>CM033723.1:44952373-45552373 GCA_019671005.1 Hibiscus mutabilis
GCTTTTTAGGTTACATGTTAGTATATTTACTCTTTTTATATATATATATAATATATTTGTTCCATATATTTTGAAATATGTTTTATTTCTAGTATGTATGCCTTCTTGAATATATGTTCGTCTACACACGTATTTATACATGTTAAATTTGCTTTTATCTATTGTTAAGCTTGTTATGTATATGTATGTTTTAATTAATATTTTATTTATGATTAGTATTACATTATGTGAATATTTATTGTCTTTAAATTATCTGCCATGATTTATATTTTTGCCACTAAGATTGCATATCGAGATATAAATTGTTAATGCGGTGCCCTTTTATCCGGCGTAAACGGGGCGATGCTCGAGCGTAGTGATAGTGGTTGGCGTTTACTCTCGGATAACGGGGCCCTTAAATTTATTCGCAATTATGACCAAATTTTAAAATAATCGTCACTTTAATCCGGAAAATTTAATATTAATAAAGCGGTAATTATTAAAGTACCAATTTTAGGCGGTGTGGGGTGCTAATCCTTCCCCATCCGTAACCGACTCCCAACCCAATATTTTTGAATCTCTGGTTTTATGGTGTCAGAAGCCTACCTAAGTGGCGGTGGCGACTCAATGCGGTTTTTTAAAAACCCCAAGGAATAAATATTTTATATCAAAAAAATCACAAACACCCTTCAAAAAACACCCAAAAAACCGTTTTTTTAGCGATATAAGAAAAAGGGACATCGCTACGGATGGCGACTCATTTGGGACAATTTTTGTTTTTCAAAAACAAATGAGAGTCGAGCTTTTTCAAATAATTACCGTTTTACTAATATTGGAAGTTCGGGATTAAAGTGACTATTAAATTAACATTCGGTCATAATTGCGCGTTTATTTTAACGCATTTAAAATATGGCATATAAACCCATTTTTTTAAGTGGAAAACGCTAATGCTTTAGTAGAGATATCGTTCTCCCATATGGGCCCTAGCAAGTACCTTCGGGGCTCGAGTACCTTATGCTTTAAATAAGGATATCGTTCCTTCGTGCGGGCATAGCGAATGGGTCCCCAGGAATTGAACCCGGTTGAAATGAGCCTATAATGGGTGATGATCGGGGCCTTGCTACCCTTAGTAGGGGGCACAGCAAGGACAATTCGGTACCTCACAGAACCAAGACTGCATGTAGAGAATACATAGAAACCCACCCTTTTAGAGCCATGCGGATAACCTTAGGTGTTTTAGATGGGATAAATAGGGTTGTTTTGTGTGTTTATTACATTTAATTTTGTCCTTTTATTTATATATTTATTAATTTTATCTGTCTTGACTTGTTTTCTTTTTAGCTTTTGTTTTTTTCATACATCATGCATTTGTATCACATAAAATCTTTGGATCAAATGGTTTGCCTGATCGAGAAAGTCTTTCACCATGGAAAAAAGGTGTCTTAGGAAAGAAGAGCTTAATTTATCGATCGGACATTGGTGTGAGGTCAACCAGAAAATCCAAGGTGACAGTTTGCGAGCGAGCAGCGTAATAGCGAGTACACCTATGTGAGTCTCCAACGAACGACCTATGGGATCTTCAAAGCATTTGGGAAAGATGGGATCGAAGACTACAAGACTTGTTCTGCGATAGTTATGGCGACATTGCACAGTTGTTATATGTTCAGGTTAACCAACCCCTACCCCGAGCTATAGTCCAGTTCTGGAATCTGACTTTTTGCTGCTTCACCTTCAATGGGCAGGACATGATGCCTACGGTAGAAGAATACACTGCTTTACTTAACCAGAAAAACATTCAAGAAGATTGGATCTACGCAAAGCCTCAGAGAATCAGAATTACAACTGCGAAACTCAAAACCTTTGCGGGAATGAGTGGCGATTGGGTTAATGGCCTGCTTGGATCAGGAGACAATACAGATTTTGCATGGGAAAGTATTCGGGACATCATACCAACACATCCAGACGAGGCAAAGAAAATGGACATGTTCGCCTTAGGAATATATGGCTTGGTGATCTTTCCAAGAGTACTCGGGAACATTGACATAGCTATTCTGGACTTGTTTGAGCGGGTGAAACGGAAAGCAAACCCAGTACCAACAATCTTGGTCGAGACTTTCATTTCCTTAAATGCTAGCGGAAACATGAAGAAGGACATTTTCGAGGATGCGCACTATTATTACAAGTCTGGATTGAGTCACATGTGGAAGACACCGCGAGGGTCTGCAGGGATATCCTTCCAAGGTTTTTCGCCTTTACGGAGTACTTAGCAAAGGAATTGCGAGAGGATTTGAAAACAAAAATGTGGACTAGTTTCTTGAGGAACATTCAAGATGAAGACATAGCATGGAGGGTCCCATGGCTCGGTAAAGTTAATTATTTTCTATCTGATTGTGGTGATTTCAAGCGGTGATGATGTTGGGATTGCATGAAGGGATCGTTTGTGCTCGCTTTTAGTGTCTCGACAGTTCGGATCACGATAGTTCATTCCCAATACCGCGGATTAAGCCAAACTGAATTTCTTTTCAAAGGGAGTTCAAAGGAAAAATTCAGACCATCATGAGGGCACAGGACCATTGTTCTAGGATCGGGTGGAATGAGATACGAGCACATGACTACCCGGACTACGATCTTTGGAGATGTTTGAGGTTAATAATGTGATTCTGAATCGATCAAGGACCAGCAGTGTCACTCGAAGAGCTTACAAGGGTGGTACCGTCTGAAGCGACATCTTAAGGAATGAACTCGAAGAAGTTAAAAGGAAAATGGACATCCAACGGACCTAACATGCGGCGAGCTCTCTATAAGGCAAGCTTAGAGGTTGTGGCGGGGGCGAGATCATTAGACGATTGAAGAAATTAAATGCAGAGTTGAGCGACAAGAATGCTCTTTATCAAAAAGATGCCCTTCTACTACAAGCAAAAATACAGAAGGCCAGCCGGAGTCAATTCATAGCCGTGGAAAAAGAAAGAATGAATGGTATCCATTTGGTGGAAGAAGAACGAGAAATCAGTAAGAGAGCAATCGAAAAGAGATAGAAAGCTGCGGTTGGCTATGGAAGAAGAAAAACGGTCCTCCAAGAAGGCCATTGATCGGGAAAAGGAAAGACTCGGGCAAGAAATCAGCAAGGGAAAACAAGTTGTCCATCATGAGAAAGAAAGCGTCATTGTATGGAAAAGAAAGTCCATGAGTAGCGAAATAGACTATTAGAGATGCAAAAATTGTCGATGACACTATTCAAAGTCTGGAGCAAAGCCAAAGTCAGAATGGCGAATTAAAAGGAAAGGTGGCGGAAGTTGAACACTCACTTCGAATGTACTACCACAAAAATGATTTTACTGAGCTTCAAGAAAGAGAGCACGAAGTAGGCATGTTACGAGCACGAATTGAGTCCCTCAAAGCAATTGTTGAGGATTACAAGGAAAGAATTAGTGTGTTCGAGGAAGCTGCAGCCGGAGGGGATACCTATTGGCAAAAGAGATGGCATGCGGCTGCCGGATGGTGCGAAACGGGGACGATGTTACGCAAACTTGATGGTGGACCTCTGAGTCGCCAGGCATGTGAATGATTTAGGTATCGAGGCTGAAACTCTCCGACCTTTCATAGTCCCAGAAATGGAAGAAGCTCCCAGGTTCCTCAAACTGCTCAGGGCAATTGGAAATTTAGGAGATAGAGCTAGGGCTTATCTATAGGACTCTATGTTGTAATTAGATCTTTTGTATTAGGGATCTTTATTTTGTAACACGAACTCTGTTGTAATCTAGACCCTTTAATTCCCGTGGAAGTAGTTCAAAAGGGTGATTACCAGCGGAATCAGTACCTTATCTGCATGCATTCTTGCATTTGCATCATGACATTCGCATCATTATACATGCATTTATTCCTGCAACCATATTAACATTATAAATGTTGTGGCGTTGTATGTAGTTAACCCGCAATCATTCATCACCCATACTTTACCCGGTTACAAAGCAAACTCATGGAAGACAGGATAATCAGTCTAGAAAAGGGCAAAAAGAGCTCGAGACAAGGCTTGAAGAGGCCCAGAGAAGCCTCAGTGATCAGATTGTGCAGTCGCAAGCATCTATAGTATCCAACATAACCGCATTGTTGGCTAAGAGTCTTGGAAAAAAAGTGGAAGGAGAAAATGTTCAAGAGCCAGAGGGTACCCCAGCTCACTACAAGGTTCAACCAACTGCACCAAACCCGCCTAGGAAAGTGTATATCGACCCTGCAGGAATGTCATCTAGTTTTCAAATAGGGGCACCTGAGACTCAACCCCTCGACGCTGAAGCATTCTATGAATAAGAAGTGCCGGACCTGAACATGGTTGAAAGGATCAGGACTGAGGTCGAGAAAAAGTGAGAGAAGAGGTTTCGCCTCATGGAGGAAAAATTTAAAACGTTACAATCTAATGAAGAATCAGGAAATGATGCTAACGACTTAAGTCTGGTGTCCGATCTTGTCCTACCGCCAAAATTTAAAACGCCAGAGTTCGACAAATACGATGGAACCACGTGTCCTTCCGCACACATAACAATGTACTGTCGAAAGATGGCGGCCTACCATAAGGACGAAAAGCTACGATCCATTGTTTCGGGATAGCCTAAGCGGAGGCGGCGTTACGGTGGTACACCCAGTTGAGCAAAGCAAATGTTAAGACATGGAAAGATCTATCAAGAGCATTTACTGAGCAATACAAGCATGTAACAGATATGACCCCCAGTAGAAATTATGTTGGAAAATATGGGCGAAAATCCAACGAAAGCCTACGATGTCGCGCCTAAAGGTGGCGGTAAGTGGCGCCAAATTCAGCCACCTATCCGGAACATGAAATTACGCCGTTATTTGTTAATACTGCGAAAGGGCACTCTTTGATCGCCTTATTAATAACACAACGCAGATCTTTGTTGACTTAATCGGGTGGGGAGTCCTTGAACCGCAATTAAGAGTGGTAGGATTGATGGCGGGAAGGGTCTCGAAAGTATAACAAGAGAAATGAAGTAAACACCACCAGCACTTATACCGCCCGAAGAACTTCACAGTCTCACAGCCACAAGCACCAATGGAAAAACACAAAACTCGAATCAAAGAGATGAGAGAATCCCGAAAAAGAGAAAGAGAGAAGAACTTTCACTCCCTACCTGTTTCGTACTCGAACTTTATTCCCGGTTGTATGAAGCGGACACGGGTCCGTCCCATACATCGTTACTCTGTCAATCCGCCCTTCCCGTCTTGGTATAATCCGAACGCGCATTGCGACTATCACGGCGGTACCCCTGGACATCCTACTGAGAACTGTCTTGCTTTCAAAAAACTTGTGTAGAACTTAATCGATTCCGGGATATTGAAGTTTGAAGAGCCGAGTGTAGCCAACAACCCGCTGCCTAATCATGAGAACAGAGGAGTAAATGTAATTGAAGAATACTTTACCAGGAGGATTAAGGATGATGTGTCAGAAATCAAATCTCCTTTGCGGTGGGTATTTCAACAGTTATGCATGGCTCGTGTGATCGACAAAGGCATGATAACAAGGCAGAAGGGATGTGGAGAGTATTGCGAATTCCACCAGACTGAAGGGCATGATATCCAAGAGTGCGATGAGTTCAAGAGATTGGTACAACAATTAATGAATGAAAAACAAATAGAATTCTTCGAGGAGCCCATGGGGAAAAAGAGGTCGAACGTACACATGACGGATAGCCCCAAATCTAAATACGGGAAGGATAGACCTTTTATCATCGCCCCGGGCCGAGGGAATGCGAGTGCCTCCCGGAGAAACCAACAAGATAAATCCCAAGATCATCATTTCAGCACCATCTCCATTCCCATTCAAAGATATCGGCAAACCCCTGGAATTATCTTTGTAAATGTGACCACGCCAAAAAAACTAGAACATGGTCAAGAAAAAGAGCCTCTGTTGAAAGACCAACAAAGCTAGAACGATGTAAATCTTTGGTGAGGCGAGGCCATTTCACAAGGAGTGGCGGATGTTATTCCTCAGAGACTTTGAAAGCGGTGAAAAGGATAAGGGAAGAATACAAAGATTAGCCCACGAGATATTTGGAGAAGAACCTCCCCAAAGATAAATAAGCCGATGGCGAGGCTCGGGCCAAAGAATTTCTAAAGTTCTTGAGACATAGCGAGTACAACGTAGTGGAACAACTACGAAAGCAACCGCCGGAATCACAAGATCTTTGGAATTACTCTTGAGTTGAGAAAAGCACCGGGAGACGCTATTGAAAGTGCTGAATCAAACTTTTGTACCCCAGGACATTTCTGTGACAAATCTGGACATGATAGTGGGGCATATCACTGCCTATAATCACATAACGTTCAGTGACGATGAGATCCCGAGGAGGAATGGGGTCCACCAAAGCCCTAACATCACTACCCACTGCAAAGGTATGTAGTACCAGCGTCTTGATCGACAACGGGTTAGCATTGAACGTCTTGCCTATGGTGACCCTGCAAAAACTGCCAATAGATGGTTCGCACCTAAAGCCCTGCCACAATTCGGTAAGAGCCTTTGATGGTACGCAAAGAGGAACAATGGGGAAAATTGAGGTGCCCCTATTGATCGGACCAACTGAATATGTGATCGACTTTGTGGTGTTGGACATAAAACCATCTTACAGCTGCTTGTTGGGAAGACCATAGATCCACTACGCAGGAGTTGTCCCCTCATCATTACATCAGAAATTAAAATTTGTAGTCGAAGGCAAATTGGTCACAATATAGGCAGAGCAGGAAATTGTTGCTTCCATAACATCAGACGCCCCCTACATTCAAAATGATGAAGATGCTGCAGAATGCTCGTTCCGAGCATTGGAACTAGTAAATGCCACATTCGTTTCGGAGGGAAGTCGGATCCCCTACCCCATGTTATCTAATTGTACCAAGATGATCGTCGCAGAAACTCTTGGCCGAGGAGCCAAAGTAGGAAAAGGGCTGGGGAAGAAATTACAAGGAAACCTAAGACCCAAGAATATGATAACCAAGAAGGATCGTTTCGGGCTGGGTTACCAACCAAGTGTCCAACAGAAGAAAGAGGAATATAAGAGGAAGGGGGAGCAAAGAAAAGCCAGATCTAAAGGAGAAGACATTCCGTGGAGACCGATGTCCTTTCCTAGTTTGAAAACCACTTTTGTCTCCGGAGGGTTCTACCAGCCAGGTCAAGAGGTTGGAAAGGCAATGAAGAAAAATGAAGTACTCAACCAGGAGGAAATACTCAGTGAATCATTTGAAGGGATGTACATCAATATGATAGCTGAAAAGGACCGAGGCAGCAAAATGTTGACCAACATCCGCCCTTGCCGTCCCGGGGAAACACTCGATAACTGGAGCTTCATTGATCTACCTGTAGTTTTTAGGAATAGATCAGAGTAATGCTCCGAATCAACCTTTTGTTTTTGCCCGTAAACAATGTGGATCTCTTGTACGGGGCACCTATGTTAACTTTTTGATTGAAATGAAAATATCCCCACTTTCCTAAAATGACCAAAGTTTCATTTATTTCATTCATGCATTCTTCATGTCCATTCCCTTCATATAAAGCCGTCTCTTTCCCAATACAATTCATTTTCATTTAATGCAGGTCGCTCATGATTGATGATATGAATGATACCGGATCCAATCCTGGAGTGAATTTTGAATGCCCTGAGGTCTCAGAGGGAATTGAGGAAGGATATGATGAGATAGAAAGTGAGGTCCCGGAAGAGTTAAAGAGAATGGTGGACAACGAAGAAATGCAGATCATGCCCCACCAAGAAGAAACAGAAATTGTCAACTTGGGGACTGAAGAAGAGAGAAAAGAAATAAAAGTAGGAACGACGATTTTCTCAAAAACCAAACACGAAATAATAACCCTACTTCAGGAATTCAAGGATGTTTTCGCCTGGGCTTATCAAGATATGCCAGGGTTGAATACCGACATAGTGGTACACAAATTGCCAGCAAAATCGGAGTGCAAACCAATACAGTAAAAACTTCGGAGAATGAGACCAGATATGTTGTTAAAGATCCGAGAGGAAGTGAAAAAGCAGTTTGATGCTGGATTCTTGGAGGTAGCCAAATACCCCGAATGGGTTGCAAACATTGTACCAGTACCAAAGAATGACAGAAAAGTTCGTACGTGTGTAGATTATAGGGATCTAAACAGAGCCAGCCCTAAAGACAACTTCCATTTACCACATATTGACATGATGGTTGACAACACTGCAGGACACTCATGGTTTTCATTCATGGACGGCTTCTCAGGGTACAACCAGATAAAGATGGACCCTAACGACGTGGAGAAGACCACGTTCATAACCATGTGGGGCACTTTTTGTTATCGAGTGATGCCGTTTGGGTTAAAGAACGCAGGGGCAACATACCAAAGAGCAATGGCGACTCTTTTCCATGACATGATGCACAAAGAAATATAAGTATATGTGGACGATATGATTGCCAAGTCCCGAACAAAGGAAGAGCACCTACAGAACTTGAGAAAACTATTCCAAATACTACGAAAGTACCAACTGAGGCTCAATCCTGCCAAGTGTACCTTCGCCGTTACTTCTGGAAAACTCCTAGGGTTCGTGGTAAGCAGAAGAGGGATTGAGATTGATCCAGATAAAGTGAAAGCCATCCAGGATCTCTCACCACCCCGCACTCAGAAGGAAGTTCGCGGTTTCCTAGGGAGGCTGAATTATATCTCTCGTTTCATTTCCCAATTAACCGACCAATGTGACCCAGTCTTCAGACTTCTTAGAAAGAATAATCCTGGTGTGTGGGATGAGGAATGTCAAAGAGCCTTAGAAAAGATCAAAAAGTACCTGACAAATGCTCCAATTTTAGTCGCACCAGTACCAGGTCGACCATTAATTCTCTACCTGACAGTTTTTGAGAATTCAATGGGATGCGTATTGGGGCAACACGATGAGTCAAGAAAAAGGGAGCAAGCCATCTATTACCTAAGCAGGAAATTCAATGATTGCGAAACGCGATACCCGCCGGTGCAGAAGCTGTGTTGTGCTCTAGTTTGGGCTACCAAGCGGCTTAGACAGTACATGCTGTACCATACTACTTGGTTGATATCCAAGCTAGACCCATTGAAGTTCTTAATGGAAGCGCCAGCACTAACAGGAAGGATGGCCCGATGGCAGATGCTCTTATCCGAATTCGATATCGTATACGTTAACTAGAAAGCCATAAAGGGGAGTGCCGTAGCAGATTTCCTAGCTAGTCGTGCTTCGGATGACTATGAGGCATTGAACTTTAATTTCCCAAACGAATACTTGATGTGCATTACAACCGAAGAAGAGGTTTCAGATGATAAATCATGGAAGCTTTACTTCGATGAAGCCTCTAACGCCCTCGGACATGGGATAGGAGCAGTGTTAATTTCTCCTGAGGACGTCTATTATCCTTTCACCAGCAGATTAGAATTTTTCTGCACTAACAATATAGATGAGTACGAAGCTTGCGTTATGGGACTGAACTCAACTATTGAGAGAAAGATTAAGGAACTTCGAGTATTCGGAGATTCATCCTTAGTAATTTACCAATTGCGCGGGGAATGGGAAACCAGGGACCCGAAGTTGGTCAAATATTACGAATTGATCCAAGAGCTCACCAAAGAGTTCGAAAAGGTCAGCTTCAATTACCTACCCCGAGAAGAAAATCAGATGGCAGACGCATTGGCAACCTTGGCATCCATGTTTAAAACAAACACCGGGGCAGAAATGAAGCCCATTGAGATGCAGACGTTTGAAAAGCATGCTCATTGTTGTAATGTACATGAAGAGATTGATGGAAACCCATGGTACTATGACATCTTGCAATATGTCAAGCTTCGAAAGTATCCAGAAGGGGCAAACGACAATGACAGAAAAACGCTTAGAAAAATGGCAACAAGATATGTCCTAGATGGGGAAATCCTATATAGGAGAAGTCATGATCAGACATTCCTGAGATGTGTGGATGCCCGGGAGGCGAAGGAAATTTTAGCCGAAGTACATGACGGGCTCTGTGGAACGCACGCCAACGGGCTGTCTATAGCCCAGAAAATTATGAGATATGGTTATTTCTGGTTGACCATGGAGAGAGATTGCATCGATTACGCCAGAAAATGCCACAAATGCCAAATTTACGCTGACAAAATTCATGCACCCTCATCGCCTTTACACACCATGAATTCTCCGTGGCCTTTCGCAGCGTGGGGCATGGACGTCATCGGGCAGATCCATCTGAAAGCTTCCAATGGACACCGTTTCATTTTGGTCGCCATAGACTACTTCACTAAATGGGTAGAGGCTGCGTTTTACGCCAACATCACAAGGTCTACAGTATGTAAATTCTTAAAGAAGGAGATTATTTGTCGATACGGATTGCCAGAAAGGATCATCACCGACAACGCTTCTAATCTGAATAACAAAATGATGACGGACGTGTGCACTCAATTCAAGATAACACACCATAATTCCACAGTCTACCGCCCTAAAATGAATGGAGCAGTGGAAGCAACAAACAAGAACATAAAGAAGATCATAGCGAAGACTATGTATACCTACAGGGATTGGCATGAGAAGTTGCCATTTGCCCTTTTTCGCCTATAGGACATCCATTCGCACGTCAACGGGGGTAACACCCTACTCCTTGGTGTATGGCACCGAAGCAGTACTCCCAATTGAGGTAGAGATCTCGTCTCTCCGGGTCTTAAACGAAGTAAAATTGGAAGAAGCCGAATGGGTGCAGGCCAGATACGACCAGCTAAATCTCATTGATGAAAAGAGACTAAAGGCCATTTGTCATGGTCAGATGTACCAAAAGCGGATGGTGCAGGCATACAACAAAAAAGTGCGCCCAATAAAATTCAAAGAAGGGGATCTGGTGCTCAAGAAAATCCTCCCTATCCAGAAAGATTCTCGAGGAAAGTGGATGCCCAACTGGGAAGGACCGTACGTCGTAAAAAAGGCCTTCTCAGGAGGAACCCTGATCCTAACAGAAATGGATGAAGACGAGCTGAAAAATCCCGTAAATTCTGATGCCGTTAAGAAATACTATCTTTGAAAAAAAAAAGAGAAAATAAAAAAGAGAACAAAAATAGAGAGCTCAGGGCGAAAACCCAAAACCGGGCGTCTTGAAGCAAAGGGAGGACCCGAGTTGAAAACCCGTAAAGGGCGGCTCGGGTAAATTGAAAAATTGAATATCTGAAAAGAAAGGTATCCCCATGAACATCATGAAGAGGAGGCTTCAGGCAAAAAATTCTACACTGGTGGACAGGATCATGTATTATTCATATCGAAGATAATGAGGGATCTTGTATTTCATACTTAACTTCTCTTCTTTCTCATGTGTGTCATACCTTTTTTAAAATATCCTAAGCCCTTAATCATAATAAAATCGTGTTTTTGAGCATTCATTCCTTGCCTTCTTGTTAATTTCAGTCAAATAAGTTAACATAGGCTTATAGTGAAACAAGAGATTTCAAAGCATTACTGTGATTTAACCTTAAAAATGTAGGTGATCAAAGAAAGCGATGTTAACTCCGTCTTCTAGTTCCTTACATAATGGCTGTTGATAGGGAATGCAGAAAGCTTCAAACAACCGGATAGGATGACCAATGGCGTACGTCTTGTCTATTCAAGGAAGGCATGCGAGATAACAAGGGAGATCTTTTTGGTGAAAACCCAGAAGGGCACCCCTAAAAAAACAAAAAAAACTCTGTCTAAAGTGAAAACCCGAAAGGGCACTTTAGAATTCCAAGTCGTAAGTGGAGAAAAAGAAAGGATGGAATGGTTGGACCCGACAGTGAAGTGGGGTATCGACGCCCGTGAGAAAAGAGAAAGTGAACATCAAGATCGAATAAGGACCAAAACAAGCCCACCAAGATATTGACACTCCTGCATCATGAATAGTCAGACATCACTAGGATTAGGAGCATGTCAATTCATTTGTCATAGCATTTTGTTTTTATCTCAGACAGGTATCTGCGGATTCAAAGAGACATCGATGGCCATCGTGGTGTGAATACCAAATGAGAAGACAGTGTTTTCACATACAAAAGGCATATGTTTCCAAGCTCCAGAGAGAGGTTCTATATAGGAAGAATCCTCCGCTCCGAGGCTTCAGAAGCTGAAAGTTCTATATAGGAAGGGCTGACAGCTCCAGGGTGAAGACTAGCAGTTCTATATAGGAAGGACTCACAGTCGAAGGAATTCACCCATGACACACAAGATTATATAGGAAATCCTGCTGTGTCGAAAGCGAAGAGTTCTATACAGGAAGGGCTCCGAGCTTCAATGTCTTAGAGTAAAAGATTCTATATAGGAAGAATCCGTAGCTCCAAGATTTCAGACGCCAAAAGTTCTATATAGGAAGGACCGACGGCTCCAAGGTGAAGACTCGCAGTTCCATATAGGAAGAACTCCCAGTCGAAGGAATTCACCTATGACACACAAGGTTATATAGGAAACCTACTGTGTCGAAAGCGAAGAGTCTTATATAGGAAAGGCTTCAAGCTTCACTGTCTTAGAGTGAAAGGTTCTATATAGGAAGAACCTGTAGCTTTGAGATTTCAGACGCCAAAAGTTCTATATAGGAAGGGCTGACGGCTCCAGGGTTTGAAGACTAGCAGTTCTATATAGGAGGAACTCCCAGTCGGAAGAATCCATCAGCGGCGCAAAAGGTTTTATATAGGAGAAACCAGCATTGAAGGTGAAGAGTTCTATATAGGAATGACTCCAAGCTTTAGTGTCTCGAAGTGAAAAGTTCTATATAGGAGGGACTCATAACTCGAGGCTTCAGAGCGAAGGGTTCTATATAGGAAGAGCCTGTAGCTCCAAGATCGGAAGGTGACGAAGCTCTATATAGGAAGAACTTACGAGCCTGAAGATTCGGCTAAGGAAGAGCGGAGATGTCCAAAAGAACACGTTTTTCCAAAGCTACAAACAGGGAAGTCTGATAAAAATGAGTGCTTATGAAACTTTGCTTTGTTTCCCATTCCATGAGAACAAGCAAAGAGGGGCAACTGTAATCACTCATTTTTATCTGTAAATACATATTAGTGTTGCATGTATACATATTATATTATATGTTTATTATGTGCATGAGTGTTATTAGTTTATGTGTGCATATATATTATAAACTATGTATGTATACGTATTAACGGTACGTGTGTCACGCGTGTATCTATAGTTAGTACGAACGTATTTGTTTAATGTGTACAGATGTTATGTTAATTATGTGTGTGATTATATATGTATGAATACTGGTATGTTATAATTAATGTTTGTATAGGTATATACGTATGTATGTGTATTGTTGTTATAATTATACTATTACTAATATTATTGGGCTAATATATAAAATGAAATCCAAAAAAATATATTAAACCAAATAAATAAATTACAGTCCAAGTCCAATTACAAATATTATTACAAGGCCCGGTTGGCCCAAACCCAAACCCTATCTAATTACAATTATTGTGTGCAGGTGACTATGGGCTGTTGGATCAAGATCTGATCCAACGGCCACGATCCAAGCAAGGAGCCAAAATATCTGTCAGCCGCGTGCACATCACGTCTGGACCGTTCGAGTGCCACGCGCGGACTCTTTGATATCCCACGCGCTCTGACCCCTCGACTGCTGAGCTCCACGTGGCACGATCTGGAGCCGTTTCACCAAATCGAGGCTTTATCTGGGCCGTTCATCCTTCAAGCCATCCCGACCGTTAGATCAGATCTGATCTAACGGTCGAGAACACATCTGGCCGAAGGCAGAACCCCCACACCGCCACCATGCTGCACCATGCCGATCTTCAACCACCGCGCTCAGAACATGTCAAAACACGACAATAAAAGAAATATGTCAGTCCAGATCTGAAAAAAGCAAATATTATGCAACTTGTACCAAAACCAAAGACAGGCATATATATGTACGAAACAAATATTTTGAAGAGAACGGAGAGTTGTAATCGAAAAGAAACAAGTTGTAATCGAACCAGTCAAGTTATAATCGAAAGAAAAAGTCCAGTGGTAAATACTCGTTTCCCCTTTTTTTATTTTTTGCATGCATACACAAAAGAGGGATAAAAGAGAGAGAGAGAGTTAGAGGTCTTGCCATCGCCGTCTGTGGGTCTCCCCTCACCAGTGACAAGCCTTTTCGGCTTCCTCAAGCCAGATACGGTGAACTGAAAGGAGTGGGAGACCCCTTGTAGTTTCGTTTTGGGTTTAAAAAAAATGGGTTTTTCGTTTCATATTTCCTAGATCTAGGGCAGATGGAGGCTTTTCCTCTGAATCCAACCTCGAATTCATGTCGAGGGTGAGATGTGGGTCATTTTGGTAGGTTTTTTTTGAAGCTCGCCGGCGCCGGTTAGCGGCGGCCGGCAGCAGAGAACACGGCGGCCGGCCGCGGGATTCTGTTTTTCAGGGGAGGTTTGAGAGAAAACGAAGAACAAGGTTTTGGTTATAAAACTGAAAAATGAAACAAATGAGGGAAAAATTGGTTTCGGCCTAAAAGAGAGGTTTTTATAGTTATTATTATTTCGTGAAATGGGAAAATTACATACTAAATCCCCCCGCGTTTCCAATATTTTCACTTCTATCTCGCCGCATGGTATATTTACAACTCTGGTCCCCCTTGTATTTCAAAATCTTGCAATCCAGTCCCTAAATTACACCGAATCAGTTTTTAAATGGTAAAATTACCCTTTAACCATCCCGCGTTTTTGAACTTTTCATTTCGGTCCGCCCCTTGGTCCAATTACGCTTTTGATCCTTTTATGTTCTGTCTATTTCGCATTTTCGTCCTTAAATTACATATTATTGTTCTTTAATTTACTTATGACTTTTTTATTTTTTTCATTTCATCCTGTTTCCATGTAAATATTCATGTTCGTATTATAATCGTATATGTTAATGTAGTCTTTTGTCTTATTATATATCTCTCGTATATGCCTCATATTTTTATGTTCACATGTATACGTGTATTAAGTTTATAATGATTATGTGTCTTTTTGTTTGGTTATTCATATTAAGCATGTTATGTTCTAGTTGATTCATATACGGTATATTTTGTATTTTTGTATGTGTGTATGTTCTCTTGGCTTTTTAGGTTACATGTTAGTATATTTACTCTTTTTATATATATATATATAATATATTTGTTCCATATATGTTGAAATATGTTTTATTTCTAGTATGTATGCCTTCTTGAAATATATGTTCGTCTACACACGTATTTACTCATGTCTTGTTATTGTGACATATAAATTTGATTTTATCTACTGTTAAGTTTGTTATGTATATGTATGTTTTAGATTAATATTTTATTAGATTAGTATTCTGTTATGTGAATATTTACTGTCTTTAAATTATCTGCCATGCTTTATATTTTTGCCACTAAGATTGCATATCGAGATATAAATTGTTAATGCGGTGCCCTTTTATCCGAGCGTAAACGGGGCCAGTATCAGGCGTAGTGATAGTGGTTGGGCGTTTACTCTCGGATAACGGGGCCCTTAAAATTTATTCGCAATTATGACCAAATTTTAAAATAATCGTCACTTTAATCCGGAAAATTTAATATTAATAAAGCGGTAATTATTAAAGTACCAATTTTGGGCGGTGTGGGGGTGCTAATCCTTCCCCATCCGTAACCGACTCTCGAATCCAATATTTTTGAATCTCTGGTTTTACGGTGTCCGGCCTACCTAAGTGGCCGGTTGCGACTCCAATTTTTAAATAAAATGCGATTTTTTTTAAACCCCACGAAATAAATGTTTTATATCAAAAAAATCACAAACACCCTTCAAAAAACACCCACGCTCGTTTTTTTAGCGATATAAGAAAAATGGACATCGCTACAGACCCTTGAGATGATTTTGGAAGTGACCGTGTGGTCCAGCTGATTGATTTGGATATTCCGACGGACAAATAAAAAATGTTCTACATTAGGAAATTAAAAGTAGTTTGAATATTTTAATTGGGCATAGTAAAAATGAGGAAATACCTGAGGAAGATGAGATGCGCTGTGTAAAATTGTTAATTTTGTGAAACGAATAATGGAACTTGTAAGAAAGTCTACAATTTAACAAAATCGAAAGGCTATCCAGATTCCAACACCAACCCTCAGAAATTCCGTCCAGTCCCCTCCCCTCCCCTGTCGCATATTCACTGCTTCGGTTTTTCTAGTAAAATATATTGTTTCCAGCTTTCGAAATGGACGGATGGAATTGCAGTGGCAGCAATCCCCGACGTAAGAAGAGAGTCACCCACTCGCAACGTCACGCCCCTGAATATCGTTGTCCACCTCATCAATAGTTTCATTCACATGATCTATTTCAATTTCAAAACCCCGATTCTGAATCCGATGCCCTCTCCATTTACCACCGCCAATTCCACAAACTTTGCGCCTGTTTTCCAATTCTTTCCTTGACAAAAAAGAAAAGAAAATAGCAACAACGAGATTTGTCCTTCCTGAGTTGTACTCATTTGGTTCATATATATGGCTATGAGAAAAAGAAAGCATTGAAAAGTAAGGGAATTTGATCCTCATGTTACCTTCCAAGATATACCACTAAACCAGCTGAGTTTGCTTGTTCTAGAATCTACATTTGTTTTTACACTCAAAAAATTGGTAAAATTACCCCTTATTAGCTTCCTTTCAATTCTAAAATTGGATACATTAGTCCCTATAAAAAAAGATGAACAGTTCAGTCCCGACACTTCTGGAAGTGAGTAATTAAAGACAGTGAATCACACCATTAAGTTTTCTTTTAATTTTATACAGTTTGGGCAAATATAATAATAAATTTAGCCTTAAATGTTTATACATTATGCCAGCTTGGTCTTAATTCTAAAAGGTCCAACAAACTTAACCCTCAACATTTGTAGACTGTGAAAACCAAACAATTATGAGTTTTACATTTTTAAAATCATGATCAAATTCACATACTAGGTTAAATTTGTCTAGTTTTGAAATCGAGAGGACCGGTTGTTCTATGTTTTTGAAAGGGACCAATTTGTTAAATTTTAAATTGAGAGGGGCCTAAGAGGTGATTTTACCAAAATGAAATACTATTACTATTCGTTTTCCCACTTTACAAGGAGTATAAAACTGGGTTTTGGGTTGGTGTACAACTCAAAAACATACTAAAAAAAACACTAATCCAATTCCCTCCCATTATCTTACCATCAATGGAAATGAATCGAAGAAGCTCCCCCAAGGGCGTGTGCGAGAAAATCTTTAGGGCAATCGCTTTGGGTCCTTCTTTCACTACCGTTCACCGGAGTATCACCAGCCCTCCACAACCACCAACAACTCTCAAACATGCTCCAACTCCACTGTTGCCAAACTCTGTGAAGCTGGTATCTCCACACTTCCCAGCTAAACCTGCAGACGGTGATCAAGGAGCGGCGATTCCCATCAAGTTTGTCTATTCCACCACCACCACCACTACCACCTCTTTGCCTACTCCGACCGAGAAGCCAAAGAAGGAAGAAGCTAAGAAACCAACCAAGTACGCTTCATGCGATGAATTTATAAAAGAAACCAAGAAAAGGATCATGTCAGACGATGATGATGATTATGAGGATCAGGATTTGGACAACGTGGTGGTGGAATTTGGTAAGAATCGTCATTTTTCCAGATAGAATTTACTTCACAGGACAGAGACGAGCTCTTCGACAGCAATGAATAAACCGGAGTTTCTCCGCATATGTCTGTATTTATACAATGTATACGCCTACTGTTTCTCTACCAACACCTATTTGTTATCGATTCAATAATTTAATAGGTCAAATTATGATTTTGTCCCTCTATTAAAATCAAATTTAAGATTTAGTTTTTGTACTTTTATGTTCTTATTAGTTAGCCCGCATTATTTTTTTACATTAGTCTAAAAGTTAAACCTATCATGCAAATGATAAATCCAAAACATAATATCATTAGAAATTTGACAAGAATAGTCACATTCAAATTCTGGGGTCAATTTACCTCACTTGATTTGTTGGGATAAGGAGTTTTTAATGAGTTAAATAGAGTTTTTAAAGAGCTAATATGTAGAATATTCTAGGAATTAGGAAATATTAAAATTGACTCCACTTGATTTGTTGGGGTATGAGGTCAACAATAATTATTATAGAGGTATGGGAATTTTGTACCTCATACTTCACTTTGACTCCACTATATGAAAATCCTGGATCCGCCACTGAATAGTCAATAATATTAACAATTTAGACCGATTAACGACACTATAAAATGGACTATATCACAAAATTTAGTATATGATAGATAGACCAAAACCATAAGGCATAATCTCACCATTTAACAATGAAGAAAGAGCCAATTCAGGTTGTTTCTAGGGATTCAAAAAGAACAAAATGAGAGAAGCCCACGGAAGGGACACATCATTATTGGATTGCAGTCCCCAAACTCTATCTTGGCCCAAATTGCACGAGTTAGGACTCAAATCATTCAAGACATTAACCCTCAGCCCCCATCTTTTCTCTTTAAAAAAAAAAAAAAACAGCTTGGGTTTTCAACATTATGCCCATCTTTTCTTTGTATCAGCTACTGTCTCTCTAACTGGATTTTTCTATTCCTCCATTATCCCATGTATTGAACATAAATTTAGTTTTAAACTTTAATTTCATCTCTTTTTAACTGTGTGTGGTTACAAGATTGTTTATGCTTATTCATCCTAGTCTTTTAATAATGCGCGTACGCCGTACATACAAACTACTCGAATTCGGGTCACCTAAAGATAACAACATTCTCCTTTTTACTCGGACCAATTGATGGGTTTTTAGTTTGATAATCTCTATACTTTTTCAAAGTTAGAAATTTCGGTCTTTACTCAAACTGTCAAACAATTGTCAATAAATTTGTTAAAGTCAAATCCTGCTATTAGTCCTCATATTATGTGTAAGGTATATGTTTAGTTCATTTTCTCCAACTTGAACATCTTAAATCCCAATAATTTGATCATTTTGTCCATGTATTGGCTAGTACAAGACTGGCATATCAAAATTCAAGAAAAGTACACGTACTGAATTTGACCAAATTAGAATGCATGGACTGATTTCACAACTTATACATAATACAGGGACTAATTACAGAATTTGACCATTGGAAAACATATATAAACTCTAATGTTCTTCATGCATGATTAAATATCAAATATATATAATCATGGTTTTGGGACTAATTGAGAACCTTGATTCCAATTATTTCCTAATCAATGAAGACAGCCTTCCAGCTTCATGAAAGTAGACGAGGAATTGGTCCTTAAAACCATACAAACCACTTCTGGGAAATACATAAATAAATAAAAAGAGACCTTTGGGTGGTCTCAGGGAGCAGAGTTGATGCAGTGTCTTTGCCCCTCCGGCCCCAAACCCCAATTAAATTAAGGTTTGACCTTAAAAACTATGATGCAGCTGCTGACCCGACATGCACGAGTTTTGCTCTTCTCCATGTCCAAAACCCGACCAAAGTACACGTCTAAATCTAAATCTAAATCACATAAACATTCTTTAATCAACCTCTACTTAAGGCTTAATCCAGTTTTATTATTGTTTAGGGAGCTCTGGAAACAGATTACTGAAGGTTGAATCCAAAAGTCTGATGCTATGAAGCTAGATGCAGTTAATTATAAATAAACAAAAAGCTGCTGCCAAAGCTAGGAGAGTTGGTGGTCCTAACTAAACATGCAGCAGTTTATACCCTTTTTTTCATGAATAGAAATTTCCTTTTCTTTTCGGTTTCCTTGTTTATGACTCCACACTAAAAATTTAAGTTTAAAGTTTAGGGTTTAAGATTAAAGTGTATGAAATTTGGGGTATGGTATATTTTTAAAATTTTTAAATTATCAAGTATTTTTTTATTTAAAAATGTTATATTTACTTTTTTAAAACAACGAATAATAAAGTCTACAAGTCAGGAGTTAACAATCTCTAGAGTAAAGCTCTCAGTTGACACCTTCCCCCTTAAATTGTGTGTTCTAAATTTATTATGAGCAAATTTCCCTTTTTTCCTCCTCTAAGTAAGAATTGTTCAAAAAAAGTCTAGAAGTAAAGAGTTTCCTTTTGTTTTGTTTATTTATATAAATAAATAAACAAATAGTTTAATGGAATCAGTTAATTGATGATCACATGTTAGCTGCACTCAATCAGATTCTGCATTTTTATAAATGAAAATGGTTAAAGCCTGCTTAAAGTCAAATATATTAATAATACTAAGCTTTATGCCAAACTCTATGTTTTATGGTTGGTGTGTTGCAATTTCTAAAACCTTTCTTCTCTAGTAAGTTTGTCAATTAATGTATCAATTATCAATTGGTTTAGTGGTACATTGATTCTTATGATATTTCTTTTAAAGGGAACTAGTTTGCTTCTCTATTTAGTTGTTTTGTCCTTCTTGTTGTGTTATTTAATACGAATTGATTTTTTCATTTTACAATCAAACTATTTCAAATCTCAAAACTTTTTAATTGAGTCTTTGATTGTTGTTTAATATTTAGTTTAAGTCATAGTAAATATTGTACACAATTTAAGAATAATACCATTTTATCCCAATGCGCTTTCAATACATCCTTAAAAATCGAAAAAAAATCAAGATTAAAACCTCGTTTAATATTGCTTTTGAAATGTGTTTTGGGGTCAAAAGTATTTTTAGAGTAATAAACATACTTTTAGCCCCAAAACACAGTTAAATATATAATTTTTGAAGAAAAAAGTATTATTAAAAAGTAGTACCAAATTACTTTGATAAACGTCAGTTGTATGCATGCATGGGACAGAAAATCATATTACCTTCCCGACAATTTCAAGCAATTAAAAAAAATTCTAAAGTCATCAAATTTTTTTGATGACTTTCACAATCATTCCTACTTGACGAAATAAAAATTCATCCGCTCCACTTTACAAAATAAAAAACTGAAATCATTATCCGAACAAAATTATCAACAATACTAAACTAGATCTAAACAACCCGCTCCTTAAAATTATATCACTTTTTATTATTATTGAAGATTCTCACCGGCTGCACAATAAAAATACCTTCAACAAAGTACCCATAAACCCTTACCATTAAGTTGGGCTACTTTTGGCAAATAATACAAACTAAATATAAACCCTGATTTTATCTTAAATCAATAAAAAATATTAAACTATCTATCTGCAGGTGACGACTTCACCCTGCACTGTAATTTTTATCATAGATCTCAAAATATACCCAACGCACCTTATAACTCAAAATATTATTTTAGTTTGTATTATTTGCCAAAATTTCTGATTAGGTTGGCCCTTTAGAAAAGCAAATATTTGCATGTTTTCTTTGGATATTAAATTATTTGGTCCTTCTTCAGATATTTTGGTGTACACCTTTTCTTTTTCTTTCTTTTTGCCTTGTTGGTTGGAGTTGTACTCTGAAAATTAATATATATATATATATATATTTCTTTTTTCACGATAAAAGATGATATATTTCTAAGAGTTTGATATTTGGAATTTTCTTCTTTTTCTTTATTTCTAGAATGTTGTGTTTATGCTGTTAAAAGTAATGTTTGATTTTTAACATGGACGGCATATTTCAAAACGACAAGTTCAAATTTTACACCTTTTAACTTTTTTTTATTCAGTGATAAAATCAAAATTTTAAAATAATGTTGTTAAATTTGAATTAGGATGTCAAAATTTAAATTATAATAAAATTATAATGAGAAAAGTTTAAATTGATAAATTGAGCAAATGATTGGTGTGTAATTGGGAATTGAGTTTTTTTTTTCAATAGAGAGATGGTGACCGTCCATTTGGGTTTGAGAAGGGCTTTGAATATTGGGCTTCAGCTTATTGCTTGCAAAGTTTAGCCGCAACCTTTCATGCAAAATGAGAATCAAATAAAGCTGCAAGGAGGAAGAGCAAGAGGAAAAAGAAAAATATAGCTTTTGTCATCTTTGAAAACCACCCTATTCATTATTTATTGCAAAACAAAGTGACACAATGGAACTTTAAGGCATATAGATTTTTTTAGATATAGTTATTAATTTTTAATTTATTGATTGATTAATTTAAATCGTGTACTGCATATATGATTGTTTCAATTCAGTTTTGCTCAATTTACAACATTGAAATTCAAACCTTTTACCATGCTTAAAGTGAAAAAGGATTTGATTTTAACTTGTATTAGGGAAATGAAAAATGAATTTTTTGTATATCCACCGACATTCAATTTATTGCCAATTAATCAGGATCATGTTTTGTATATGCCCATTATGGGGTGAACCCTCCCAACCTATTTTTTTTCATTCACAATGTTAGAATTTGAACTATTAACCTTGCTTAAGAGACTTAACACCTCATCATGTTTAACCAACTGATTGTTGGTAGAAATGAAAAAAAATGAATTTAATATAATGGTAGTTAGCTTAGTGTAAAAACAATGAATTTCGAGATATTATTCTTGATTCACCGTATTATTAAATATTTAATAAAAACAGAGTTTAACCATGATAGAATGATGAAATTCTTTGTATATCTATTGTTAAAGGGTTAAAAATATGTATAAACAGATATTACTTTATAATTAACTTTATACTATTTAAAAAAAATGATGAAATTCTCTGTATGTACATTATTCGGCTTTAGATGTGCAAGTTTGTTGTTACGAATACGATTATTTTTTCAATGTACTCTTTGTAATATCCAATTTCATGATTCTATAGATATCTTGCTACTTTTGGAGGGAAAACAACGTGATCTTTTGAATATATGGATCAAGTTGAGAAAAGTTACTAAATTTTAAATTAATATAAGTTAAAGTGACTAAATTAAAAAAAATAAAATTTAAAATATCAAAAATATTAAATTTAAAAATTTACGGAACTCACGTACTAAATGTGGTTTTATCATAAAAGGAAGCCGAAGCCATAAGCTAAAGCCGAGCGAAGAGGGAGGCAAAGCCAGTGGATTCACTTTCCCTGTGCTCGAGAATGTAAGGAGGGTTAGAACTTGCATAGACCCGGCCACAAAACGAACCCTCGGGTGCCTCGTTAGTATGAAATTATTTGATGAATTTAACTCATTACGTTATTTATAGTTCATCCGATAATATTCAGTCATTTTAATATAACTTTTAAATAACTGCCCAGTTCTTAATTAGGCAAAATTAAAGGAATATTTTTTTAGGGAAATATTTGGAAAAATACATCCAAAAAATATTATGTAGAAAAATATCTCATTTCAGCCCACGTAAGATAAATTTGCGTTTAGTCAAAAACGAATTTCAAATTTGCTTTTAGCCAAAAGCAAGTTTTGTGTAAAAAAAACTTGATAAATTTTTTTTTCTTACCTACCTACTGAACACTGAACTCGTGCTTAGCTAAGCGTGAGTTTCAAACTCTTTTTTGGCTAAACGTGAGTTTCATCATACGTGTGCTGAAAGGAAAGCTTTTTCTACATAATGTTCTTTGGGCATATTTTTCAAATATTCCCTTAATTCACTTTAAAAAAAGAACAAAACTTTGATACACAGGCCGTGTAAACTAAAGTTTACCGTGCCTTTTAGTTTTAGGGGTTAAGATTTTAGTTTAGGGGTTTAGGTTGTAGGGTTTAGAATTTAAGGTTAGTGTTTAGAATTTAGTGTATATGGTTTAAGGTTTAATTTTTTAAGATTAGGGTTAAGAATTTAAGATTTGAGTTCTTATAGTGTAATACAGCCTGTGTATCAAAGTTTTATCCTTAAAAAAATAACATAACAAATATTATTAAATAACACCATAAATGAGTGATGAGTAAAGCCCATTTAATAGTTTTTCCTCCTTCAATGAAGGAAACTTCGACCCACACCACTTGTCATCTTGACAGTTATTACAGTTTACAGAAGAACTCTTCGTGTCTTCAACACGATTTTGAAAAGTCGAATTTAGCTTAGTTTTTTTCACAGTTGGAAAAAGGAAGGGAGATGGGAATCCGTTCCCGACGTCTACCTTTAATCTCGTCTTCTTTTCTAAACGTTTTCTCAAACTCGTCTAATTTTCCTGACGTTTTTATCCCTTTATTGAAACATTATTCCTAGTTCAACAATTAACCTCTGACGTATTTCATTTGAAAAAAAAATCTTTTTTCAACATCAATATCCTAATAGTTTTACACATTCGAGTTCAAAAGCAATATAAATTTATATAATTATAAAATCATATATATGAATTTAACTACTTCTTTTGCAAACCTCCTTATCTTATTTAATTTCAGGCTCTGAAATGAACTTTTCAAGGTTTAAAAGGTGCATGCATCCAACTAATCATGTTTTATAGACTGTAATTAGGCGGGGCCGGTTTTTGCCATACCCGACCTTAATCCGACCTTAAAAATAATTTTATTTCATCTACCCGACCCCGACCCGAGACTTAGAACATAAACCCGTCCCTGATTCGACCCGATTCGGAAACAAACAAAACAGTTTAGAAATAAAATCTATGAAACAGATTAAACACCATAAAATTATAAAAATAAACTTTCAAACCATAAGAGCTCAAAACACAACACTTCAAACTTCAAAACCAGAGGAAAAATATCAGATCTAATATATATATATATATATAATTAATGTAGATCAAATCTCAGAACCACAAACTAAAAAACTTAGATTTAAGAACAAAAAAAAACACAGCTTTCAACATTTTAGATCTAGATTACATTTAAAATGAAAAAGAAAAATAGACAATGGAAATTGGATTACATTTATTATTTTTCAAAGGATTGGTAATTAATTAATTAAGCTCCTGCCTTAGCCAGGGGACCTCATGCCCAGCCCAACCATATGTTTGTCTCCGTCGGTAGCCTTCACATTTATAATAAATTCATATTCAACTCAATATTTGCATTTATTAATAAGTTACCGCTTCTAGAAATAAAATAAATAAACTACCGCTTTTAGAAAAATTAGTCCACGTTAAATTTTATAATATTTAATTTAAATTAATCTATCAATAAATTTAATATTGATATTTAAATAAAATATATACTCAATGACCGTAATATGTACATAAATTTCAAATCTGAACATTAAGAATTACTTATGGACTAACTAATTAGCGGAGAACTTAACAAATCGGTTGGTTTAGAATCCACTTTTTGGGTTTTTAAGCGTAAAACATTTCCCCGATCATCATTTAGCCACCCGAGTTCCATTTGGTCACGCCACGTCACCTATTCCAGAGATCTCCACGTCACCACTTTCAGACATGTCACTCTTTAGAAGCTCCAAGCATATTTGAAGTCTCCTCCTCGGCTGCAACACCAACAGCCACCCTCTTTTGATTTAAGCCTTTTTCTTCACTCTCTCAACGAAACAGCTGAAATTTCGGTCGACAGGTAATTTCTCCAAAAACCCTATAGTTCGGAGCATCCGAAACGAAACCAGAAGTTGCAGGCTTCGGTTGATATTTGGTTCAAGTAGAGAGTGTTGAGACATGCCAATGGCGGCGGGGCCAACATCGCCGACGGTGGGGTCTGCCATGGGACCGATGATGCTAGCCATGCCGGCGGTCTCTGACGTTTTGGCTAAGGACACGATCATTTCTTGGTTCAGAGGGGAATTCGCGGCGGCCAACGCCATCATCGACGCTCTTTGCGGTCATTTGGCGGAGCTCCAAGGAGGTGGAGGATCGGTGTACGAAGCGGTGTTCACGGCGATCCACAGGAGGAGGCTGAACTGGATCCCGGTGTTGCAGATGCAGAAGTACCACTCCATAGCTGGCGTGGCGGAGGAGCTGAAAAAGGTGTCTGGCAAGAAGGCCGTCGGAGGAGATGGATTGGACAAGGAGGACGTGAAACGTGGTGGTTGTTTGGAGGATGAGAAAGACAAAGTTACCCAGAAAATCGTGGAAAATGAAGTTGGAGACGAAGAAGAAGATTCCCCTGACAGTGACATTACCGATTCAGGTAACTTCATAATCAAAAGAAAACAAATATATTACCTCGATCGTAAAGGTTGATTCTTTTTTACATATATATTGATTCCGTGTTGTTTCTCTCTATGATTCTTTTCTTTTGGTCTCTAGAACGCCAAGTTTGGCCTTTAGGTAAAGCTACGTACGAACTTGGCTCTTTTTTTTATTTCAATCCTTTCCTTTTTAATCACTTGAATTCTAGAAAATTTCCTTCGATTTTTGGGGCCTTGTTTTCTGGCTACGCGAAAGGTAGAGATTCGAAGTTAGTAAGGCGTTGAATCTCAAGTATCATTGTGTTTGTTTTGGTAAAGCCAGAAAGTGAAAGCTTTTCTCAGAATAAAGCAAACATATTAAAACCTTATTTTTCCTTCATTTTCTGAGGAACCAAACAAAAACATTCATCTTTCTACGGATCAATTATTCAACGTTTCCAAATTTTTCTTAGACTGAATTCAACGAAAGGGGGAACGGGTCCAATGATGCTGATGGATGTCGTTTTACCCTATTCCATCCGCTTAAAAATTTCCACTTCAACAAGGTTCTTTATTTTTTTTGGGTCGAATTTAACAAGGTTCCTCACAACTCACGCTTTCTTGAAAAGAAATGTCACGAGATTTAGGAGTCACTAATACTATTCCATCGAGTTGACTCAAAATTTTTGAGTTAGTTGAGTTTAAGATTTCTATAAACTTTATTTAATTTTTTTAAATCTAATCGAGTTTATGAAATTCGAGTCAAATTGTTCGAGTTTCTATTCAAATTTAATTGTAGATATTTATAATGTTATGATAATAATTTGTTCCAATTTAAAAGGTTTTCTATAATAATATATGAAAAAAACTTCAATACAAAGGTATGGGTCTTTTAATTTTAGGGGTTAGGAGTGTAGTTTAGGGGTTTAGGTTTTAAGGTTTAAAATTTAAGGTTAGTATTTAAAATTTAAGGTCAGTGTTTAGAGTTTAGGGTATAGGTTTAAGATTTAGGGTTTAGTTTTACACTATGTATCAAAATTTTACTCATAATATATATATATATATATATATATATATATATATATATATTCATGTTTTTTATATGCAACATAAAAACTAATTCACTAATTTTTCGAGTTATTTGAATTTACATTTCATGAACTAAATTTTATTTGAAATTCTTCCAAGCAGAAAAATATGATTCAAGTTAAATCGAGTTAAATTTTTTCGAGTCAAAATTTTCATCCCCTCGAGGAAGATAGAATATAATGTAAAGAAGTTTCAATCTTATTAATTTTTGAGACGGTAGGTTTAAAATACGGTATTATGGTTGATCTGTTTCCGTGGTTTAAGTGGGGTTTCGAGGATTTCGAGGTGAAGGTAGAAAAGAAAAAGGTTCGGCTGCAGCGACACTCAGTGTTACAGAGTTATACTTATCTTTGGGGTCGTTGCCTTGGGATGCGTGCAATGATTTTAATGGTGGGTAGCTTCTGATCATAACCGTCGATCTTTAATGTTTACATCGGCTGCTGTTTGCTGATTTCACGTGGGCCTTGTTTTGGGGAGGCGAAGCGGAGGGGTGGTGGTGGTTGTTGAAGCTTTTGCCTTTTTTTCGTTTGACATTTTTGGTTCTTGTAACAAAAGAAATGGACCGAGGAACTGGATGGGGGCAGTCCACTCTTAAATTTTATAAGATCATTTCCTAAAATTTTGTCTCCCTAACATAAATTCTGCATCCGTCCATGGTTTTTCCGACAAGCCTAATCCCAATTCTCAACTGAGTTGCTCGAGTCCGGCTGAGTTGACTCGTTTTTGTGGTGTTGGTTAGCCGATTCTTCTACCGACGTGGGTAAAAGTTGGCAATTTATGTCGCTACTCAGGGGCGCATGCAGCATGCAGCTCCCTAAGGGAGCAATTGTATCCTCATTTTTTTAGAAACTAAGTTTTCTTTTTTAATTTAATGCATAAAGTAAAAAAAAAATGCATACTCATTCGGGAAACAAATATTTTAACTTATTTTGCTATCCAACATGGGTACAAGTTGCAGTTTCTGTCCTTACATCATGGTAGCCAGCTTAGCCTCTAAAAGACCAAAAATTGAGTGTGATAAAATTAGTAACCAACCTTTTAATAAAAACAACAGCTTAGTTCTAGGTTGAATAATACTGTAATAACAGCTCAGTTACCTGTCTAATAATTTACACAGAAAACTTGTATAGAAAGTTTATTTTGCTAGTTAGGTTACACGCCAAAACCTGTTGACAGGGTTCAAATATTTGAGGAGGTGGAATGTGGTCATCTTTTACTATGACAGAATATGCTACTTTGTCCGAGAATTTGGTGTTTTTCCTACATTGTTTTGTCTATAAGCTGAGAATGTGACAATAAATTCAATTTTGTCCATAAAATTACTTTTATTCTATTGTTAACATTGATTTCACTTGTTCTGGCAATGCAGGATCTCAGGAAGTTCAGCATGTTGAGGAAAACATAGACATTTGTTCTAACCATGAAGAATGTGATGCACGCGCTTCCCAGATCAAGCTGACGAAAGGTTTTTCCGCCAAGGAGCATGTAAAAGGACACATGGTGAGTTCTTCTTTCGCATTTCAGTGAAGATATGTGATCAGAATGCATGTATATAAAAGATGGATTCTGATAGTTTTACTTTTCTATAAATTACTGCAATGTAGGTGAATGTTGTGAAAGGATTGAAGTTATACGAGGAAGTGTTCACCGGTTTAGAGCTGGCTAAGCTCAGTGAGTTTGTGAGTGAGCTTCGATCCGCTGGCCATAACGGGGAACTTTCAGGTGCAATCCCACTTTAAACCCTACCCGAATTCAGCCTGTTTTTAGAGTATATCATGAATTTGCAATTGTTCATCATATCTGTAGTTTCTGAACTTAGCGTACTTGTTTCTGAACTTCTTACCGATTCTTTCTTGTTTTTTCTGGATAACGGCAGGCGAGACTTTCATTCTATTCAACAAACAAGTTAAAGGAAACAAGCGAGAACTGATTCAGCTCGGTGTTCCAATTTTCGGACACATTAGGGAGGAGCCCAACCCGACAAGTAAGACCTACCTGTATGAATTAGTGATACGGTTTGCGTTCTCTAGTTCCTTAATTTGTAATCCTTAAGTTCAATCAATTATGATACAATGCAATGAGCAGCTCTCATATTGGCCTTTTCTATCTTTCTTTAAATGTTTTACAGTCAATATAGAACCAATTCCGGCTCTTCTCCAAGGTGTTATAAAACACCTGATCCAGTGGCAAATTATACCTGAATATAAGAGACCAAATGGTTGCATCATTAACTTCTTCGATGAGGTCTACTTTTTCGCTGCTCACGCGCACCTGTTTTCCCATCATTTGTTATATATAGCACATATGCCATCGTATCTTTCATTATAATTGCAGGGAAGCCGGAACTGATATAGTCATGTTTCCCTTTAATGCAGGGTGAATATTCACAGCCATTTCTTAAACCGCCACATTTGGACCAACCCATCTCCACTCTTCTTCTCTCTGAATCAACAATGGCTTTTGGGCGCACTCTTGTGAGTGATAGCGAAGGCAACTATAGGGGGCCACTTCAAGTTTCTTTGAAAGAAGGGTATGCTTTTTTCTTTGTTTAATATATAGTCATAATAGCTGAATGAAAATGGAACCGCCAATAGTATATAATGAGAAAATATGACACCGATGAAGCAGCTTAGTATCGGAATTGCAAATTCTGTTTCGGAGCTCGCTCCTTCATATTTGAATATGAGGCAAGGTTTTAGTGATAGAGTGGCATTATTTGATTCTAATATGGTTAGAGTTTGCATGAGAGTGACCTTCCGTTTTCGATTATACTGTAAAACTGGTAGCTTCTCATTTATGAATGTTAGCTCTTACTTGACATGCAAGTTTGTAACATATTCTGCAGATCTCTTCTAGTAATGAGTGGAAACAGTTATGACATGGCAAGACATGTTATGTGCCCCTCTCCAAGCAAGAGGGTTAGCATTACATTCTTCCGAGTTCGGCCCGATACCATCCAAGTTCATTCAACACCGACTGCTCCCCAGATTGGTCCGATGAAACTGTGGCAACCGAGTGTGCCAATGCCATATGAAATGTCAAATGGAGCTCTGAATGGCTATGAGGCACAGGATACGATGTCGAACCTGGGAGTCATCCACGGTCCTGTTGTCATGCTAACTCCTGTGTGTCCAATGGCAATGAGCCCCCAAAAACTTCCTCGTGGCGGTACGGGTGTCTTCTTGCCCTGGACCATGCGGTCAAGAAAGCCTACCAAGCACCTTCCACCGTGCGCCCAGAAAGGAAACATGCTCTCATTGCCTCCTTCCATCAAAACACATGTAGCAGAACCGACTTCTGATCAACATTAAACAGAAATTCGGTCAAAGTTAAGCATTGTTCATGCGGCTTAAGTACTGTAAGAGTTGGTTTGTTTTCCCCCCTTCATTTTTTCCACATCAAAGTTAGGTTCAATCAATTTGTGAACAACTTGTTGAATGTCAAGGTAGGGCTTTAGAGGTAGCTGAGCTTTTAAAATTTGAGAGTGAATTTTCTCTACTGACAGGGCATTAATTTTGTATTAAGTCATCGAGTCGTTTATATTAAATCTTCTTACAGACAAATTAAGTTGTGGCTAATCTATTTTATGTCTTTTACCACCATGTTTGAAGATAAATGTTACACAAGAAAGTTAAATTAATCTATTTAGTCTCTGAAGTATCCTTCAATGTTCCCCTTATTCCTCCAAAAAGTGAACAGGTGAGCCTTAAAGATCATATGGTGCCCAAAGATGATAGACAGCACAAGGCTTCCTCGAGTCGAGCCTCAACCAAGGCTTCTCTTTGCCACTCCAATGCAACAAACTAATAGGCCCGGGATGCAAACTCCTACACCTACCTTCAATATTGTCTCCCTGATAGAAAAATTGAAAGGGGAAAGACTTGAATACATTTAACAAAAACCTGACTTTTACAAGAGAACTTATCTCCTTTATATATAGGAGAAGATGAGCTGGGTTTCTACACAAATCCTTAGATAACAGGCTGGATAAAACTAACTTTTAGTTATAACAGACTTTTATCCTTAACAGTCACTAAACATCGATCATTCTTGAAACAATGCTATTTTAGTCTATACTCTAACATTCTTCCTGCTACTCTTCTTTTCTTTGAAATTCTTTGTTGTTGATAGAACCTTCAGGACATAGGCATATGTAACCGAAGCTCCTCAGGAGAAAAAACTTGAAGTTGTTCCCGTAGTCGAACAAAGAAGGAAGCAGATAACGGTTTTGTTAGTATATCAGCAATCTGGTTCATAGCTGGAACATAATTGATCTGAAATTCTCCTTGAACAATCTTCTCTCGGACAAAACACAAGTCAAGCTCCACATGTTTAAGTTTGGCATGATGGACTGGATTGGCAGAATGTGCAATCGCACCATATTACAGGGGTTGCTGGAAGTTGAACACCAAGCTCAGTTAACAAAGATTTAATCCACATAGCTTCGCACATTGCATTAGCAATGCTTTTAAACTCTGCTTCCGCAGAAGACCGAGGACACTACTCCTTGTTTTTTCGAACACCATGCAACCAAATTTCTTTCAAGAAACATACAATGTCCTGAAGTAGACCTTCTATCCGCAGAGTTTGTACCCCAGTCAGAATCAGAGTACCCTACAAGAGAAGTTAGACTAGACGTCTTGCTAAAAAACAACCCATGATCCAATGTTCCTTTCAAATACTTTACTATCCTACGAACAGCTTTCCAGTGCTTTTCCAAAGGTGTCTGCATAAATTGACTTACTTTATTGACTGCAAAATGTATGTCAAGCCTGGTTGTGCAAATGTGCTGAAGTGTTCCAACAACTTGTCTATACAAAGTGACATCCAAACAAGGATCACCATCAGTATTGGTCAAGGGTGGTGTAGTGTCCATAGGAGTTGGAGCGGGAGTAGCTTCTACCATCTTGAGATTTTCCAGAAGATCAATCACATGATTCTTTTGGCTAAGAACAACACCTCTCTCCACATGCTGAATGCTCATCCCAAGAAAAAAAATTCAAAGAACCCAGGTCTTTGAGAGAGAAAACAGAGTTAACCTGTTTGATTAACATGTTTATATTCTCAGCATATGTGCCTGTCACAACAATATCATCCACATACACCATAATATATATCTTGCTGCCGCTTTCATCACGAAAATAAAGAGAAGAATCAGCTAACGAAGCAGTGAATTTAAGATCTCGAACCAGATAACTCCTAAATTTTTTAAACCATGCTCGTGGAGCTTGCTTGAGCCCATAAAGAGATTTTTTTAACTTGCACACTAATATCTCTCCATCATCATCAACCTGTTCAAACCCTGGTGGCCGTTGCATGCACATCTCTTCAGATAAGTCACCATTAAGAAAGGCATTATCTACATCGATCTGCCTTAAGACCCAATTATTACTGAGAGCCAGACTAAGTACAACACGAACAATAACTGGCTTTACTACAAGACTATAGGTCTCACTATAGTCAAATCCAGCTTGCTGTGAATACCCTTTGGCCACTAACCGAGCCTTATAGCGAGCAATACTACCATCAGGATTCTTTTTGATCTTAAAAAGCCACTTACATCCAACTGAACCCTGTCTGAGGGAAGTTTGACCAAATCCCAAGTGCCTTTCTGCACCAAAGCAGAAATCTCCTTATCGACAGCTTCTTTCCATTCTTGAGATTCCATAGCCTAAAACACATCTTTAGGCTCAGAAGAAATTATCTCAGTTTGAAACACTCTGGATTTGAATACACCTGCCTTGGATATAGTAATCATATGATGTGAGCCCTTAGACTTGTCTGACGACTATGAACTTTGAGAACCATGTAAGGCTTGAGAGTTCTGAGAACCATGTGAATTTTGAACACCAAATGAAGAACCACGAGACATTTGTGTAGCAGGTTGAGAACTTGAAGAAGAAGAAGAAGAGGAAGATGACTGCCTGGAATCAGTAACATCAGGAACAACACTTGTCCTCTCAGACTGTACTAGAGGCATTAGATTCGAAGGTACTTCCAGCCTATCACCACTGGGCATAGACCTTGTCGATTGTGGATGACAACACACAGCAGGTTGCGTAGTAGGCTGAGCAGACTGACGCATAGAACCACTGGGCATAGACCTTGTTGACTGTAGAGCAGGTTGCGTAGTAGGCAGAGTAGGTTGCATAGTAGGTTCACACATAGATGACTGCCCTTCTGTAGAAGAAACACCATCACCCTAGGTTGAAACCTTTGGACAAATAAATTTTACTCCAGGGAAAAACCAATCATCTATAAGTACAGAAGACTGCTGAAGCTTCTCTTTAAACGGAAAAACCCCTTCATCAAAGTGAACATGCCTCGAAATATAAACACGCCCATCTTCACTAAGACACTTATACCCATGTTGACTCGAACAATATCTCAGGAAAACGCAAGGTTTGGACCTATACTCCAACTTATGATGATTGTAGGGTCTGGTTAATGGGAAGCAACGAGATCCAAAAACTCGAAGAAAGCCATAATTTGGCTGTTTCCCAAATAGCTTCTCATATGGAGACATGCCATTTAACACCTTAGAGGGTAACCTGTTAATAAGATATACGGCAGTAAAGAAGGCATCAGTCCAAAACTTAAAAGGTACTGACGATTGAGCCATTATTGTGAGACCAAGCTCAACAACATGTCGATGCTTACGCTCGACCATCCCATTTTGCTCAGAGGTGTAGGGGCACGTTTGCTGAAAAATAATACCCTGTTGAGCAAAATAGCTAGCTAATGGTTTGAACTCAGTACCACAGTCAGATCGAACAATCTTGAGTTTAGTATTAAACTGTTGCTCAGCAAGCTTATGAAAGGACATGACAACCTTAGAAACATCAGACTTTCTAGCAAGAAAATAGATCCATGTATATCGAGTAAAAGAATCGACAAGACTAAGATAATAGCAGAAATTATTTGAAACTTCTGGTGCAGGACCCCACAAATCCATTTGTACCAGTTGTAAAGGTTGAGTACACACGGAATTAGAACTGGTAAACTATAACTTGTGCCTTTTACCAAGTTTGCAAGCAACACAGGAAAAAGAATCTTTATTAACAACAGAAGCATTGTACATTTTTAGAATTTTAGACTGAACATCAACAGAAGGATGGCCTAATCTCCTATGCCACAATTCAGAGTCAGAAACACTAGAGACAATAGCAGTATGAACACTAGGCAAGACCCCTTCTTTAAACTCATCCCTACGCAACTCAGTATTCTTAGAAATATAATCTTGCAAAGAAGACTTCAAAGAAGAGACAACAGCACTGTCTAACCCAGTAGAAGAAAGTCTGTACAACCCATCACTTTGCAAACCTTGTAATATCGTTTGGTGCGTTTCCAGATCCTTCACAACACATAAATCAGGGTAAAATTCTATAGAAACATTATTATCTCTAGTGAATTTCGAAACAGAAAGAAGGTTTTTCTTAATATGTGGAACATGCAACAAATTTCTTAAAATTAAGGGTCTGGAATGGGTTACTAAGGAAGTATTACCAACTCCAGAAATAGATACTGTAGCTCCATTAGCAACAGAAACTTTCCCAGAACCATTATAAGGAATTGAATCAGAAATCGTACGAGCATCAGGTGTTAAGTGTGTAGTAGCCCCAGAATCTGGGTACCAAGCAGCTTCTTCAGGAGGCAAAGAGCCAAAATCATCTAAAACCATAGCTACCGAAGCATTAATCCCACCAGTCGTGAGACCTTCAGGAACATCGGCATTTTCTTCTGAAACAAAGTTTACAGAAGTTTGATTATTAGCTCCTTCAAATGATTGATCAAACCGGAAATAACAACGATTGGCAAGATACCCGATCTTTCCACAGATTTGACATTGCAGACGAGAACGACCACCATAGAACCGACCACCACGACCTCTGAACGATTGACCTTGAAAACGATTGAACGAGCTATTTGCCTGAAACGATTGATAAGAGCCATTTTGATTATTTGGTTGAAATGAGCCAAGATTGCCTTGACTAGTCGAACCTTGCCCCCTGAACGGCTGACCTTGAAACCCTCTTTGTGAATGAGAAGTGACGAGACCAACATACCCAGGGTACGCATTCTGGTCAGATACCCCACTATAGATTGGGCTGGCTTGACCCATAAGGAATGGGTTTTGCAGACCTTGAGCAATATTAACCGAAACATTCTGGTTAACAAACTCCAACTGTCGTGCCTCAGTATCAAAAAGCAACCCACAAACACCATCAAGCTTGTATGGTTGTTGGCTGGACGTGATAACAGCAACAACCGGCTCATACTCCGGTGGGAGCCCAGACAAAATGGCAGATATGTGCATGGTTTCTGTAAGAGGATTTCCACAGGCAGCAAGACTATCACAAATGGACTGAATTTGCGCAAGATACTCACGCATACTCTGATCCCTCTTTCTTAGACTTTTTAACGAACAGTACAAGTGCATAATTCTCGTTGTTGAATACACCGAAAAAAGTTGTTGAATCTTCTCCCAAATATCAAGAGCAGTCTTGCAGCTTACCAAAGACGGCAAGATTGACGAGCTAATAGACGCAAGCAGCCAAGAACAGAGCGCACTGTCTTCTTGCTTGTAGGAAAAATATTGCGGATTAAGAACCTTCTCACCACCAGAACCAACAACGTACTGAGACGGTACGACCCGAGTGCCATCAACGTGAGAAACCAAAGCCAATCTCTCTATGGCAAACAAAACTTGCTGACGCCACAGCAAGTAGTTGGTTTGATCAAGCCGGATGGTGATGGTTTTATTGGTAAAGGGCTTGGAACTCCCACCAACAGACGCGGCTTCTGGCAATTCTGATACCATGATAGAAAAATTAAAAAGGGAAAGACTTGAATATATTTCACAAAAACCTAACTTTTACAAGAGAACTTATCTCCTTTATATATAGGAGAAGATGAGTTGGGTTTCTACACAAATCCTTAGATAACAGACTGGATAAAACTAACTTTTAGTTATAACAGACTTTTATCCTTAACAGTCACTAAACATCGATCATTCTTGAAACAAGGCTATTTTAGTCTATACTCTAATACTCCCCCTAGTCCATGTTGGTTCCACCTATGGTGAACGGCTTTTATATTCCCAGCTAACACCAACAAAAATGACGGCATCGAACCCAAGGTGTATATCCTCTTCTGCTTTTGCATTGCCATCCAGTCCTCCACTTTTTCCGTGTATCTGCCTTGCCTCCACTTATCGACATCCACCACCATGACTCCGGTGTTGAAATAACAAGGGTGTCTTCCTTTGAAAGTACCAGACAGTTCCTTGTCCAACCAGAACAAGTCCGTGAAATACTGTGTAAAATTCGCTTGGCAATATTCCAGCGCGGCAAGCACTTTGCCTTGTAAATTGACTTCCCAGAGCTTCATGACGTCGTCGACCACAACGAGGTCAGAATCCAAGTATAATACGCGTTTAACGTCCGATGGTAGCATATTGGCAAGGTAAATCCTGGCGTAGTTCAAAGGCTGATCGAGTGCTTGGCGAATGGATCTCGATATCTTACCGCGAACACGGTTGGTGTCGAAGCGGTAGACTCTGAAGTTGAGGTAAGGGAACTTCGTGTTGATGCTTCGGAGCACGTCGGGCTCGTACTTTCCCTACAAGAAACGGAACTCCATGTTTTCAGGGCACGTCGAATGCTTGAGGACGGAGAGAACAACAGCCATGGTTCCCCTGAGGTAGTTCGCATCCAATGTTATGGCATTGTGGATTCTTTCGGAAGCATTAGAGCTACAAACATCCCTGTTTCGGAACTTCGGGGCTTCCCTGAACGTTAGAACACCCGAGGAAGGTTTCTGGATAACGCTGCCACCATGACGGATTCCAGTGGCAAAAGTGGTGGTGGTGGCGGTGGTGACGAGGAGGAGGAAAGACAGGCTGCGGGAGAGAGGGACGACCATCCTGTCTTTGAGGGGATGTTGTGAAAATGGTGTGGTGGGGAAGGGAATCAAGGGCCAAGAGGCGAGAGAATATCAACCATTTTTTTGAAGGACAGCAACAGGGAAATGATTGGAAGCTTTTTTGGTCAATTAGCATATAAAGATATGAAAAAAATGATGTTAATTATAGCAAATGGTCCACATCATTTTTTGTCACAAGAAGCTATTATTAGGGCTAGGAAGGTTTTCTTTCTTTCTTTCTTCCATATAAAGATATGAAAAAAATGATGTTAATTATTACTTGGTGTTCAAGCAACAACATAAGGTTTGCATAGCTTTTAAGTGCCTAAGCTGTCCATGCAAAGATCATTGCAGAGATTAACCATTAGCTGTAGTTGGCAGCATTATGATGTGCATCGGTGCCATGGTTGCTCTGCATTTTCTCCTCCCTAATTTCATTTCTTTCGAGTTTCGAGTGTCAATCCACCACAGACATAAATCCACCTTTGTTTTTTTAGCCATACCCGATGGGAACTAATGTTCCTTTTGTTGTAATGCGCAAATGGGGATGGGAGCTTGGCATGTTATCCGGCACTGATCGATCTCGATACATAAAAGTAGACACCATAGCATCAATGCATGAAGTTTCGATTCTCTGTTGTGTTCGATCTGAATCGTTCTTCTCTTTGTGAGCCGTGACTGTATAGAGATCAGTTTCTGCACTCAAATATGAAACATGGATGTAAGGTGTAGCTACTTTCTTTTCTGGGTTTAAATACCAAGTTTCTTTATTGGCATGTACTTGCAAGGCTTTCTTCTGCAGCTGAAAAAACTTGGATCGTTGCTTTTGAAAATTGAAAGAAGAAGTGGATAAACGGAATTCTTTAAGTATTTAATCTAAAAAATTGAAAGCCACAATAATTTAATTTAATTTAAGTTTAAACTAATCGGACCTAATGTATCATTAGATCAGAAATTTTAAGAGAGGCTAGAGTCATTCTCACTCTCTATATGACTCTGTTCCATTTCATACTATAACCAATTGAAATGATTTGCAATTCTTGTTTGCAGAGACTGAACCGAGATCAAGTATTGGGAGAGACAAAAGTTTATTAATTTTTAAATTTAAAAATTGAAAAAATAAAAATTTCATTTTATTATTATTTAAATTAAAAAGGACTTTAAATATAATTATACTAAAAAAATTGAGAGGATTAGAGCCTCTCCTAAGATCTACATGACTCTGTCCCTGCTTGTTTGGCGGCCAAAAAAAATCTCCGTGGTCATAGTTTCGTTCGCCGTTTACGATGATGTCACAACTTTGAAATTTAATATGTACAAATTTGGACAAAAGAAAAGGAAAGGCCAACGGTTTGTCTCAAAAAGAAAGTTGCGCGTGCTTTGCTTTCTACCTACGACACTCGATATTACGTGAAATTATATTATGTGTCATTTTTTTTACATCAGTCATATGATCAATTAATAAAAATTATTTATTTTATTATTTTTTCATGTCATATTTTTATTAAGTTAATCTTTACTTGGTAAAAACTGTTTTAAAATTGATTTACAGTAAATATGATTGAAAATTCACTTGGTAAAAATATGACATGGAAAAAAATAATGAGATGGGTGGTTTTTATTAGTTGGTCCCATGGGTGACGTGGCGGGAATCACCCATGATATAATTTCTCTAATATTAGGCATCTTCATTTTTTTTATTTTTTTGGAAAATAAAAGGATAAATATACACTTTGGCACTTGAACTTAACTTTAAAGCTTAATTTAGTACCCAAGTTTTTTTTTGTCCAATGGAATACCTGAACTTGACTTCTGGTTTAAATTGGCACTAAACTTGGTTATTTGATCCAAATTAGTATTTGCGGTAAACGATTTATTTTAACCATTAAGTCAAGTTCAATTATCAAATCGAATTAAAATACTAAATTCATGTACTTAATTAAACATAAAAAGCTGGATAGTAAATTGAACCTTGACAATAAATTCATATTCTTAGCTAGACAAAAAACTTAGATACTAAATTAAACTTTTAACCTTAGTTCAGACACCCAAAATGCATATTTATTCTTGTATGAAATGACAGTTTGCCTTACTTCTACAAAATCATAATTGAAATAGTTGAATATTTTTTTTATTACAGGGCCCATCTTGGGATGCTTTGCTTCGTACATGTGACATTCGAGATTCAACTTTTTGTTGTTCATACGAACACAGAGGGATATGAGTGGGCGTCACTTTATTGGCACTACGAATCTAATGGTGGGAATGGGAAATATTCGAAAACGCGATCATGCCTTCAATGTTGTTTTCTGGGACTGTGAAGGACATGTCCGTACGTTGCAGTCAATGTTCTTCACTTTCGTATCATAATCCGATGACCGCTTCCCAATGTTGGTAAATTATTGGTAATGTAATTAAGTTTATTTCACATTGGTAGGATATTGATCTTGCGGAATGATTATATACAACTCTTTTCTTTTACTCTCATTAAGTAATTGAATATAAGGATAATAAACGGTTTACATTTTTTTTTACGTAGAACCCTAATGCGAGAGGAAACCCTAACGTGGCGACCAGAGCTGCGGCTGATGGTTTGTTGACCGACAACCAAAGCAGCCGTCCGCCTGATGACATTATCATTCTAGATGTTCCATCAACCCTTGAGAGACCAGGGTCTTCAGTGCCAGAGGAGATTCAACCAATTAGTAAGAAGGGGCAGAACGTCGAGATTACGATGGAAGGGGATAATCTAGGTCGAGGATCGACGGTAGGGGGGTGATGTTGCAATGGATGAGGCTCACACTAATATGGAGGGTATGAGTGGGGATAAGAGTGCCTTGGTATCTTTGGCTCTAGGCATTGTAAACGAGGACGAGCTTGGGGGCAAGGCAGCAGCCTCATCTTTCAAGGATGCCCTGTGTCACGGACATGCCCCTTTTACTCGGTTGGCAAGCCGTGCGGCACTTGAAATGGGTGTTACCCAGACAAGTCAGCTTTTCTCATGCCCCATTGTCCAAGGAGTTGTCTCGGTCTAGCCTTCCCAGGGTCACAATGCGCTAAGGCTTTAGAGTTTCGAATCTCGCAGGGCCTAGCGATAGCTGCACTCCAACCTCATACTTCAGCCATGAGCGCGATATGGGGCACTATGACCCCAAACCGTCCCTAGGTATTTCTCCTAAGGAGACAATGCGCCAACCACTAGACCCCACTGCCCGGACACCTAGGCCTCACATAGGCCTAGGAGTAGGTCGCTTACACCAAGGAAGCTCGGTCGCTAGCCCAGGCGAGGGGGATGGTGGAGACCCGACACCAGACCACTTCCCCCTAAAGAGCTAAATAAACTTACCAGGAATGCCATGGGTAGACGTTGCTTCATCCCAAATAAGGACACTTTATGGATAGGGCCTTCATCGTCTTCCCAAAGCATCTTAACTTGCATCCTTGACTTGGTAGCTCCTCAGGGATTGCTCATATCATCACTCGGTCCACCATTGCTCGGTCCTGAACGGGCTTGTCAAAGCAGGGTCGCAATACAATAAGGGATGCCCTTAACATTCTCCCCCACTTCCTCTATCGATGGCCTCATCGATGTAGCCCAATAAATGATGGTTATGACATTCTCCCCCACTTCCTCTATCGATGCCCTCATCGATGTAGTCCAAGAAGGGATGGTTCTCATTGATGTTGACGCTGGTTCTTCATCACTTGTTGAGCCGCTATGGACATCTATGGCAGCACATCTTCAATTCGTGCTCGATTTGGTATGTTTTTCTTGTCCCACCATTTGAACATTCAAGCAACTAATTCAAGCCTCAATCCTGGGTTCTTTCTATCTCCCTTTTTACTATGTTGCACATCCATAACCGTCTAGACTGACCATGGACTCATTATGACCCAATTCCACTTCTTTCATGTTGAGTTCTAGACTCATGCTCTCCCACTTTTACTCCGATTGTGGCTCGAGCAAAAGACAAGTAAAAAAAAACCATTGATCCACTCAAACAAGTGCCTTGTAGTTTCTTTGTGCTCCACGATCTGCCCATTAACCTACACAAATACAAAAGTAACATACCTGGCCATGAGCAAACGTGTTATGACTCGTCACTCAATGGCTTGCTCCTCGGCGTTAAGCATCTTCACCAACTTTGCCTCATCTCGTACTGAGACCTCCAAAGTACTGAATGTGTCACCATACATATATCATCAATATTAACCCAAGTTTGCCAGTACATGCTCGCGTTGCACTTGGTTGCTTAATAATGCAAAGACGATATCTAGTTGCTAACACCGTATATAATTGTACTTACCTTTTGTTCTCCTCACTACATCATGTATTATAAGATATACAAGCAATTTTATCAATGAAAACATATTCACACAAGTCGCGTATGATACCTGGTTGGCACACATTGCCTTATGCTACCACCAATCATGGTATGCCTTTGTATGTATACCTCAAGTGTTTTGACTATTTGAGAACGCAGTCTCTACGACAAGCTAATATCATCCACTCGTGAGGTTTTCTTCTTACTCGATTATACCTGCACCACTTTCCAAGTGAATGCACACCAATATTCTCTCGAATAACCTTGCCCTTGTTCAAGTAGCAAATAGATGGTCATTTGCCCTCACTAGAACTTCTCAGTGGTCTCCTATTGCCCTTGTAATAGCCAATCAAGTTGCCCCTTATTTCGTTTCTCCTTCACTCCCTTTGTAACAGACAGAACTATTGATTAAGGACAAAAGTACACATTTGATCTCTTGGCACACATGGCCTATACTCCATGGGTAAGTTAGTTTCCCCCATCTACTGATGTCCTCCCATTATCCACTTTATTAGAAAAGTTTATCTTGTTATCACGCCAGCAAAAGAACATGTATCAGCACCCCACAAACATCATATCAACATTAGTCTCGTGTTGTGGACTTCAAAATGATGTCTCACTTGTGCCCTCTACGTGTGACTTAGGTTTCCTCAGGATACCAAACTCTTCCCCATATGCCCACGACATCTAGTCAGTAAAGTATTCTCATGTAGGATCAAGACCTCTTTATTCTCTTACATAATCTCAAATAGAACCTGTATTCACTAAATCCCTCAGCTTCTTCTGAGCATTATATTCTACATTTTTGGGAAAGAATGAGCTCATTAACTCTTTCTCCAGCTCTTCCCATATCTTGATAGAACAAACACCATTAAGAAACTTGGACCGCCACCACAACTTGGCGCCCCTTATTAGATACACCGAGGCCACCGAGACCTTGTCTTCATCTGTTTTAGTATGCGTATACCGAAAATAATGCTCGATGTCGAACAAGAAATTTTCAAGCTCCTTAGTATCTCTGTTCCCTTCATACCACTGAGGTTTCGAAACCCTAGTCCTCGGACCCTTATATGCTGTCATTGAATTGCCCATAACTATCTGTATCAAGTTAACATGAGTCTTGATCTCATCTAGTTCGAACTTCATATGACTTAATGCTTCTTTGCCTTCATTACCAAAATCTTTGATAGCTTGGGTCAACTCTTGCTGTGTTTCCTCTATTGCTCGAAGCTGATCATTTAATGCCATAGCTCTCATGGCAGCCACTGTGGCCTCAAGTTCCTTAAACCGACTAGGGTCTATCGACCCACCACCCTGTGTCGATGTCCCAGTACCTGGGTGTGTTCTCTCTCTGGGGGGCAATACTCGTTCCATGTTTTCGCGTTGTCATAATTTATGTCGACACACACGGAATCATCGTGCCTGCACAGACATCATCTTTTACAAACGAGTGCCATATTTATGTCGTGTCCTTCTTTGTTATATGAAGCTGACATTTATCTCTGTTGCATACGACCAGGGCTTTTGACACCTGCCAAACCTTCAAACCGTCTGGTTCTTTAATTGATTGCCCCACATCCCTCAAGGGATTAATAGGAATACCTGCCTTCATAACACACACAAAGAGAAAACTGACCACGACATTGGTTAGTTCAATTACATAACAATAAAATGAAATGTACCTTACAAGTTCCATGGGGCTTTCCAGTACGTCCCCCACTGCAACTCACGCTCCGTATTACCAAACTCTGGGAGGTGCTTGTAAACTCTTTGATCGCCACATTTCTCCCTTTTTTGGTAACACTAACATATCCATGGTAACCAGGTTTTGCTTCCGATCTCTCGATCCATACATCGGTTTTGACCCAAGCTATGGCTTTATTAGTGCGTCCAACCAAGTAGCTTGTCGGTAGTAGCACATATCACCACTTTCCATATTGGGGATTTTGTAACACTTGGATGAAATCCGAATTGTACTTGAACTATCACCACATATCCCTCGGGCTTGTCTGTCCCATGCTCACTTTTTTGGCTCTACTTGTGAAGGAACTGCCGATGAGAGCTTTTCTCAGATACACCCACATTACCAAGTTGTACCACCCTTGTGTTTCTCACCCAAGCGGCTAGCTTTACAAATAGCATTCTGCCTTACCATAGCTAACATCCCCATCAAAGGAAGATTTTCGTGCCAAAAGAGTTTTTTTCCCACTATCCAGGATAAAACCGCATTGACTCGCAAAACCTTTCTCATATTTGCAATTTATTACCGAAGAATCTGGTCCAAACTGCCACATCGCAACACAATCCTTTTTACCCTAAGACCCAATACGTCTTGAGAAAATTTCCATTTACGGACAAATTATTAGCTATGGAAAGCATTCCCCTTAGGCTCCTTGATTTCATTTGACAATGTAACAGATTTTCCCTCGCGAACCCATGGTGCGTCCACAGCTAAAAGAGTCCACATCAACAAGAGGGAGCTTACCAATAACTCCGCACTCCCTTTTACTCCATTATGTTTCGAGATGGGCAACTCCATCCAGCATACAACGATCGCCGCGATCCTTTGACTACTTCATTAAATAGTTCAAGGTCCTAAGAGTCTTGTCCTGCACCTTTAGGCGATCACACTATACCAAAGTACTCTCACAATAAACGAGTTTTATCATAATCCTTTGATTTTATCAATGAGCGAATCTACAACCTTGAGGAACACGACTCTGCCGCATTGATTCCCCTGAACATAAAGCAATTATAGTAACTGTCTCAAGTTGTCTCCAACTCTTCCCTCGAGGGTTAGTCTGCAGACCCATGACTACCTATTGTAACAATCTATATCCATCTGCACACACTTCTCTTTTCACCTGGAAAGAGATAGTTAAGCAACAACCAAACACCAATATGTTAGATTAACAAAATAAGCACATTTTATGTTTCGGGCTGCACACGTCCTTGTGATAACAAAACAATCATCAATAAGCAAAGGTTACCGACACAATGCACTATATCAAAATAAACATCACTATTACCGATAACCACTATAGGGAATGATTCTCCCCTCGAGTGGCGTGTAAGCATCCCCATATTGCTAGAATTTGTGCCAGCGTGCTACGAGGAATACACACTTCATAATGTTCCATATACCGCCATTAGCGAGCCTTTAAAACAACCAGAAATATTACTTGTGTCATAAATCATGGACATGCACTATTGTGCAAAGGCCACTCTCATCCACTAAAGTTCTCGCGCTTTTTTGCGCCTCAACTCGATCACCATTTTGATCAGCCGACAATAATGCTACACATGCCACGAACAAATGAGCACCACTGTACTCTAATTCCCATGGGCCACTACGCTAGGATAATTATCATGGTTAATGATAGGCACCACGTGTACACTGACTCCACGACAATTTCACAATAAGCACCACCGGCAAGGATCCATATATGCCACTGCACTAATGCAACACATCGACACTACCATGCTAGAACTCACCATTATTCACCTTTGCGCCTTGACTAGGTCTTGATCAATCAACAATATAAGGAGTCACCCTGCCTACTCCACTCGTGGAAGCGCTTGGCGTAGACTCTAGCCACCCTGCCTACCCTCACAGGGCACTTAGCGTGAAACTAGACCACTCTACCTACTCCACTTATGGATGCGCTTGGCGTGACATTACACCATCCTACCTACTTGTTGCGCATGATAAGTACTACGCAAATGTGCAAGTATACACGTCGCAAGTAATAAAGTGATATGGGTATCGAGTGTCATCTCTATAGGGATCGGTTTGGGCCATTTTGCTTAAGTTAATGCACTGTGAAAATAAAAGCACAATTGATAATAAAGGTTTTAATTAACGAGAAAAGTAAAAGCAATAAACTAAAATAATAGATGAAAGAAAAAGAGAGAATAGGCCAGGTTATCGTGAGTTGAGGTGTGATAGCCGATTGGATCGTCTTGGTAAAAGAGTGCAAGGGCAACTCAGTTGCCGTGGTAATTTGCACAGTGGGGTTGCCTTGGCAACTAATCGATGGTTGCCTGGGCGACTAGCTGGGCAACTACTTGGGCGTCTGGGCAGCAACTTCAAGGTTCGACAGATCGTTCTTCAATGGTTTCTTCTTATCCCTAAGTCGAAACTCTAGCTACTTGTGCATGCCTTGATAATACATCCCTGCGTGAATCAAGGGTGAACAACAACCAATCTTGCGCTCCTCTTAGCCGTTGAAATCCTTAACTTATTCCTAAGCCGGATTAATCTTCACCATCAATATATTGAATAAAGACCATACTCATTCGTTTCTTGAATCTAACTCTCCCGATATTAGATAAATAGATGAAGTTACGAGATCCTCTCCCAATTCACTCGCAAACAAGAATAAAAGCCAAGAATGAGTAAACCTTGAATAGAAAAAGTGCAAACTCTTATTACCTAAACAAAATCCAATTGTTTCTCACAACAACAAAACACAATAACCCTAACCAATCAAGTTAGTTCATGGTTGGGTTCAAAAGATATACAAAGAATAATCCCCAAACCATGAATCTAATAGAAGCAAAGAAGAAGAAGAAGAAATCGAACTCTCTCCCCTTGCTCTCTTGTCGAAATTTCTCTCCTCTTTCCCTTTGGAGTTGTCGAAATTTTCCCTCTTCTTGCTCTCTCCTTGATACTTGTCGAAATTCCCCTCTCTTGCCCTATGGGGTTGTCAAAATTTTCCCTCTTCTTGCTCTTTGGAGTTGTCGAAAATCCTCTCTCCTTGCCCTCCTCCAAGTTGACGATATGGTGATCTATTTATAGGGCTAGGTCAAAGTCCTTCTTTGAGGAGGAAGTTAAGTTGGAATTAAATTATCTTTAAAGAATATAATTCTTTATTATAATTATATTCCTACTAGAACTTCTCATATCTTCTTGGAATTTAATTCTTCTTTAATCTCTTCATGGAAATCAAATTCCTTTGGGATTTAACTTTGCTCCACGTCATCTTGGGCTTGTCTAGTCATCAATTTCGAGTACCATATCACCTTATTATTTGTCGACAATTGCCCTGGCAACTGGCTCGACGTCTCCTTTATGCATTGCCCTGGCAACTAGCTCGACATCTCCTTCATGCATTGCCCCTGGCAACTGGTTCTAGCCTTGTTTAGGCAAGTGATTCTGCACACACACAAAAACACACCAAAGCAGCATATTTTTCCACAAAAATCACCAAGTTATGTAATCAAGCTCAACGGTGGAAAGAAACATGAATTAATGCATGAATAACTAATTATGCAACTAATATGAGCTTAAGTCTAACAATAATATGTGTAAAAAGGGTAATAAAAATAGTACTTTTGAACACTTATCATGCCCCCAAACTCGAACTATTGCTTGTCCTCAAGCAATGCAAACTAACAATTACCTGCCAAGACTTTAATCATTAAAGACATGCTTCAAACTTGAATTCAAACATCGGAACCGTGGCACAAAGTATGATCACCTTTTAATTTTTCGGATAACACAAAAATTACCCGGAACCAAACTATAGTGCTCGTGAAAATGTGTGTGCGTAGTTGTGTACAAGTTGATTTTCAAGATTCTATGTGAACAATAGGCTTTTATCAATTTAATTGCTAGGGCATTTATTTTTATTTTCACTAGAGCCAATTTCGGGCACCTCTAGTAAAGTAAGCAATTTCTCATTTTATTTTAGTCGACTAGAGCCAATTTCTGGCACCTCTAGCGATTCTTTAATGTGCATTTACTACTAGAGCCAGTTTCGGGCACCTCTAGCAAGAAAGTGCATTTACTACTAGAGCCAGTTTCGGGCACCTCTAGCAAGAATTTAACTTTTAATTTTCAATTTTAAATTTACCCTAATTTTAAGCAACCTAAGTTCACTAAGTTTCTTTCAATCAACAAGTCACAACCGTGTAAAAAAATTCAGCATCATAGTAAAATTCTAAGTTCTTTTCATGTAATCCTAAAATTAAAGGTTCTTTCAATTAAGTGCAGTGGCAAAAATTCATCATTGGATATTCAACAAGTCTTAAGCAATTAAATCCAATTAAAGGAATGACAAGTAACATATGAAACTATATGTGATTACTAACGATGAATGCAACTAAACATTAAACTAACTAGAAACCAACACCCCCCCAAACTCGAGAGAAGCATTGTCCTCAATGCATGAAAAAGTGAAACCAAATTTAAAAGAAACTAAATCAAATGAGTTAGTCGGAAAGGTCGTCACCTCGAGTGATAAGTTTCCTTCGTGCCATTTGCTTGATTCATTTTTCAATCGGTGGTTGAATGCTGGTACCGCGTGAATAGCATTGCTTTGATTTGATCCATGTTTGCCGATGCAGGTTCACTTGCATGGGCATCAGTAGTTGCCGAAGCCATTGTTGTTGCCTGGGCATTGCCAGTTTCTGTTGTGGTTGTTGTGGTAAGTAGTCGGCAGTAAATTTCCTTAGCATGGTGGTTGTGAGTCTTGTTGTGGTAAAGAAAACCTGAAAAGTTCTACATGGGCACCGTTGTAGTGCTTCAATCTTTGTCCGTTAACTTTGAATTCATGTTCGTTGGTAATGGACTTGATTATCATGACATCATGGGAGAATGGTTTAACAAATTCGAATGGTCCCGACCATCTTGATTTTAGTTTTCCCGGGAAAAGTTTTAGTCGAGAATTGAATAAGAGAACTAGTTGCCCTGGCATGAATTATCGCGACAATAGTTTCTTGTCGTGCCATTGTTTTGTTTTCTCCTTGTAGATTTGTGCATTGTTATAGGCGAGTGCACGAAATTATTCTATCTCGTTGAGGTACAACAAACGCTTTTGTCCGGCATTTTCCTAATCCATATTCACGGTCTTGATTGCCCATTGGTTTGTAGGTGATATTGCCCGTCCTCTGGCAATGATCAGATAGCTTGTAAAACTCTTGGGCATCTTTGTACAGTGTTGGGCAATACTAACCGGATTGAAAAACTTTGGCCGCGGTACGAGTTCCTCCAAAATGTCCTCCAAAGGGTGAATAATGACATTACCAGAGTACATTCTACTGCTTTTCTTTAGGGACACATCGGCGTATGACCTGATCAGGGTATTGCCGAGGCATGTGCTGCCGTGGCGACTACTCCCAAGGTTGCCGAGGCGTGTGCGTCTAGAGTTGCCGAGGCATACGCATCCATGGTTGCCGAGGCGTGCGTATAAGTAGTTGCCGTAGCGTCGAGGGTTTCCGAGGCATGTGCATCCATGGTTGCCGAGGCGTGCGCGTCCATGGTTGCCGAGGCGTGCGTATCAGGAGTTGTTGTGGTGTTGAAGGTTGCCGAGGCATGCGCATCCATGGTCGCTGAGGCGTGCATATCAGGAGCTGCTGCGGTGTCGAGGGTTGCCGAGGCAAGCTTTTCCTTTAGGGTTTCGAATGCTTGGGCGCAAGAGTCATCAAAATTGAAGACTTTATCTTGGTGAAGGTAGTCTCTCAATCACGTCCACCTTAGCTTTGTCTACTTCAATTCCCTTGGATGAAATCTTGTGGCCGAGCACCATTCCTTCATCTACCATAAGATGGCACTTCTCCCAATTAAGGACTAAATCGGTTTCTTCACATCTTGCCAACACATTCTCTAAATTGTCGAGGCAACTGTTGAAGTCACTACCAAAAACGAAAAAAATCATCCATGAAGATCTCAAGGAAGTCTTCGACCATGTCTGAAAAGAGTGCCATCATGCATCTTCTAGTGTTAGTGCATATCTGAGAAAACTTGAGGATGGTCGTTTTCGATACTTCGTATAGTCCATCCGCACCCTCCATCGGGTGACAATATTGCCCAAAAAGAGTTTGGCCAATGTGCTTGCCACTACTCTTTATTGCGTTATCATGGTGGATGTGTCTTTCTTCTTTGTTCGCTTGTAGTCCATGTAAACTCTCCACCTTGCTTCTATTCCTGAAGGCACAAATATATTAATAGGAAAAATTATATCCATTCTCAACCATTCAATTACCTCATTCTTGTCGAATTCTATCATGGTTGGATGTAGCCTTTGTTGTCGTGGAAATTGCTGCTCAAGCCAATTGCCGTGGCAATCAGTTGCCAAAATTTGCTGTAAGTAAAAGGAAGAACCAATTTTCTGAAAAGCTTTACGAATCCAAACACCGTTTTCTTTTGACCTCTCAAACATCTCCATCAGTAGAGATTTCGATGGCTTCAAATCTACCAACCTCGGTTCCTCAAGACATACATGCAATGGACGAGGTGAGCTTTTAAAGATTTCGAAAGGTTCAACCATTACCTGCTCATATTCCATTGGCAAAGTATTATCATCTCGTTGATCTTGCATGTGGTCGTGTAATTGCCGTGGCAATTGTAGATGAGAGCAATCTACAGATTCCTGCTTCAACATCAACGTTGTAACCTTCTGGGCATCAGGTTCCTCAGAATTTGCTGTAGTATTGTTGTTCTCAGCTTCACTGAGTGTTGTCGCGGCATTGCTCTGTTCAGGCTCCTCAATCATTGCCAAGGCAATTTGTTGTTCAGGCTCATCATGTGTTGGGCAGTCTCTCTCATTGGCATCCTCTTGACTTTGAGGTTCTAGTTGTTCCCCACACATCGAAGAGCTTTCTTTGCATTGCTCCTGGTCCTCTTGCCTTGGGACGTCAGTATCCCTAGGAATGAATTGTTGGTGCATGTTATCCATTACATACGTGGATCTCCCCATTTGATCTTCTGAATCCCCTAAGGTTGCATCCCACTGAGCTATCCTCGTATCCATAGATTTTGATAGCTCTCGAATCTCTTCAATTGATCCGTCAAGTCTAGCCAAGGAAGCTAGTAATGTTTCCTCCAAGGAATTGAAATGCTCTTGAAAAGGACTACATTGCCATGGCATATCTGTTGCTGCGGCAAAATTGTTATGATAAAAAAATTTTGAGCTTTTTGACCATACCATGAAGAATTTTGCTGCTGGTTCCCTCTATGGTCCTCCATGTAGTTATATGCACCGAAAATGTGAGGACAATTTTCAAACACATGATGTTCTCCACACATAGCACAAGATTTTTCCACGGTATAAGTTCTTTGGGCTTTTCTCGGTTGGTATAGGCAATCATCAAAGGGTGCAAGAAACTCTTGATTGGATTGATTCATATCTTCCAACATCATCTCTCGAATAGATTGGCTTTTATTTCCCGACATGTTGATGTCCCTTAACTTGTAGCGCACCTAATTTTTTTAATAAAACAAACAAAAAGAAATGTTAGTAAAACTAATAGAAAAAATACAATAACAAAAACAACTAACACCAATTGCCAATCCCCGGCAACGACGCCAAAAACTTGTTGCGCGTGATAAGTGCTACGCAAATGTGCAAGTATACACGTCGCAAGTAATAAAGTGATATGAGTATCGAGTATCGTCTCCACAGGGATTGGTTTGGGCCACTTTGCTTAAGTTAATGCACTGTGAAAATAAAAACACAATTGATAATAAAGGTTTTAATTAACGAGAAAAGTAAAAGCAATAAACTAAAATAATAGATGAAAGAAAAAGAGAGAATAGGCCAGGTTATCGTGAGTTGAGGTGTGATAGCCGATTGGATCGTCTTGGTAAAAGAGTGCAAGGGCAACTCAGTTGCCGTGGCAATTTGCACAGCGGGGTTGCCTTGGCAACTAATCGATGGTTGCCTGGGCGACTAGCTGGGCAACTACTTGGGCGTCTGGGCAGCAACTTCAAGGTTCGGCAGGGCGTTCTTCAATGGTTTCTTCTTATCCCTAAATCGAAACTCTAGCTACTTGTGCATGCCTTGATAATACATCCCTGCGTGAATCAAGGGTGAACAACAACCAATCTTGCGCTCCTCTTAGCCGTTGAAATCCTTAACTTATTCCTAAGCCGGATTAATCTTCACCATCAATAGATTGAATAAAGACCATACTCATTCGTTTCTTGAATCTAACTCTCCCGATATTAGATAAATAGATGAAGTTACGAGATCCTCTCCCAATTCACTCGCAAACAAGAATAAAAGCCAAGAATGAGTAAACCTTGAATAGAAAAGTGCAAACTCTTATTACCTAAACAAAATCAAATTGTTTCTCACAACAACAAAACACAATAACCCTAACCAATCAAGTTAGTTCATGGTTGGGTTCAAAAGATATACAAAGAATAATCCCCAAACCATGAATCTAATGGAACCAAAGAAGAAGAAGAAAAAATCAAACTCTCTCCCCCTTGCTCTCTTGTCGAAATTTCTCTCCTCTTTCCCTTTGGAGTTGTCGAAATTTTCCCTCTTCTTGCTCTCTCCTTGATGCTTGTCGAAATTCCCCTCTCTTGCCCTATAGGGTTGTCGAAATTTCCCTCTTCTTGCTCTTTGGAGTTGTCGAAAATCCTCTCTCCTTGCCCTCCTCCAAGTTGACGATATGGTGATCTATTTATAGGGCTAGGTCAAAGTCCTTCTTTGAGGAGGAAGTTAAGTTGGAATTAAATTATCTTTAAAGAATATAATTCTTTATTATAATTATATTCCTACTAGAACTTCTCATATCTTCTTGGAATTTAATTCTTCTTTAATCTCTTCATGGAAATCAAATTCCTTTGGGATTTAACGTTGCTCCACGTCATCTTGGGCTTGTCTAGTCATCAATTTTGAGTACCATATCACCTTATTCTTTGTCGACAATTGCCCTGGCAACTGGCTCGGCGTCTCCTTCATGCATTGCCCTGGCAACTAGCTCGGCATCTCCTTCATGCATTGCCCTGGCAACTGGTTCTAGCCTTGTTTAGGCAAGTGATTCTGCACACACACAAAAACACACCAAAGTAGCATCTTTTTCCACAAAAATCACCAAGTTATGTAATCAAGCTCAACGGTGGAAAGAAACACGAATTAATGCATGAATAACTAATTATGCAACTAATATGAGCTTAAGTCTAACAATAATATAAGTAAAAAGGGTAATAAAATAGTACTTTTGAACACTTATCACTACTCTTTGAAGAGAAGCATTTGGCGTAGTCCCCCACCCTGCCTACTCTAGTCCAAAGAGCGCTTGGTTTACTGTCATTCGACTCTGCCTACTCCATTTACCGGAGCGCTTGGCGTAGAATCCACAATCCATCACCTCTGTGCACAGAAAAAAAATCTCATCTTTTTTTGCCTATCATGATGATCCACCCTGACTACTCCACTTGTGGGAGCGCTTGGCATGAGACCAACTGATCCACGAATAGTCCAACTCTTATTTTGCTACACATCCATCTGGCGTCACCACACACCACCGCCACTGAATAAAGCTTCATAATGTTCAAGTTGGAACATGAGCACTAAGGCGTTTGGTCAATAAATATGCACCACTGTATCAAAAGTCATAACCAAACACCACCGTCACATGACTACCTTGTCCTATCGTTTTCTGGCTCTAATTCCACGTGTCAGGGACATGCCCCTTTTACTCAGTTGGCATGCCGTGCGGTACTTGAAATAGGTGTTACCCAGACAAGTCAGCATTTCTCATACCCCATTGTCCAAGGAGTTGTCTCAGTCTAGCCTTCTCAGGGTCACAATGCGCTAAGGCTTTAGAGTTTCGAATCCCGTAGGGCCTAGCGATAGCTGTATTCCAACCTCGTACTTCAGCCACGAGCGTGATATGGGGCCTTATGGCCCCAAACCATCCCTAGGTATTTCTCTTAAGGAGACAGTGCGCCAACCACTAGGCCCTACTGCCCGCGCACCTAGGCCTAGGAGTAGGTCGCTTACACCAAGAAAGCTCGATTGCTAGCCCAAGCGAGGGGGATGGTGGAGACCTGACACCAGACCACTTCCCCCTAAAGATCTAAATAAACTTACCAAGAATGTCATGAGTAGACGTTGCTTCGTCCCAAATGAGGACACTTTCTAGATAGGGCCTTCATCGTCTTCCCAAAGCATCTTAACTTATATCATTGACTTGGTAGCTCCTCGGGGATTGCTCATATCATCGCTCGGTCCACCATTGCTCAGCCTGAACGGGCTTGTTAAGGCAGGGTCGTAATACAATAAGGGATGGCCTTGACACCCTGGTAATTGCTGCGGGGAAGTCCAAGTGGGAGAATCCATTTGTGAGTTGGACGTGGAGGTTAGGGATGAGGATGCATTGTTAGGAGGTGGGGGTACCTTATCAGAAATCCATTTTTCAGATAAGGTTCACGATGCCATAGAAGCAAAGTTGGCCTCGTCGGTGATTATAAGTGTAATAACCCATTTTGTTCGGGTTATATCCAAACCCGGATCCAAAACCCATTACAATTATAACCCATTATCCAAACTTACCCAAAACCCAATACACCCAAATTAAAACCTAATAACCCATCTAACTCATTAACCAATTTGACCCGGTAACCCATAACCCGACCCAATACTTAAACTGATAACAAAACTCTAACTCTAATCACACTCAACCCTAGTTGCCACCGCTATTTCTGATGCCGCCTTCCGGCCACCATCTCCACCGCGACAATCAAAAGCTGAAACCCTAAATTAGCCCTAAATTTGAACCCCCAATTAAACCCTAAAAGAAACCTTAAATTTAAATCAAACCCTAAAAAATAATAATCCAATCTGCCACCAACATACCCTATCACCATCCCACCATACCCCTAACTTCAACCACCCGGCCATACCCTGTCATCTCCCCAAAATTCGACTTCTAGATCTGAAAAATGGAAAACTTAATATTTTTATTGTAACTAATTGGTTATAAAATCAAAGGGAAATCAGAATGTAAGGGTTTTTTTTTGTTTTTCATTCTGAAAATTGTAAAGGGGGTTCTGAAAATTTCGAAAAAAGGGAAACGAATGTAAACAAAAAATTTAATAAAATTTCAAAAAAATTCCGAAGCAAAATCCTTCACTTGTTTTTGAAACACCAAGCCAACTTTGTTTTTTTTTTCGTTTGAAATCTTAAATCATATTATTTTGTTTTAAATCTTGAACTAAAACAAAAAGAAAGATTTTGAATCTTACCTTCGATTTAGGGGGTGATCAGAGCCCCCTGTGTGGCATTGCCGCCTTGGTCGTTCGATCATCACCGTGAGGCCATGGTGCCGATGATCGACAGGAAAAACGGTGAAGACAGAAGTGGCCACCGTTGTTTTTAGGGTTGAGGGTTGGAAAGAAATAAAATAGGTCTAGGTTTTTTATTTAATCTGAATTAAAACAAAAATACCCTTATCTTTGTTTTAAACCGGCCTTTGAAACGACGCCGTTTCACGTACCTGACCCGCGCGGTGACCCGAATCCGGGGAAGGATCCGCGCCTTTTGGGTTATGGGCTAATTACGATCCAAGTCCTTCCTTTCTTATCCCGCCTTCATTTTTGTCCAAGTGCTAATCACATATTTGGTCCATTCCCTTTTTTATTCTCTTTTAATTTTGCCTTTTTCTCTTAATTTAAGCTTTTAATTTTAGTTTCATTTTCGTTTAGTCACTTGTTCGGGTTTATTTGAATTCCAGCACTTCTATTTACTGCCATTTACTTTTCATCCCCTTTGAATTAGCATTTTGTTGCACTTTAGTCCCATTTCATGTTATTTTTACCATGTAAATTATTAATCCATGCATTTTAGTCCTTAATATTTGATTTCATACTTTTAGTTCGATTCATGTATATAGATCTGTATTGTTATTATTATTATTATGTATATTATATGTGCATGCCTTTATTTATGTTTTTTTAATTATTCATGTTTTGTATTTATTTTATTTTACATTTTCAAATTTAAATTCCCAATATGGTGCTCCCTTTTTCGACGGTAAACTTGGCTACCAGCTTAAGACGTATATGATAGTTTTTGTTTATCCCTCGAACACTGAAGCTTTTAAAATAAACCCACATATATAATCAGATTTTAATTTAAATGACACTTAAACTCGCAAATTTTGATATTAATAAAAATGCTAATCGACTTGGTGCCAATTTTTGGGCGTATCGGGGTTGCTATCCTTTCATCGTACGTAACATACTTTCGAACCCAACTTTTTGAATCTCTGGTTATTTTGTGGTGTTCGGCCTACCGAAGTGGCCGGTGGAGACTCTATTTTTTCTAATTCTCCCTTTTTAAATTTTACCCCATTTTAAAAACTTCCTTTTTAAAATTAAATTCCCCATTTTACCCCACACATAAATACATAAATAAATAAATATGAATATTAAAATATTTTTAAATAAATTCTTTCGGGTAGTCAAAGAAAACCTTTATGACACATGGCGACTTCGTTGGGGACTTTTTTAAGAAAGTCAAGCCGTGAGTCGATTACTATTTTTATTAATATCGAGTTTAAGTTCCATATAAATTAATATTCGTCTATATGTTTGGGTATTATTTTAAAGCATTTTGTCATAGCATACCCGATGGTTTAAGTGGGGGAAACACTATTGCTTTCGTGGGAATATTGTTCCTCCGTATAGGCCTAGCAAGTACCTCCATGGCTCTAGTAGTTTATGTTTTTGTGGGAATATCGTTTCTCCATATGGACATAAATGAATGGGTCCCCTTAAATTGAACTCGGTTGAAAGGAGCCTATAATGGGTGATGACCGGGGGCCTTGCTACCCTTAGTAGGGGACAACGAGGACAATTTAGGTACCTTTTTTAGCACCAAACCTGCATATAGTGGCCCATAGAAGCCCACCTTGTAGAGCCATACAAAATTTTTCCTATTAGCGGCCACTCGTAAATGGCGAACAATGTGGAAAGCATCCGTACATTGAGAAAATCTAGTAACCTACATGTCAATTAAATGCAATATTCAAAAATTGCAATTCTCCCATAGTTGTGGGTGTTATTCCACGAACGCCATGTCTAAATCAATGCTTTTGCATTTAGGACATATACCTTGTATTTACATGCATTCATTTTTAAATTTTGAAATTGGCCCTTAGGATGCCCCATATCATTAAAGCCAAAGGAAGCAAAAGTTAATTGATTTAGAACCCTTACATGAGTCTGGTCTTGAGGCATGCCCAAAAGCACCATCCACATCTTTTACAAACATCGTGCCTCTATCAAGGCCCCAGTCTAGGGGCATTCTCCGTCAAGGTCCACCCTTTCCTACCGAGCCAAACTTTCATATCCCAAAATGTCTATTCAACCACCATCAACGACAGTGCTTTGCTTGACCCGAAAGTGATGAACTGTCATGGACCAACACAACCCATGAACCCAACTTAGGAGGCAACAAAATGTGCCCCAAAGTTTTAAAATTGCTATAAGAGCAGTTTCAGACGATAGCATAGAACGAACAAAATTTTGGGGATTGTACCCAAATGAAAGCTGATTTAAAGAAAGGTGATTGAACCCAAGAAGATGTTGGGGCACCGCCACATGCAAAAGACCAAGATCCTGATAAAACCTGTGAGGAGTCAGGGGCATCCCTTTGAGGGATAAAAAAATCATGTCACATTCATACATTTAGCTGCCTTTATCTTGCATTGAATCACTTTTGCATACATCATACATTTAGATTAAGTGCATACACTAAAGTCACCATGCTTTTAGGATAGAGACATGCATTTAGGCATAAATTAGATGCATTCATGCATGCATTTTTTCTTGTACATACAAACATGCTCGAAGAAGAGACCGAACATCCTCAATATCAGGGGGCAATCATGATGGCCAACCTTGGTCTTGAAGGAAGCATACACAAAAAATGCTGAAACATCTAAATAAAAGGTATTAGAGACAAATTTTTTAACAATTACTAACAAATGTTTTTTTTTTCCATTTTAGGATTTCATTTCTCCGACAAAGGGGTAGCGGACACTAACATTTTCCAGATTCTCACCCCTGCCAACAAAAATAACCTGTTCCAGATCTTACCCTCTGTCGATGAAAAAGCAGAGCAAATTTTTCTAGGCATTGTCTCGTTGTCAATGGCGCATCAATCTAACATCTTGCAAATCATACCTCTGTCAATGGTGGTAAGCCAACTTAGTGTAGATCTTGCCTTTGTTGGTGGATTTGTAGATAAAATTTTCCATCCGGATCCTATTTCCCTGTCGGTGGTGTAGCGGATCCCACATTTTACTGATATAGTCTCTCTACCAGTGGTGTAACAGATCAAATCCTATCCAGGTCTTGCCTTTTCGACGATGTTGCAGCTAGACCAAACTTTTCCTCAGAATTTACCTTTTCATTATAGTTGTAGCAAAAAAAAAAAAAGAAATTCAGAAAAAATCAAAAAAAATAATTTTAAAAAATAAAAAATAGAAAAAAAACAAAAAAATTCAATAAAAAATCAAAAGGAAAAATCAAGTTGCTATTATTCACTGATCTTGCTCTTCTGTTGATGGTGTAGTAAGATCCAAGTTGCTATTATTCGATCTAGCCCTTCCGTTGATGGTAAGGCTAGTTTCAAGATTGCCAAATTATTCGATCGTGTCCCTCCGTTGATGGTGTGGTTGGGGTCCAAGTTGCTAAAATCTAATCCTGCTCCTCCGTCGATGGTGTAGTTGGATTCAAGTTGTTCTGCTTCTCCGTTGATGGTCTGGTAGAATCCAAATTATCATCCGATCATATCCTTACGTTGATGGTGTGACTGGGTCCAAGTTGTTATCCAATCATGCTCCTCCGTTGATGGTGTAGTATGGTTCAAATCAGCGTTCTGCTTCTCTGTTGATGGTGTAGTAGAATACAAATTATTATCCGATCCTCTCCCTCCGTTGATGGTGTGGTTGGGTCCAAGTTGCTGAAATTCAATCCTACTTCTCCGTTGATGGCGTAGTAGGATCCAAGTGCTGAAATTCAATCTTATCCCTCCGTTGATGGTGTGGGTAAATCCAACTTTATTGGCTTTCGGTTCTGCCTCTTCGTCGGTATTGTAGATGAACTAAATTTACCAAATTTTGATTATGTCTCTTCGTCAGAGTCGTAGCTTGATCGCAAAAACAAACAACCCTTCGATCATGCCTCTTCGTCAGAGTCTTAGCTAGATCAAATATTTAGACCTTGCCTCGTCGTCGGTGTTGTAGCTAGGTCAAATCTAACTTTCGGTTCTACTTCTTTGTCGGTGTTGTAGCTGAACCAAATTTACTAACTTTCAGTCTTGCCTCTTCGTCGGTGTTGTAGCTAGACCAAATTCACTAACTTTTGATCTTGCCTCTTCGTCGGTGTCGTAGCTGGATCAACATTACTAACTTTAGACCACGCCTCTTCGTCAGTGTTGTAGCTTGGTCAAAATTTACTAACTTTCCACTACTTATCTTTATTAATAGTTAAAAAATTAAAAAAATAAAGAAAAAGAAAAAAAGAAAAAAGAAAGTAAAAAAGTAAAAAGAAAAAAAAAGAAGAAGAAGAAGAAGAAGAAGAAGAAGAAGAAGAAAAATATATGAGTTTTCAATCATTTGATCCTGCCTTTTTGTCAGAGTTCTAGCTGGATCAGACATCAGAACTTTCATCCATCGATATTGCCTCTTCATCGGTGTTGCAGCTGGGTTGAATTTTCTTTAGGTATTATCTCGTCATCAATAAGGTAGTGAGTCACACTCGTTTTGCTTCTTCAACCCTCATTTTGAATATTTTGCTTCCCGAAAGTGAAAAAATAGATTGACCAAGTCAAGAAAGAAGACATGAGCCGAAGAGAAAGAAGATCTGCCAAAGAAAGAAAACATACGTCAAAAGGGAAGATAACAAGCCAGCCCGAATAAAATGGGTCATTCTTTAGTCTTTGCTCTATTGTCGTTACACAACAATAAGCAAAGCGGGGCAGCTGTAATAACCCATCTTATCTGGGTTATATCCAAACCTGGATCCAAAACCAATTACGATTATAACCCAATATCCAACCTTACCCAAAACCTAATACACCCAAATTAAAACCCAATAACCAATCTGACTCATTAACCAGTTCGACCCGGTAACCTAAAACCCGACCCAATACATAGATTGATAACAATAATCACACTCAACCCTAGCCACCGCTGCTACTTCTGACACCACCTTTTGGCTGTCGTCTCTATCGCTGGTAATCAAAAGCCAAAGCCCTAAATTAGTACTAAATTCAAACCCTCAATTAAACCCTAAATAAAACCCTAAATTTAAATCAAACCCTAAAAATAATAATCCAATCTACCACCACCATACCCTGTCACCAACCCACCATACCCCTAACCTCAACCACCCGGCCATACCTTGCTATCTCCCCAAAATTCGGCTTCTAGACCTGAAAAGGGAAATTTTAATATTTTTATTGTAACCAATTGGTTATAAATCGAAGGGAAATCAGAATGTAAGGGTTTTTTTTTGTTTTTCGTTCTGAAAATTATAAAGGTGTTCTGAAAATTTTGGAAAAAATGGTGAAACGAATTTAAACAAAAAAATTAATAAAATTTCAAAAAAAATCTAAAGCAAAATCCTTCTCTTTTTTCGAAACACCCAGCCAACTTTTTTTTCGTTTGGAATCTTAAATCATATTATTTTGTTTTAAATCTTGAACTAAAACAAAAAGAAAGATTTCAAATCTTACCTTTGATTTAGGGGGTGAATCGGAGCCCCCTGTGTGGCATTGCCGCCTTGGTCGTTCGATCATCACCATGAGGCCATGGTGCCGATGACTGGCAAGAAAAACAATGAAGAAAGAAGTGGCCGCCGTTGTTTTTAGGGTTGAGGGTCGGAAAGAAATAAAATAGGTTTAGCTTTTTTATTTAATCTGAATTAAAACAAAAAAATTACCCTTATCTTTGTTTTAAACCGGCCTTTGAAACAGCATCGTTTCACGTACCTGACCCACGCGGTGACCCAGATTCGGGGAAGGATCCGCGTCTTTTGGGTTATGGGCTAATTACGATCTAGTTCCTTCATTTCTTATCCCGCCTTCTTTTTTGTCCAAGGGCTAATCACATGTTTGATCCATTCCCTTTTTATTCTCTTTTAATTTTGCCTTTTTTTCTCTTAATTTAAGCTTTTAATTTCAATTTCGTTTAGTCACCTGTTCGGGTTTATTTGAATTCCAACACTTTTATTTACTGCCGTTTACTTTTCATCCCCTTTGAATTAGCATTTTGTTGCACTTTAGTCCCATTTCATGTTATTTTTACCATGTAAATTTTTAATCCATGCATTTTAGTCCTTAATATTTGATTTCATACTTTTAGTTCAATTCATGTATATATATCAGTGTTGTTATTATTATTATTATGTATATAATATATGCATGTCTTTATTTATGTTTTTTTAATTATTCATGTTTTGTATTTATTTTATTTTACATTTTCAAATTTAATTGCCAATGCGGTGCTCTATTTTTTGACGGTAAACTTGGCTACTAGTCTAAGACGTAGATGGTAGTTTTCGTTTATCCCTCGAACACCGGAGCTTTTAAATAAACTTGCATATATAATCGAATTTTAATTTAAATGGCACTTAAACTCGTAAATTTTGATATTAATAAAAATGCTAATCGATTCGGTACCAATTTTTGGGCGTATCGGGGGTGCTAACCCTTCCTCGTACGTAACCGACTTCCAAACCAAATTTTTGAATCTCTGGTTATTTTGTGGTGTCCAGCCTACCGAAGTGGCCGGTGGCGACTCCATTTTTGTAATTTTCCCTTTTTAAATTTTATCCTATTTTATCAAACTTCCCTTTTTAAAATTAAATTCCCTATTTTACCCCCTCACATAAATACATAAATATATAAATATAAATATTAAAATATTTTTAAATAATTTTTTTCAGATAATCAAAGAAAATCTTTATGACAATAAGGTTGCTCGAAAAGTCCATTGGATACAAGCCCCTTCTCAGTAGGATTCAATCAATGTAGAAGCCAATGGGAGACATGAGTCTCATTGACCTTGATAATAAATACTATCTAGTGCATTTTGCAAACGAAGAAGATTTCCACAATGTGCTTGCGGGAGGTCCGTGGGTTATATATGAGAGTTATCTAACTGTTCAACCATGGAGCAAGTACCTTTCTAAGACGACAGAACATCATTCTCAAATCATGGTCTGGGTGCGATTATCAAAACTTACATATCTCTACTATACGAGAAGCTTGTTTAGACACATAGCTACATCTATTGGTAAGGTTGTTCGGGTTGACTACAATACAACAGAAGGGAAGCATGAGATATTTGCGCTATTGTCGATCATTGTTGATCTTAATAAACCTCTGGTTTCTAGTATTGTTATCGATGGGCGCAAACAGGACATTGAATATGAAGGACTATCATGGATATGTTATAAATATGGTAAGTACAACCATTCGAAGGAGTCGTGTGGCACAGAGCCTAGTCCAGAAATCGCTGAAAATAGTTTAATGGAGCAGATGGATCCTAGCGAGTTATATGTGTAACGACCCAGATTTCTTGAATCAACAATGTGCGTTGACCCGAGTCTTGGACCAACATACTGGGTCAAATATTCGGGTTATGTTGGGCCTTATTGTTGGGCTTTGTGGGCCTTCTTGGGATGTTGGGCTTGGATATAGGTTTCGGGTGAGGAAGGTTTAATGGAGGGCAAGAGGGTAATTTCCTCTCAAGGGGGAGACACAAGGCTGATGCCTTGTTTAATTTCCTGCAAAAGGGAAGGTGGGATGAAGTCACCTTGTCCCCATCTCCCTCATATCCTCTTTCCTCTTCAAACTCCCTTCCCTAAAACAAAGAAAAGATGAAAACTTATTGTGGTAGAGTGTGAATCTCGGATTGGTCATCAAGAAAGAGTTTATCAGCATCAAAGGATCTCCATTTCGAGCTAAATAACATTGGATTTGGTGGAAGTTGGGTTTGAAGCTTGGAGCAATGGAAAAGAGGTGGAAGAAGCTTGTTGCTGTTTAGTTCGTGAATCTTTGCTTGAGGTTAGTGCATTTTTGACTCCAACGTTTCACGAGCCTCATAAATGTATGCATTGTTTGGTGTTATGATTTGTGGGTGTGAGATAGGCCTTTAGAGCTTTAAACCCCCATTAATGGTAAATCAAAGATAAGATGTTGATAATGCGTAAAATGGATAGAAAACCACCTATCACACTCTAAATAACTTGTAGGATCGATGCGGGACTTAACCATGGAAGTTAAGAGAGAGATTGAGGAAATCTCGAGCTCTAAGTTTTGAAATCTGGGCTCGAGTACCGGTACGGGGTGGCTGCGTATCGGTACTATTTTGTGTTAAGGGAGACGTTTTATGAGGGGCGTACCGGTATGCTTTCTGTGTATCGGTACCCCTCGCCTAAGGTGAAATCCAGTAACGCTTTGGCGTACCGGTACGCTAGGGGCGTATCGGTACGCACTATTGTATTGTCTGGGAGAGGCTTAGCGTACCGATACACGTATGTGGGAGTACCGGTATAGGGGTAGATCGATACGGGGTGATCTTAGTATTAATGAAGCATACCGCTACGGTATGAAGCGTATCGGTACGGCTTGGGGTATAATTCCTTCAAACTTAATTAGTGTATCGGTACTCAAGGGGAGTATTAATACCCATAGGGCAGTACCGATACTTACCTTGGAGAATCGATACTCGCTGGGCAATCTGTCCAAGAAAGTTGAGTTCGCGTTCGTGGGTTCTATAATTCGAGGTAAATGGCCTTAGGGGTCTGTTAAGGTGTAAAATGAATATAAAGCTGAGAAATATAGAGTTAAACCCCGTGTGTGAAATGAATGGCTAATGGCTCGGTAATTATTGAGTAGATCGCTTGTTTAATCACCTATAGAGATCCGTGGTAGATCGGTTAATGCTACATGGAAGATCGAGGTCCTTGTTGTGTGCTGAATGTATGCCCATGTAGGCTGGTTGCCGCGAATAATAAGATAATTTAACGAGAAAGTGTAGATGAATCCCTAAAGACATATATTAACTAGTGTAACAGATGAGTCATGCCTTGGAGCATTGGTAATGGTTGGATGGATTCCTTTTATCTCTCGGTGAGATATATTGATGTTCGGAGGAGCATGTGTTAATGTATGTGTCTTGGTTAGAAATCCAGATGTCCTAGAGTTAGTGCAAGGGCACTTAAATAAGGGGATGAGTACTTCGGGCTATGTGATCGAGTACATCCGACGTATTCACAGGCTATGTGATCTGGATGCGGTCCGAAACCTATCCTTGGGCTATGTGATCAGGATATAGAAATACAACTCGAGGGCTGTGTGAGCTCGAGTAACTCGAAGGGCTATGTGACCTCGAGTAACCTGATTGGCTATGTGACCTCAAGAAAAGACTGTTTGTGGCTATTGTGATCCTAGTATGTCTAGGACGTATTTGTGGCTATAGTGATCCGGATATGATCCTAACCTGATGGCTATGTGATCACGAGTAACCTAACGACTGTGTGAGCATGGGAAAAATAGTAGGGCTTCGTTGGCCATTAGGCAATGTATGTTATTTACGTTGTTGTATGGATGGTAGATGTTGGCTATTTTACCCTTGGCTATGTGATCAGGGTAGGGTTGTTACTCGACGGGCTGTGTGAACTCGAGTAACTCGATGGGCTGTGTGATCTCGAGTATGGGCTAGATAACCCTTGGGCTATGTGATCAGGGTATGGGATGTAACTTTATGGTCGGTGAGACCTCGCGTATGGTAAGCCTGGGATGACTTGGTAGACTTCTTACAATATAGTGGTATCTTGAGACTGTTGTAAACTGTTGCGTGTTTAGAGTGCTTCGCAATTGGTGCAAGTGTACACGTCGCAAATTATAGTATAGATTAGATATCGTCTCCATAGGGATTGGTGCTACTTCAGGAATCTAACTTCTTGCACTATAAAAATAAAAACACAATTGATAATAGGTGTTGATTTTGACGAGTAAAGTAAAAGAAACAAGTAAATTAAAAATAGATGTAATCAAATAAGAGAGAGTAGGCCAGATTATCGTGAGTTGTGGAGTGATAATCGAATGGAATGTCGTGGTGGTTGAGTAGAAGTCAGATTGCCAGGGCAATTCTTCTGTAATTGCCTGATCGGATTGCCTTGGAAATCGCTTCCGCGATTGCTAGGGCAATTAAGAATGGGTCGATTGCCTAGGCAATTGGGCGACAACTTCCAAAGTTCGGCGAAGCGTTCTTCAATGATTCCTCGTTATCCCTAATGCGAAATGCTGTTAATTGTGCATGCCTTGATAATACATCCCTGAGTGAACCAATGGTGAACAACAACCAGTCTTGCGATCCTCTTAGCCGTTGAAATTCGTAACTTATCCCTAATCCGAATTAGTCTTCACCAACTTTTGTTTGTATGAAAACCATACTTATTCGTTTCTTGAATCTAACTCTCTCGATATTAGATAAATAGATGATTGAAATCACGAGATCCTCTCTCAATTCACTCGCAAACAATATTAAGAACCAAGAATGAACAAACTTTGAAATTGAATTACAACTCAAAAACTTAAACAAAATCCAAACGTCTCACAACCACAAAACACAATAACCCAAGCCAATTAAATTTAGTTTATGGCTTGGTGCAAAATAAACACAAGAAAGGTAAAGAAAATATCGACAGCCCCTCTCATCCTCTCCCTCCTTTGTGACGGCTTGCCTCCTCTCTATATAGGATGGTTAGGTCAAAATCTTCTTATATTTGGAAAGTATGAATTTGAATTGGCATTGAATGTAAAAGAGATACATCTCTTTTATTTATTTACTTTCCAAATATTTCTTCTAAACTTTTGGGAATTAATCTCCTTTTGATTTTTTTCATGGAATTTTAATTCTTCTAGATTTATTCCCATAAATTCGGCAGCCACATCTTCTTGTCCTTAATTGTCGCAAAAATTGCTTCGGCAATTTCCTCCTCACTTCGGCAATTTGATCCTACATACACAAAACACACACTAGCAGCACCTTTTTCTACGAAAATTAACCAATTTATGTAATCAAGCATAGCGATGAAGGAAACAATGAAATTATGCATGAATGACTGAATATGCAACTAAAATGAGCCTAAGTCTAGCAATAATTAAGAGTAAATAGGGTAAAAATATAGTACTTTTACACACTTAACACACCCCCAAACTCAAACTATTGCTGTCCTCAAGCAATGCAAATCTAACAATTACCTGCCAAGACTTCAATCATCAAAAATTTTGCTTCGAATTTGACTTCAATCCTCAGAACCGTGGCACAAAGTATGATTGCTTTTCAATTCTTCGGATGGTACAAGCTTTACCCAGAATTAAACTATAACAATGTGTGTGTGAAGTTGTGTACAAGTTGATTTTCAGGATTCCATATGAACAATAGGTTTATCAAATTACTTGCCGAGGTATTTTCTTTTACTAGAGCCAATTTCGGGCACCTCTAGCATGCAATTTTTCTACTAGAGCCACATCTAGCAAAGAATGCAAATTTTTTTCTTCTTTTTTTTTCTACTAGAGTCAGTTTCGGGCACCTCTAGTTCACAATTTCAATCAATCACCCCAATTTTTAATGAACCTAAGTTTACTAGGTCTCCTTTAATCAATCAAGTCACAATAGTGTAAAATTATATTCATCATCATAGTTGAATACTAAGTGTTATCTATGCGCATCCTAAAATCAAAAAGTTCTATCAATTAAGTGCAGTGGTAAACTCATCATAGGATATCCAACAAATCTAGGCAAATTTAATCCAATCAAAGGCATGGCAAGTAATATATGCAACCTATATGCTATTACTAAAAATGAATGCAACTAAACATGAAACTAACTAGAAGCAACACCCCCAAACTCAAGAGAAGCATTGTCCTCAATGCGTGCAAGTACGAACAAAATTAAAACTAAAATGCAAATGAGTTAGTTAGAAAGGTCGTCACCTTGGATGATGAGTTTCTTTCGAGACGTATGCTTGATTCCCTTTGTTGTTCTAGGTGGTTGTGCACGTGCGGCTAGTGGCGTGGTTTGAGCTTTTACTTCTGGAACCTTATCGCTTTGTTCATCCTCTTTGTTGGTCTCTTCAATGATAGAAGCTTTGCGCTTCGACTTTGATGGCTCGACCGGTGGTGATTTCATCGGTTCAGGTATGGTCATGTTCGAATCTTTATCTTGTGCAACAGTTACCGTGGCATCATCTGTTGTCGGGTCAAGTAGGTCGGTAGGAAACACCGAAAAAGGCATGGTGTTGTCGGGGTACTTCTCAAGGATCACTAGTGTAATAGCTACATTATGGTCTCTCATGTACCGCGTGAATTGTAGTTGCTGTGCCTTCATTCGCTTTATTCGGTTGGATATTGGGCAGAGCATCTCCAGTATTAGATCCATGCTTGCCAATGTGGATGTACTTGCTCGGGCATCTGGAATTGCTGAGACGTGTTTAGCTAGAATTGTCGAGGCATCTGGAATTGCCGAGGTAATTTTGGTTGCCCGGGCAATCTTTGCTGTTGAGGTTGTCTTTGGCTCTTCATGTTCTTTCATCATTCCCTCACCCATAAACTTCAAGTATTGAGCTCAATTCTACCCGGTTTTGGAGGGCAACTTCTCGTCCGTCGAATCACTTAGCACCTTCTCTTTCTCGCATAGTTGAGAGATTAAGCATGAAAAGAAAAGAGAACCTACATCTTTTTTACTACAAGCAAATATCTCATCACATATAATTTTTCCAACAATAATAATTCGCTTGTTCATGTAATCACATTTTTATCTAATCTCTAAGTATCATATTAATATATTAGTGCATGATTACATATATGTATGTGCGTGTATATGTTATTAATATTACATAATGATTTATGTGTGAATGTATGCATGGTGCATATATTAATGTGGTGTATTACGTACCTATTAATATGTGTGTGATATGGTTATATTTATGTTAGGAGCATCGTATAATGTATGTTAGTATATGTGCATTTATGAGTAGGTTTATATATGTTTGCATGTATGTATTATTAATGTCATTGTTATTATTAAATGTATACGAATAAGTGTTGCATGTATTATTATTAAGTGTATTTACGTGTGGATGTATTTCATTACAATTGTATGTATGTGTACGTAAGTATGTATGTGTATGCATTTACTATTATATTATTATTAATATACGGACAAATCTGAAAATAATAAAAAATCCACTTAAATTAAATGTCCATATTATTAAAGCCCATAAATTACAAGGCCCGGTTGGCCCAAGCCCAAAACCCCAGCAGAACCCTAATACATCAGATATCTAACCCTAATTACTCTTTCTTTGCGCAGCCAACCAGGAGCCGTTGGATCAAAATGTGGATCCAACGGCCACGATCAAGGAAGGAAAAATATCTAGCTGGCCGCGTGAACTACACGCTTGGACTGTTCGAATGCCACGCGCGGACCCTTCGACATCCCACGCGTGTGTGAGTCCCACGCGCTATAACCCCTCGACTGCTGATCCCTACGTGTCACGATCTGGAGCCGTTTCACCGATCGCGGTTTCATCTGGACCGTGCATTCTTCAAGCCATCCCGACCGTTAGATCGAATCTGATCCAACGGCTGAGAACGCCTCTGGCCGAAGACATCTCCCCCACACCGCCACCATGCTTCCACCATGCCAGCCTCCAACCACCGCGTTCAGATATATCAAAGAACACAAAAAAAGAGGCGATGTTAGTATCAGTCCAGATCTAAAATATTTTACAGTACTTGCTACCAAACCAAAAAAGAGAGTGATATATGTATGAAACATGTAATTGTAAAGCAGTCCAGTTGTAATCGGAGAGAAAAATAAAAAAGGAAAAGCACAAAGTTTTCAGTGGTAACGCTCTTTCTTTTTTTTTCTTACTTATTTGCATGCATAAAAAAATACGCAGTAATAACAAAAAGAGAGGGATGTAGAGTTGTTACCTTCGTCGTCGATGGATCTCCCCTCACCAGTGACAAGCCTCTTCGGCTTTCCCAAGCTGAACATGGTGAACTGAAGGGAGTGAGAGGTCCCTTTTGGTTAAACATAAACAATTTTTTTTTCGTTTCGTATTTACTTAGATCTAGGCAAAGAGGTGAGTCTTAGCGTAAATCTAAGTTCATATTCGGGTTCGGTTTGGAAAGAGGCTAGTTTTGGGTGTTTCTTTTGGTTCGCCGGTGCCGGCTAGCGGTGGTCGGTGGCGGAAGGGACGGCGGAAAGTCGCCGGTTTTTGGGTTCATCACAAGTTTGGGGATGGGTGAGTTGAGAGAAAATAAGAAAGAAAAGGGTTATTATAAAACCGATTTAAGGAAAAATGAGAAAATTTGGAATCGGGCTGAAAAAAGGGTTTTTATAGACATTTTATTTCGTGAAATGGCAAAACTCGGAAATAAATCCCCCCGCGTTTTTGATATTTTCACTTCTGTCTCGCCGCATGAGATATTTACAATTCCAGTCCCCCTTATATTCTAAAATCTTGCAATCTAATCCCTGAATTAAATTGAATCAGTTTTTAAATGGCGAAATTACCTCACCAGTCCCACCGTGTTTTTGAAATTTTCACTTCAAGTCTGCCCCTTGGTCCAATTACAATCTTAGTCCTTTCAAATTCGGTTCAGCTTGCATTTTCATCCATAAATCGCATATTATTGTCTTTTAATTTCTGTCTCTTATGTTTATTTTTTCTCATTTCAGTTTTGTTCCATATTTAAATGTTCATGTTTGCTTATTATGATCGTATAGGTTGATGTAGCCTTTTTGATTGCTCATACGTCTCTTGTACATGTTTCGTATTTTCATGTTTATATGTATATGTGTGTTCAATTTATGGTGATTATGTTTTTATGCTTTTATCTAATCTGTCGTACCGCACATATTCGATTAACATTTTAGTTGGCTCGAACACAACATGTTTTATATTTTAGCATGTATTGCATGTTTTCTTTGCTTTTAGGCTATGTGTTAGTATATTTTCTTGGTCATGTATAATGCCATGTTCTACATATGTTACAATGTGTCTTATTGTAATATGTATATCTTCTTGTAATATGTTTTTGTTTCATGCCTTGTTATTGTGATATGTTAGGTTTATTTTTAGTCACGAGTAGGAGTAATCTATATGCATGTATGTTTTAGATTAGTATTTTATTTATGTTCGATTAGTAGTTTATTATGTTAATATTTATTTGTATTGTATTTAAATTATTTGCCATGTTTTATATTTTGTTCACTAAGTTTGCATAATGGGATATATATAATGTCAATGCGGTGCCTTTTTATCCGAGCGTAAACGGGGCCAGTATCAGGCGTAGTGATAGTGGTTGGGCGTTTACTCTCGGATAACGGGGCCCTTAAAATTTACTCGCAATTATAACTGAATTTTAAACTAATCGTCACTTTAATCCGGAAAATCTAACATTAATAAAGCGGTAATTATTAAAGTACCAATTTTGGGCGGTGTGGGGGTGCTAATCATTCCCCATCCGTAACCGACTCCCGAACCCGACAGTTTTTTTATCTCTGGTTTTATGGTGTCCGGCCTACCTAAGTGGCCGGTGGCGACTCCAATTTTTAAATAAAATACGGTTTTTTAAAACCCCTGCGGAATAAATATTTTAATATCCGAAAAACCACAAACACTTCGAAAACTCGTTTTCAGTTTTTTAGCGCATCGGACATCGCTACAGATGGCGACTCCGCTGGGGACATTTTTTGATTTTAACAAAATAAAGAGAGTCGAGCTTTTTTCAAATAATTACCGCTTTAATAATATTAGAAGTTCCGGATTAAAATGACTATTAAATTAATATTCGGTTGTAATTGCGCGTTTATTTTAACGCATTTAAAATTTGGCATATAAACCCGTTTTTAAGTGGGGGGAAAACGCTAATGCTTTCGTGGAGATATCGTTCTCCCGTGTAGGCCTAGCAAGTACCTTCGGGGCTCGAGTACCTTATGCTTTCGTAAGGATATCGTTCCTTCGTGCAGGCATAAGCGAATGGGTCCCCCTGAATTGAACCCGATTGAAAGGAGCCTATAATAGGTGATGATCAGGGGCCTTGCTACTCTTAGTAGAGGACAGCAAGGACAATTCGAGTACCTCCTAGCACCAACACTGCATATAGAGAATATAGAAACCCACCCCTTTAGAGCCATGTGGATAACCTTAGGTGTTTTAGATGGGTAAATAGGGTCGTTTTGTCTGTTTACCTTATTTAATTCGTCTTTTATTTATGTATTTATTAATTCTATCCGGTACTGACTTGTCTCATTTTGCTATTTTTTCATGCATTATTACATTCGCATTACATAAAGGTACTGGATCAAGTGGTTTACCCGATCAGAAAGTCTTTCACCATGGAAAAAAGGTGTCTTAGAAAAGAGGAGCTCAACTTGTCTGTTAGACATTGGTCAGAAGTCAACTAGAGGGCCCAAGGGAACAGTTTACCAAGTGAGCGCGTGATAGCAGGGTACACCTATGTGAGTCTTCAACAGAACAACTTAGGGGATCTTCAAAGTATCTGGGAAGAATGGGACCAGAGATTACAAGATAGGTTCTGTGATAGTTATGGCGACATTGCACAGTTGATGTACATTCGGGTCAACCAGCCCCTACTCCGAGCAATTTTTCAGTTCTGGAATCCTGCATTTTGCTGCTTCACCTTCAATGGACAGGACATGATGCCCACAGTAGAAGAATACACCGCTATGCTTAATCATAAAAATGTTCAGGAAGATTGGATCTACGCAAAACCTCCGAGGAATCAGAATTACACTTCAAAGCTCAAAACCTTTACCGGAATGAGCGACGATTGGGTCAATGGCTTGATTCGACTTCGAGGAGATAGTACAGTATTCGCATGGGAGAACATTCGAGACATCCTACCTGCACATCCGGATGAGGAGAAAAAGATAGACATGCTTGCCTTGGGAATATATGGGTTGGTGATCTTTCCAAGAATTCTGGGAAACATTGATGTGGCCATTCTAGATCTGTTTGAGCGGGTAAAACGGCGAGCAAACCCAGTACCAGCTATTTTGGCCGAGACCTTTATTTCTTTAAATGCCAGTCGGAAGCACGAAGAATGACGTTTTCGGGGATGCGCACAACTGTTACAGGTATGGATTCAGAGCCACATGTGGAAGACGCCCACGAGGGTGCTACTGGGGATATCCTTCCAAGGTTTTTCGCCTTTACAGGAATACTTAGCAAAAGAGTGGCGAGAGGACTTGAAAACAAGAAAATGGGCTAGTTTCTTTAGGAACATCCAAGACGAAGACATAGTATAGAGGGTCCCGTGGCTCGGAAGAGTTAATTACTTTTTATATAGTTGTGGTGATTTCAACTGGCTGATGATGTTGGGACTGCATGGAGGGATTGCTTGTGTTCCGCTTCTGGTGTCCCGACAATTTGGATCACGACAGTTCATTCCCAATACCGCCGGGTTAAGCCGAACTGAATTTCTTTTCAAAGGGGAGTTCAAAGAGAAAGTTCAGACTATCATGAGGGCTTGAGACCATTGTTACCGGATTAGGGTGGAAGGAGACACCGAGCACATGACCACCCCAGACTACGATCTTTGGAGACGTTTAAGGGTAAATGATATGATTCCCGAATCTGATCAAGGACATGTGGTGTCACTTGAGGAGCTTACAAAGGTGGTGCCATCTGAAGCCGATATCTTACAGAATGAACTCGAAGAAATTAAGAAGAAAATGGACACCCAACAGACTCAACATGCGAGTGAGCTCTATAAAGCAATCTTAGAGGTCGACAAACGGGATGGGATCATTAGACAGTTGAAGAAATTAAATGCAGATTTGAGCGACAAGAACGCTCTTTACCAAAAGGATACCCTTCTACTTCAAGCGAAAATACAGAAGGCCGGCCGAAGTCAGTTCATAGCCGTGGAAAAGGAAAGAATGAATAGTATCCATTTGGTGGAAGAAGAACGAAAAATCAACAAGAGAGCGATCGATAAAGAGATTGAAAGCTGCCGGTTGGCTATGGAAGAAGAAAGACATTCCTTCAAGAAGGTTATTGACCAAGAAAAGGAAAGAACTAGGCAAGAAATTAGCAAAGGAAAACAAGCAGTCAACCACGAGAGAGAAAACGTCGCTGCATGGAAAAGAAGATCCATGAATAGCCGGAATAGACTGTTAGAGATGCAAAAGTTGTACGATGACACTATTCAAAGTCTGGATCAAAGCCGAAGTCAGAATGACGAATTGAAAGAAAATGTGGTAGAAGTAGAACACTCCCTTCAAACGTACTGCCAGAGGAATGGCTTCACCGAGCTACAAGAAAGAGAATGTGAAGTAGGCATGTTACGAACCCGAATTAAGTCCCTTGAAGCAACTGTTGAAGATTATAAGGAAAGAATTAGTGTATTCGAGGAAGCTACAGCCGGAGGGAACACTTATTGGCAAAGGAGAATGCGTGACGCTGCCCAGATGGTACAGGATAGAGACCAATATTACGCAAACCTGATGGTGGACATACAGCGAGTCGCCAGTCATGTGAATGATTTGGCCATCGAGGCCGAAACACTTCGACCTTTCGTATTCCCAGAAATGGAAGAAGCTCCCAGGTTCATCAAGTTGCTCAGGGCGATTGGAAAATTAAGAGATAGAGCTAGGGCTTATCTATAGGCCACTGTGTTGTAATTAGTACTCTTTTGTATTAGGGATCTTCATTTTGTAATATGAACTTTGTTGTAATTTAGACCCTTTAATTCCTGTGGAAGTAGTTCAAAAGGGTGATTACCAGCGGAATCAGTACCTTATCTGCATACATTCTTGCATTGCATCATGACATCCGCATCATTATACATGCATTTATTTTGCTTGCAACCATATTAATGTTATGAATATTGTTTCAGTGTGTGAAAATAGAAGTTAACCCGCAATCATTCATCATCCATACCTTACCCGATTACAAAGCAAGCTCATGGAAGACAGGATAATCAGTCTAGAAAAGGGGCAAAGAGAGCTCGAGGCAAGGCTTGAAGAGGCTCAAAGAAGCCTCAGTGACCAGATTGCTCAGTCGCAAGCATCGATAGTATCCGACATAACCGTATTGTTGGCTAAAAGTCTTGGAAAGAGAGTTGAAGGAGAAACCGTTCAAGAACCAGAAGGTACCCCAGTTCACTATAAGGTTCAACCAGCTGCGCCAAATTCGACTAGCAAGGTGTATATCGACCCTGCAGGAATGTCAGCTAGTCTTCAGATAGGGGCACCTGAAACTCAACCCCTCCACACTGAAGCACTCTATGAAGAGGAGGTGCCGAACCTGAATGTGGTCGAAAGGATCAGGACAGAGGTGGAGAAAAAGTGGGAGGAAAGGTTTCGCCTCATGGAGGAAAATTTTAAAACGATACAAGCTACGGAAGAGTCAGGAAATGACGCTAGTGACTTAAGTCTGGTATCCGATCTTGTCCTACCTCCAAAATTTAAAACGCCAGAGTTCGACAAATACGATGGAACCACGTGTCCTTTCGCGCACATAACAATGTACTGTCGAAAGATGGCGGCCTACCTTAAGGACGAGAAGCTACTGATTCACTGTTTCCAAGACAGCCTAACTGGAGCGGCGTTACGGTGGTACACCCAGTTGAGCAATGTAAATGTCAAGACATGGAAAGATCTGTCAAGAGCATTCATTGGGCAATATAAGCATGTAACAGATATGACCCCCAGTAGAATTATGTTGGAAAATATGGGGCAGAAGTCCAACGAAAGTCTACGACAATATGCTCAAAGGTGGTGGGAAGTGGCCCCCCAAATTCAGCCACCCCTCCCGGAACATGAAATTACGCCGTTATTTGTTAATACTTTGAAAGGGGCACTTTTCGATCGCCTCATTAATAACACAACACAGTGTTTTACTGATTTGATTAGGACTGGGGAGTCCCTTGAATTGGCAATTAAGAGTGGTAGAATAGATAGCGGGGAAGGATCTCGGAAATACAGCAAGAAGAATAAAGTAAACGCCACCAGCACTTACACCACCCCGAAGAATTTTACAGTCTCACAGCCACAAGCACCTGTGGGAAAAGCACAAAACTCGAATCAAAGAGAGGAGAGAACCTCCAGAAAAGAGAAAGAGGGAAAACTTTTACGCCCCTACCCGTTCCGTACTCGGAACTTTACTCCCAGTTGTATGAAGCAGACCTAGTCTGTCCATATATCGTTACTCCTTTCAAACCGCCATTCCCTTCTTGGTATAATCCGAACGCGCATTGCGACTATCACGGCAGTGCCCCTGGACATCCCACCGAGAACTGCCTTGCCTTCAAAAAACTTGTGCAGAACTTAATTGATTCTGGGATATTAAAGTTCGAAGAACCAAGTGTAGCTACTAACCCGTTACCTAATCATGGGAATAGAGGAGTAAATGTCATTGAAGAATACTTTACCAGGAAGATTAAGGATGATGTGTCAGAAATCAAATCTCCTTTGCGGTGGGTATTTCAACAATTATGCATGGCCCATGTGATCGACAAAGGCATGATAATAAGGCATAAGGGATGTGAAGTGTATTGCGAATTCCATCAGGATGAAGGGCATGACATCCAAAAGTGCGATGAGTTCAAGAGATTGGTACAACAATTGATGAATGAAAAGCAAATAGAATTCTTCGAAGAGCCCATGGGAAAGAAGGGGTTGGACGTACATATGACAGATAGCCCCAACTCTAAATACGGGAAGGATAGACCTTTTATCATCTATTCCAGGCCAGGGAATGCAGGTGCCACCCAAGGAGAAACCACCAAGATAAATCCCAAGATCATCATTTCAGCACCATCCCCGTTCCCATTCAAGGATATGCGGCAAACCCCCTGGAACTATGCTATAAATGTAACCACTCCAGAAAAGCCAGAATATGGTCAGGTAAAAGAGCCTACGCTAAAAGACGAACAAAGCAAGAGCGAGGTGAATGTTGGTGAGGTGGGCCATTTCACGAGGAGCGACAGATGTTATTCCTCTGAGGCTTTAAGAGCAGCTGAAGCGGTCAAAGATAAGGGAAAGAATACAGCGGTTAGCCCCACGTAGATATTCGGTGAAGAACCTCCCCCAAAGATGAATGAGCCGGTAACCGAGGCCCAGGCCAAAGAATTTCTGAAGTTCCTGAGACATAGCGAGTACAGCGTAGTGGAACAACTACGAAAGCAACCGACTAGGATCACAGTGCTGGAGTTGCTCTTGAGTTAAGAAAGACACCGTGAGGCACTATTAAAAGTACTAAATCAAACTTTTGTTCCCTAGGATATTTTTGTGACAAATCTGGACAGGATAGTGGGGCATATCACTGCCTATAATCATATAACATTCAGTGATGATGAGATCCCCGAGGGAGGAATGGGGTCCACCAAAGCCCTTAACATCACAACCCACTGCAAAGGGTATGTAGTACCTGGCGTACTGATTGACAACGGGTCAGCATTGAACGTGTTGCCTATGGTGACCTTGTAGAAACTACCAATAGATGGTTCTCACCTAAAGCCCTGCCACAATTCCGTAAGAGCCTTTGACGGTACACAAAGATGAATAATGGGAAAATTTGAGGTACCTCTATTGATCGGACCGACTGAGTATGTGATTGATTTCGTGGTAATGGACATAAAACTATCTTACAGCTGCTTATTGGGAAGGCCATAGATCCACTCCGCAGGAGTTGTCCCTTCATCATTGCATCAGAAATTAAAATTTGTAGTCGAAGGCAAATTGGTCACAGTAGAGGCTGAGCAGGAAATTGTTGCTTCAGTGACATCGGATGCCCCATATATTCAAAATGACGAGGATGCTGCAGAATGCTCTTTTCGAGCATTAGAGCTAGTGAATGCCACATTCGTCGCGGAGGGAAGTCAGATCCCCTATCCCAGGTTATCTAATTGTACCAAGATGACCGTCACAGAAACTTTGGGCTGAGGAGCCAAAGTAGGAAGAGGGTTGGGGAAGAAATTACAAGGGAGCCTAAGAGCCAAAAGTATGATAACCAAGAAGGACCGTTTTGGGCTGGGTTACAAACCAAGTGTCCAACAGAGAAAAGAGGAATACAAGAGAAAAGAAGAGCAAAGAAAAGCCAGATTTAAAGGAGAAGACATTCCGTGGAGACCAATGTCCTTTCTTAGTTTGAAAACCACTTTTGTCTCTGGAGGATTCTACCAACCAGGTCAAGAGGTTGAAGAGGCAATTAAGGAAAATGACGTACTCAACCAGGAGGAGACATTCAATGAATCACTTGAAGGGATGTACATCAACATGATAGCTGGAAAGGGCCAAGGCAGCAAAATGTTGACCAACATCCGCCCCTGCCGTCCCGGGGAAACACTTGATAACTGGAGTTGCATTGATCTACCTGTGGTTTTTAGGAATAGATCAGAGTAATGCTCCGAATCAACTTTTTGTTTTTGCCCTTAAACAATGGGGATCTTTTGTATAGGGCACCTATGTTAACTTTTTTTTTTGTTGAAATGAAAATACCCCCGCTTTCCTGAATGACCAACATTTCATTTATTTCATTCATGCATTCTTCATGTTCATTCACTTCGTATGAAGCCATCCTTTTCCCAATACAATTCATTCTCATCTAATGCAGGTCACTCATGATTGACTATATGAATGATACCGGATCCAATCCCGGAGTGAATTTTGAATGCCCTGAGATCTCAGGGGAAATTGAGGAAGAAGATGATGAGATAGAATGTGAGGTCCCGGTAGAGTTGAAGAGAATGGTGGCCAACGAAGAAAGGCAGATCATGCCCCACCAAGAAGAAACAGAAATTGTAAACTTGGGGACCGAAGAAGAGAGAAAAGAAGTAAAAATAGGGATGACGTTTTCCTCGAAAACCAAGCACGAACTGATAACCCTACTTCAAGAATTTAAGGATGTTTTCACCTGGACCTATCAAGATATGCCAGGATTGAATACTGACATAGTGGTGCACAAATTGCCAACAAAGCCGGAGTGCAAACCAATACAGCAAAAACTTCGGAGAATGAGACCAGACATGTTATTAAAAATCAGAGAAGAAGTAAAAAAACAGTTTGATGCTGGTTTCTTGGAGGTAGCCAAATACCCCGAATGGGTTGCAAACATCGTACCAGTACCAAAGAAGGACGGGAAAGTTCGTATGTGTGTAGATTATAGGGATCTAAACCGAGCCAGCCCTAAAGACAACTTCCCCTTACCACATATTAACACGCTGGTTGACAACACCGCAGGACATTCATGGTTTTCATTCATGGACGGCTTTTCAGGGTACAACCAGATAAAGATGGACTCTAACGACGTGGAGAAAACTACATTCATAACCATGTGGAGCACTTTTTGTTATCGGGTGATGCCTTTTGGGCTCAATAATGCAGGGGCAGCATACCAAAGAGCAATGGTGACTCTTTTCCATGACATGATGCACAAAGAAATAGAAGTATACGTGGACGACATGATTGCCAAGTCCCGAACAGAGGAGGAACACCTACAGAACTTGAGAAAACTATTCCAAAGACTACAGAAATACCAGCTGAGGCTCAATCCTGCCAAATATACCTTTGCCATTACTTCTGGAAAACTCCTAGGGTTCGTGGTAAGCAGAAGAGGGATTGAGATCGATCCAGATAAAGTGAAAGCCATCCAGGATCTCTCATTACCCCACACTCAGAAGGAAGTTCGTGGTTTCCTGGGGAGGTTGAATTATATCTCTCGTTTCATTTCCCAATTAACCGACCGATGTGACCCGGTCTTCAGACTTCTTAAAAAGAATAATCCTGGTGTGTGGGATGAGGAATGTCAAAGAGCCCTAGAAAAGATCATAAGCTACCTGACAAATGGTCCGATTTTAGTTGCGCCAGTACCAGACCGACCATTAATCCTCTACCTGACAGTCTTTGAGAATTCAATGGGATGCGTATTAGGGCAACACGATGAGTCAAGGAAAAGGGAGCAAGCCATCTATTACCTAAGCAGAAAGTTCAATGATTGCGAAACGCGGTACCCGCTAGTTCAGAAGCTGTGTTGTGCTCTAGTTTGGGCTACCAAACGGCTTAGGCAGTATATGATGTACCATACTTCTTGGTTGATATCCAAGCTAGACCCATTAAAGTTCTTAATGGAAGTGCCAACACTAACGGGAAGGATGGCCCGCTGGCAGATGCTCTTATCCGAATTCGATATTGTATACGTGAGCCAGAAAGCCGTAAAGGGGAGTGCCGTAGCAGATTTCCTAGCTAGTCGCGCTTCGGACGACTATGAGGCGTTGAACTTTAATTTCCCAGATGAAGACTTGATGTGCATTACAACCGAGGAAGAGGTTTCAGATGATAAATCATGGAAGCTTTACTTCGATGGAGCCTCTAACGCCCTCGGACATGGGATAGGAGCCGTGCTAATTTCTCCTGATGATGTCTATTATCCCTTCACTAGTAGATTAGAATTCTTCTACACCAACAATATAGCTGAATACGAAGCTTGCGTTATGGGACTAAACTCAGCTATTGAAAGAAAGGTTAAGGAACTTCGAGTATTCGGAGATTTATCCTTAGTAATTTACCAATTGCGTGAGGAATGGGAAACCAGAGACCCGAAGTTGGTCAAATATTATGAATTGATTCAAGAGCTCACCAAGGAGTTCGAAAGGGTCAGCTTCAATTACCTTCCCCGAGAAGAAAATCAGATGGCAGACGCCTTGGCGACCCTGTCATCCATGTTTAAAACAAGCACTTGGGCAGAAATAAAGCCCATTAAGATGCAGACGTTTGAAAGGCCTGCTCATTGTTGTAATGTGCAGGAAGAGATTGATGGAAATCCATGGTACTATGACATCTTGCAATATGTCAAGCTTCGAAAGTATCCGGAATGGGCAAATGACAATGACAGAAAAACACTCAGAAAAATGGCAACATGATATGTCCTAGATGGGGAGATCCTATATAAGAGAAGTCATGATCAGACATTGCTGAGATGTGTGGATGCCCGGGAGGCGAAGGAGATTTTAGCTGAGGTACATGATGGGCTATGCGGAACGCACGCCAACGGGCTGTCTATAGCCCGGAAAATTATGAGATATGGCTATTTCTGGTTGGCCATGGAGGGAGAGTGTATCGATTACGCTAGGAAATGCCATAAATGCCAAATTTATGCTGACAAGATTCACGCACCCCCATCGCCTTTACACACCATGAATTCGCCGTGGTCTTTTGCGACGTGGGGCATGGACGTCATCGGGCAGATTCATCCGAAAGCTTCCAACGGACACCGTTTCATTTTGGTCGCCATAGACTATTTCACTAAATGGGTAGAGGCAGCATCTTACGCCAACATCACAAGGACTACAGTATGTAAGTTCCTAAAGAAGGAGATTATTTGTCGATACGGTTTGCCAGAAAGGGTCATCACCGACAATGCTTCCAATCTGAATAACAAAATGATGACGGACGTGTGCACTCAATTCAAGATAACACACCATAATTCCACAGTCTATCATCCTAAAATGAATGGGGCAGTGGAAGCAGCAAACAAGAACATAAAGAAGATCATAGCAAAGACGACAGATACCTACAGGGATTGGCATGAGAAGCTGCCATTTGCCATTTTCGCCTATAGGACGTCCATTCGCACATCAACAGGGGCAACGCCTTACTCCTTGGTGTATGGTACCGAAGCAGTACTCCCCATTGAGGTAGAGATCCCGTCTCTCCGAGTCTTAAATAAAGTAAAATTAGAAGAATCTGAATGGGTGCAGGCCAGACTTGACCAGCTAAATCTCATCGAAGAAAAGAGACTGAAGGCCATTTGTCATGGTCAGATGTACCAAAAGCGGATGATGCGGGCATACAACAAAAAGGTGCGCCCAAGAGAATTCAGAGAGGGGGATCTGGTGCTCAAGAAAATCCTCCCGATTCAGAAAGATTCTCGAGGAAAGTGGATGCCCAACTGGGAAGGGCCGTACATGGTAAAAAAGTCCTTCTTAAGAGGAGCCCTAATCTTAACTGAAATGGATGGAGACGAGCTGAAAAACCCTGTGAATTCTGATGTTGTTAAGAAATACTACGTTTGAAAAAAAAAGGAAAAAAAAGGGAAAGAACAAAAATGGAGAACTCAGGGCGAAAACCCAAAATAGGGCATCTTGAAGCAAAGGGAGGACCCGAGTTGAAAACCTGTAAAGGGCGGCTCCGATAAATTGAAAGGTTGGATATCCGAAGAGAAGGGTCATCCCCATGAACCCTGTAAAGAGGGAGCTTCAGGCAAAAGATTCTACGCCGGTTGACAGGATCATGTATCATTCATACCGAAAATAATGAGGGATCTTGTATTTCATATTTAGCTTTCATTCTTCCTCATATGTGTCATAACTCTCTCAAAGTATCCCAAACCCTTAATCGTAATAAAATCGTGTTTTTGAGCATCCATTCCTTGCCTTTTTGTTAATTTCAGGCAAATAAGCTAACATAGGCTTAGGGTAAACAAGAGATTTTTGAGCATTACTGTGATCTAACCTTAAATATACAGGTGATTAGAAAACGATGTTAACTTTACCCTCTAGCTCCTTACATAACGGCCGTTGATAAGGAAGGCGGAAGGCTTCAAGCAACAGGATAGGATGACCAATGGCGCACGCCCTGCTTATTCAAAAGAAAGTATGCGAGATAACAAGAGAGATCTCCCAGGTGAAAACCCAGAAGGGTACCCTTTTTAAAAAAAACCTCTAAAGCGAAAACCCGAAAGGGCACTTTAGAACCCCAAGTCAGAAATTCAGAAAAAGATAGGTTGGAATGGTTGAACCCGACAGTGAAATGGGGTATCACCGCCAAAAAGGGGAAAAAGTGAACAACGTGAAGTCGAGATCGACTGAGGACTAAAGTAGGCCTACCAAGATAGTGACACTCATACATCATGAATAGTTAGACATCACTAGGATTAGAAGCATGTCAATTCATTTGTCATAGCATTTTGTTTTATCTTAGACAGGTATCTATAGATTCAAAGAGACATCGGTAGCCATCGTGGTGTGAATCCCAAATGTGAAGATGAAGGTTCTACATACAAAAGGCCTATGTTTCCAAGCACCTGCAGAGAGAGGTTCTATATAGGAAGAATCCGCCGCTCCGAGGTTTCAGAAGCTGAAAGTTTTATATAGGAAGGACTTGCAGCTCCAGGGTGAAGACTAACAGTTCTATATAGGAAGAACTCCCAGCCGAAAGAATTCACCCATGACACAAGGTTTTATATAGGGAAAACCCATTGTGTTGAAAGCGAAGAATCTTATATAGGAAGGGCTCCGAGCTTTACTGTCTTAGTGTGAAAGATTCTATATAGGAAGAATCCGTAGCTCCAAGATTTCAGAAGCTGAAAGTTTTATATAGGAAGGACTTGCAGCTCCAGGGTGAAGACTAGCAGTTCTATATAGGAAGAACTCCCAGCCGAAGGAATTCACCCATGACATATAAGGTTTTATATAGGGAAAACCTGTAGTGTTGAAGGCGAAGAGTCCTATATAGGAAGGGCTCCGAGCTTTACTGTCTTAGAGTGAAAGGTTCTATATAGGAAGAACCCGTAGCTCTGAGATTTTAGAAGCTAAAAGTTCTATGTAGGAAGGACTGACGGCTCCAGGGTGAAGACTAGCAGTTCTATATAGGAAGAACTCCCAGCCGAAAGAATTCACCCATGATACACAAGGTTTTATATAGGGAAAACCTATTGTGTTGAAAGCGAAGAGTCCCATATAGGAAGGGCTCTGAGCTTTACAATCTTAGAGTGAGAGGTTCTATATAGGAAGAACCCATAGCTCTGAGATTTCAGAAGCTAAAAGTTCTATGTAGGAAGGACTGACGGCTCCAGGGTTTGAAGACTAGCAGTTCTATACAGGAAGAACTCCCAGTCGGAAGAATCCATCAACGGCGTAAAAAGGTTTTATATGAAAAAACCGGCCGCGTTAAAGGCAAAGAGTTTTATATAGGAAGGAATCCGAGCCTTACTGTCTCAAGATGAAAAACTCTATATAGGAGGGACTCATAACTTGAGGCTTCACAGCGAAGGGTTCCATATAGGAAGATCATGTAGCTCCAAGATTGGAGGGGGAAGAAGTTACATAGAAAGGACTTACGAGCTCGAAGATTCAGCCAAGGAAAAGCGGAGAGTTCCAGAAAAGCACGTGTTTCCGAAGCTACAAATAGGGAAGTCGGATAAAAATGAGTGCTTATGAATCTTTGCTTTGTTCCCATTCCATGAGAACAAGCAAAGAGGGGCAACTGTAATCACTCATTTTTATCTAATCTCTAAGTATCATATTAATATATTAGTGCATGATTACATGTATGCGTGTGCGTGTATATGTTATTAATATTACATAATGATATATGTGTGAATGTATGCATGGTGCATATATTTATGTGGTGTATTACGTACCTATTAATATGTGTGTGATATGGTTATATTTATGTTAGGAGCATCGTATAATGTATGTTAGTATATTTGCATTTATGAGTATGTTTATATATGTTTGCATGTATGTATTATTAATGTCATTGTTATTATTAAATGTATACGAATAAGTGTTGCATGTATTATTATTAAGTGTATTTACGTGTGGATGTATTTCATTACAATTGTATGTATGTGTACATAAGTATGTATGTGTATACATTTACTATTATATTATTATTAATATACGGACAAATCTGAAAATAATAAAAAATCCACTTAAATTAAATGTCTATATTATTAAAGCCCATAAATTACAAGGCCCGGTTGGCCCAAGCCCAAAACCCCAGCAGAACCCTAATACATCAGATATCTAACCCTAATTACTCTTTCTTTGCGCAGCCAACTAGGAGCCGTTGGATCAAAATGTGGATCCAACGGCCACGATCAAGGAAGGAAAAATATCTAGCTGGCCGCGTGAACTACACGCTTGGACTGTTCGAATGCCACGCGCGCGTTCGATCCACGCGCGGACCCTTCGATATCCCACGCGTGCATGAGTCCCACGCGCTATAACCCCTCGACTGCTGAGCCCCACGTGTCACGATCTGGAGCCGTTTCACCGATCGAGTTTTCATCTGGACCGTACATTCTTTAAGCCATCCCCACCGTTAGATCGAATCTGATCCAACGGCCGAGAACGCCTCTGGTCGAAGACATCTCCCCCACACCGCCACCATGCTTCCACCATGCCGGCCTCCAACCACCGCGTTCAGATATATCAAAGAACACAAAAAAGGCGATGTCAGTATCAGTTCAGATCTAAAATATTTTACAGTACTTGCTACCAAACCAAAAAAGATAGTGATATATGTATGAAACAAGTAATTGTAAAGCAGTCCAGTTGTAATCGGAGAGAAAAATAAAAAGGAAAAACACAAAGTTTTCAGTGGTAACGCTCTTTCTTTTTCTTTTTTTTTCTTACTTCTTTGCATGCATAAAAAAAATACGCAGTAATAACAAAAAGAGAGGGATGTAGAGTTGTTACCTTCGTCGTCGATGGATCTCCCCTCACCAGTGACAAGCCTCTTCGGCTTTCCCAAGCTGAACATGGTGAACTGAAGGGAGTGGGAGGTCCCTTTTGGTTTCATTTTGGTTAAACATAAACAAAAAAAATTCGTTTCGTATTTACTTAGATCTAGGCAAAGAGGTGAGTCTTAGCGTAAATCTAAGTTCATATTCAGGTTCGGTTTGGAAAGAGGCTGGTTTTGGGTGTTTCTTTTGGTTCGCAGGCGCCTGCGGCGGAATGGATGGCGAAAAGTCGTCGGTTTCTGGGTTCATCACAAGTTTGGGGATGGGTGATTTGAGAGAAAATAAGAAAGGAAAGGGTTATTATAAAACCGATTTAAGGAAAAAGAGAAAATTTGGAATCGGGCTGAAAAAAGGGTTTTTATAGACATTTTATTTCATGAAATGGCAAAATTCGGAAATAAATCCCCCCGCGTTTTTGATATTTTCACTTCTGTCTCGCCGCATGGGATATTTACAATTCCAGTTCCCCTTATATTCTAAAATATTGCAATCCAATCCCTGAATTAAATTGAATCAGTTTTTAAATGGCGAAATTACCTCACCAGTCCCACCGTGTCTTTGAAATTTTCACTTCAAGTCTGCCCCTTGGTCCAATTACAGTCTTACTCCTTTCAAATTCGGTTCAACTTGCATTTTCATCCCTAAATCGCATATTATTGTCTTTTAATTTCTGTCTCTTATGTTTATTTTTTCTCATTTCAGTTCTGTTCCATATTTAAATGTTCATGTTTGCTTATTATGATCGTATAGGTTGATGTAGCCTTTTTGATTGCTCATACGTCTCTTGTACATGTTTCGTATTTTCATGTTTATATGTATATGTGTGTTCAATTTATGGTGATTATGTTTTTATGCTTTTATCTGATCTGTCGTACCGCACATATTCGATTAACATTTTAGTTGGCTCGAACACAACATGTTTTATATTTTAGCATGTATTGCATGTTTTCTTTGCTTTTAGGCTACGTGTTAGTATATTTTCTTGGTCATGTATAATGCCATGTTTTGCATATGTTACAATGTGTCTTATTGTAATATGTAAATCTTCTTGTAATATGTTTTTGTTTCATGCCTTGTTATTGTGATATGTTAGGTTTATTTTTAGTCACAAGTAGGAGTAATCTATATGCATGTATGTTTTAGATTAGTATTTTATTTATGTTCGATTAGTAGTTTATTATGTTAATATTTATTTGTATTGTATTTAAATTATTTGCCATGTTTTATATTTTGTTCACTAAGTTTGCATAATGGGATATATAATGTCAATGTGGTGCCCTTTTATCCGAGCGTAAATGGGGCCAGTATCAGGCATAGTGATAGTGGTTGGGCGTTTACTCTCAAATAACGGGGCCCTTAAAATTTACTCGCAATTATAACTGAATTTTAAACTAATCGTCACTTTAATCCGGAAAATCTAACATTAATAAAGCGGTAATTATTAAAGTACCAATTTTGGGCGGTGTGGGGGTGCTAATCCTTCCCCATCCGTAACCGACTCCCGAACCCGACAGTTTTTTTATCTCTGGTTTTATGGTGTTCGGCCTACCTAAGTGGCCGGTGGCGTCTCCAAATTTTAAATAAAATGCGGTTTTTTAAAACCCCTACGGAATAAATATTTTAATATCCGAAAAACCACAAACACTTCAAAAACTCGTTTTCGGTTTTTTAGCGCATCGGACATCGCTATAGTTCAAAATAGAATGAATTAATAAAAGGCGAGAATAAGAAACTGTGGTGTTGTGTGTGGTGGGCATTAAGCAAGATTTAACAAACTTATTCCACAGTTTAGCTTCGGGTTTTAACACAAGACAGTTTACCGTCCCTTTTAAGGCTCCTTTGTTCCATTCGGCTCCTTCAATGGTAAGGTCTTAGAACACCTTTTCGACTTCTTCGGCCATGATGTTATCCACAAAAGCTTTATGTTCATCTTTCTCTATGCATATCCCGTAGAAGGTGTTGATGGTGTCGGCATCAACAAGGATAGCCCTGGCACGAACATAGACATAGGGATTGTTTGTGTTAGGAGAATGAGCATAAAATTCTCTTACCCATGATACATTGCTGCCCTTTGGTTGATGGCAAATGATTTGCCACTTGTGATGCTCGATGAGTTAAAAGATGAATTCATCAAGGCTGAGTTTCTTGTCTGAGATGTTGTAGTCAAAACGTTGCTCCTCCCATACCTTTTGCAAACTTTGCTCCATATTTCTCCTCAATTTGTGTTGTTGCAAAGCAGCAGAATGGTGGTTCCTTAGATGAACTTGGGTGATCCATATTTTTGAGATTTTTGGCCATGGTGGTTGTGGTTGTAGTTGGAAGAAAACAAAGAAAATAAAAGAAAACTTGAGAGTTCAAAGAGTAGAATGGAGTTGAAAATTTGAATGTGAAGTTGGTGAGTTTCGGCTAATGGTAGGAAAGAAAAAAAAGTAGGAAGAATGATGAAATTAAAAGATGAATAGTGGATTGGTTAGGGTGTGCGGCAAAGGGTATTGGGTGGTTATAGAGGGTTAGGCGGCTAGGGTAATAGAAGGGGTGAAAATTAGGGTAAAAATCATTACTCACATAAGCATTTGTAATCCCTTAAAATCAGCCCATTATTCCATCTTTAAATGCAAACTTCCATTTTTTAATCCAACTCCTCCTTGTCTTGAACTCTTTTCCTAAAATTCAAGCACAAATAAAAAGATAAGCATTAATTAAAAATATAAATATTTAAATTAAAATTAAACATCCTAAAACAAATATGGAAAGATAAGATTTAAAATTTAAAGGATGAAATAAAAAAATAAAACCAAAAATAAAATAAAATAAGTCCAAAATTAAAAAGAAGTAAAAAGTAAAAAAATACTAAAGGAGAGCATGATTATGCATCTCCTAGAGTAACCACTTCTTTGTCTCGTTCAACATGGGTGTCGGCATAGTGCTTCAATCTTTGTCCGTTAACTTTGAATTCATGTCCGTCAATGGTGGACTTGATTATTACGGCACCATGAGAGAATGGTTTTACTACTTTGAATGGCCCAGACCATCTTAATTTTAGTTTTCCCGGAAAGAGTTTTAACCGAGAATTGAAGAGAAGAACTAATTGCCCGGGCAAAAATTGTCGCGGCAATAGCTTCATATCATGCCAACGCTTTGTTTTCTCCTTGTAAATTTTTGTGTTGGCGTAGGCTATGGCACGGATTTCTTCAATCTTATTGAGGTCCAATAATCGCTTTTTCCCTGCACTCTCCCAATCCATGTTGACGGTTTTAATTTCCCAATAAGCCTTATGCTCAATTTCTACCGGCAAGTGGCAGGTCTTTCCATAAACAAGTCTGTAAGGTGACATGCCTAAAGGTGTCTTGAATGTTGTTCGATAGGCCTATAGTGCTTCATCAATTCTTGCGGACCAATCCTTTCAAGAAGGATTAACAACTTTTTCAAGTATAACCTTTAATTCATGATTGGAAATCTCGGCTTGCCTGTTTGTCTGTGGATGATATGCCGAGGCAATTTTGTGTGTTACTTCAAATCACTCCAACATCTTGGCAATTAACCTATTATCGAAGTGTGTGCCCACATCGCTGATAATTGCCCTTGGTGTCCCGAATCGTATGAATATGTATTTCTTCAAGAATTTCTGCTCGGTTTTTGAATCGTTTCTAGGTACTGCAGTTGCTTCAACCCATTTAGAAACATAGTCAACGGCAAGTAAGATATAGAGATTGCCGAAGGAGGATGGGAAGGGTCCCATGAAATCAATACCCCACACGTCAAATAGCTCGACTTCAAGGATATCCTACAGCGGCATCTCATGTCGCCTAGAAATATTGCCCGTTCTTTGACATCGATCACACTGCTTGTAAAATTCTTGAGCATCTCTGTAAAGTTTAGGACAATAAAAACCGGATTGTAGGACTTTGGCCGCGGTGCGTGTTCCTGCAAAATGGCCTCCATAGGGTGAAGGGTGACATTGTCGAAGCACATTGTCCTATTCCTCCTCAGGAACACATCGTCTTATCACCTAATCTGCATATTGTTTAAACAAAAGAGGCTATTCCCAATAATAATGCTTAGCATCATGTCGAAACTGCTTCTTTCCTTGGCGAGTAAGACTATATGGCAAAATACCACTGGCCAAAAAATTAACTAAATCAACATACCAGGGAGTTGCCAAAGCAACTAGTAATTGCTCATCCGAGAATGTGTCATGGATCTCCAAGGAGTCTGAATTTTCATTTTCTTTTTCCAACCTTGAAAAGTGATCGGCAACCTGGTTCTCTGCTCCTTTCTTGTACTTAATTTTAATGTCAAACTCTTGTAAAAGTAAGATCCAACGAATTAAGCGAGGTTTGGCATATTTCTTAGCAAATAGGTACTTAATTGCCGAATGATCAGTATGAACAATTACCTTAGTACCAATCAAGTAGGAATGGAACTTATCGAATGAAAAGACTACCACTAGTAATTCTTTCTCCGTGGTGGTGTAATTTGATTGTGCGTCATTTAGAGTTTTACTAGCGTAGTAAATTACATGAAAAATCTTACCTTTGTGCTGCCCTAAAACAGCCCATACCGCATAATCACTTGCGTCGCACATAAGTTCAAAAGGTAAGGTCCAATCGGGTGGTACCACAATAGGTGCTGAAGTAAGTTGCTTTTTCAGGGCTTCAAATACTGTGGCACAAGATTCATCAAAGTTGAAAACCTTATCATGTTCAAGCAAATTACACAAGGGTTTAGAAATTTTAGAAAAATTATGAATAAATCTTCTATAAAAACCTGCATGTCAGAGGAAACTTCTGATTCCTTTGACTGAATTTAGTGGTGGCAATCTCTCAATCACGTCCACTTTAGCTCTATTCAATTCGATTCCTTTGGACGAGATTTTATGGCCGAGCACAATACCTTCGTCCACCATAAAATGTCACTTCTCCCAATTTAGCACTAGGTCAGATTCTTCACATCATGACATTACCTTCTCCAAATTGCCGAGGCAATTGTCGAAGCTATCCCCAAATACCAAAAAATCATCCATGAATATTTCGAGGAAGTCTTCCACCATGTCAGAGAAAATTGCCATTATGCATCTTTGAAAGGTTACCGGGGCATTGTATAAACCGAATGGCATCATTCAAAATGCATAAGTACCATATGAGCATGTAAAAGTGGTATTTTCTTGATCATCTAGAGCTATGGCAATTTGGTTATAACCTGAGTAACCATCAAGAAAATAATAAAAAGATTTCCCTACAAGACGGTCAAGCATTTGGTCAGTAAAAGGTAAAGGGGAGTGATATTTTCTAGTAGCTTTATTCAACTTTCGATAATCCATACAAACCCTCTAACCGGTCACAGTCCTAGTTGGAATGAGTTCGTTGCTTCCGTTACTTACCACTGTTATACCTTCATTTTTTCGGTACACATTGTACCGGACTTACCCATGTATTATTAGAGATAAGATATATAATACCGGCATCAAGCCACTTGATGATTTCATTCCTCACGACTTCCTCCATAGCAGGGTTAAGTTTCCTCTGTGCCTCAATTGCCAGTTTATGATCATCCTCCAAAAGGATTTTGTGCATACATACTGCCGAGTTAATTCCCTTCAAGTCGATAATCGTCCATCCAATTGCCTTCTTGTGCAGCTTTAACATGTTGATCAATCTCTGTTCCTGTTCAGGCTGCAACTTAGAAAAAATAATTACGGGCAATGTGTTATCGGTTCCCAAATAAGCATATTTCAATTGTACTGGCAAAGCTTTCAATTCAAGAATAGGAGGTTGTTCAGTAGAGGGTTTTTCGATTTTACCTTCCTTACCCAAGTAATTCAATAATTCAAAGTACGTACCTGGACGACTTGCTATCCAATTGGCTTCATCTTGCTCAATGTCGTCTTGCTCTTTAATCTCTTCAAGTTCGATAATACAAAATCTGGGGCAATTGTTGAGGAAATCTTCCTCTATTCCAAAATTGAATTCGGTGGTAGCTTAGATGACTTGACACTCCTCTGGATCATCAGCATGCTTGAGAGTTTGAAAAACATTCAACTTTACTTGTTGATCGTTCACCCTCATAGTGAGTTCTCCCTTTTAAACATCGATTAAGGTCATTCTTGTTGCTAGAAACGGCCTCCCAAGGATAATAAGAGTAGACCTGGCAAACTTGATCCAAGACCCAAAAGTCGAACCGATTTACCCGAACCGAAACCCGAAATCGACTCGAACATGATGACACGAAATTTGATCCAAAACTGAAACAAATCGAACCAAAACCGATTTGAATTTTAGTTGAACCGAAATAGACCCGAACCGATTTTCAACCAAACCAAATGGACCCGAACCGAATAGACTTGAACCAAATGCAACCTGAAATATAAAAAATATATTAATAGAAATAAATAAAGATATGATATGAACAACCGCACAACTCACCAAAAAGTTAAATATATTAACTTTATAAATCTATATATAGGGTGTAAAAAACTGACCGGCCTAAAAACTCGATTAAAACTGACCGATCTCCCATTGACCTGAAATTGACCCGAACTAAAATCAACCAAACCGAAAATCAATCGACCCGAAATAACCTGAATCACAATAGACCCAAACTAAAATCGAACTAAACCAAACCGAAACTGAATTTGAACCGAATAATATTAGACCCGAAATGACCCAAATCAAAATGACCCAAACCAAAACCAAACCGAATGACTCGTTTTCCACCTCTAAATAGGAGCGAACTCATCTGCTTCACAATCCAAAACAATAAAGTCAGCAGGAAAAATAAATTTATCAACTCTTACCAGTATATCCTCGATTTTCCCTCTTGATGCATGTAAAATCTGTCTACAAGCTGCAGCATAACTGTTGTAGGTCTCGTCTTCCCTACGCCCAATCGTTGGAAAACTAATTTCGGCATAAGGTTTATGCTTGCTCCAAGATCACACAAGGCTTTCCCGACATAGTGATTTCTGATAGCACATGGTATGGTGAAACTGTCGGGATCCTTAAGTTTAGGTGGCATGCAGTTGTGTAGCATTGCCATGCATCCTTCTGTCACTGCCACTATTTCAAACTCACCTAGCCTTGTTCGCTTAGAGACAATGTCTTTAAGGAACTTGGCGTAGTTCGACATTTGCTCTATTGCTTCTACCAATGGCAAATCGATGTGAACTTGCTTCAAGATGTCTAGGAATTTCTTGAATTGATATTCTTGCTGCTGCTGTTTCAACCTTTGTGGGAATGGAGGTAGAATTCAGATCTCCTCTTCTTTTTTTTCTGGTTTCGGCTTTTTATCGTTAATTGCCCGGGCATCAGAAATTACCGGGGCAATTGGAGTTGTCTTGCCATCAGGAATTGCTGGGGTAATTGGAACTGCCTTGCCTCCGAGAATTGCCAGGGCAATTTCTGATTCATCAATTTTAGTGTCTTTTTGCATAGGAGATCGTTCTCCTGGTTGAGTGTTCTCTTTTAGGTCTTCCTCAAGCTTTCGACCACTCCGAGTGATGATTACCTTACATTGCTCGTGGTCTACTCCTTTTGTGATTTCAGTATCGCTAGACAGTCCGCCAAGAGGTTTTGTATTCAAGTTTTGAGCGAATTGCCCTACTTGCGTCTCTAATGATTTCAAGGTTGCCTCTTGATTTTGCATTCTCATCTCATTCCTGTTAATGAAAGCGTCAGTCCTTTTCATGAAACTACTATTCTCAACCATATAAGATTCAGTTTTTAACATAAAAGCATTGAGAGAATTTTCCAAAAAAAACTAGATTGTATCGATTGTGGCTGCGGCATCTGTTACCGTGACATGTTCTGTTGAAATCCCGATGCTTGTGTACTCTGATTGTTCTAATTGAGGGAGTTGTTCGGATTGCTCTATGAGAAATTTGGATGCTTCCTCCAGGCTAGATTGTAGGTGTTGGACGTCACATTGTTGTTCCGGTTATAGTTTCCAACATAAAAACTTGATTCTGGGTTCTGTAAACACTCAAAAGAATCATGGTTACCATTACATAAATCACAAATTGAATCTACTACCTTGATCCCTTGTGTATTACTTGGTCGTTGCATATTCTTAACCAAATTGGTTAGTGCGGCCAATTGTGCAGAAATTGATCCCGATGAATCAAACTCATTTATCGTGGCATTTCGTCTGGCCATTCCTCTTCGAGTAGTTGGGAATTGATAGTCGTTCTTGGCAAGACGGTTTAGAATCTCTATTTCCTCCTCAGCTGACTTGTTAAGTAGTATCCCATTTGCCGAGGCATCTAGTATCATCCTTGTCGGCGTATTCACTGAGTTGTAGAACATTATCATTTGTGTCCATAATGGGAATCCGTACATAGGATATTTGTATAAAAGTTATCTATATCGCTCCCAAGCCTCGTACATGGATTCATCATCTACTTGCCGAAAAAAGGTAATTTCGTTACGCAATTTATCAGCCATATTTGTAGAACTAAATCTAGCAATGAAATCACGACATAAATCCGTCCAAGATTCTATAGATCAGGCTGGAATACTATTCAACCACATTTTTGCCCTATCCCTCAGTGAATAGGGAAATAATTTTAGCCATAGGACATCCTCATGGACTCTTTGTAGTTTGAATGAATTGCAAATCTCCAAGAATAATTTGAGATGTTGTCTGGCATTTTTAGTGGCTGATCCTCCAAATTGTCCAATTGTGTTTATCATGTTGAACATCACATGTTTCAATTCGAAGTGGGCAGCTTCTATTTCAGGTGTGATAACTCCTGGATTAAGACTATTTAGATCCTCCTCTAGGTACTCTCGGATTGGTCTATTCCTGACATGCATTGGTTGTTTGATTTGAGCTCCTCCTTCTATTGCCACATTATTTTGATTGTCGTCTGGGACAATACGATCTGCCATTACTGCTCTTTGCTCACGTCTTCTCCTATGAAGAACTCATTCCATTTCGGGTTCAAACGGATATTCTGGTGATGTTGGTCTCGCCCTGGTCATACACAGATGCAAAACCAAAATTGTAAGTCCCTTGAAACCGAAAAGTAAACAAAACAAAAAAATAAAGCTGCAAGAATTTAAAAACAAAGTCGCTATTGCCAATCCCCGACAACGGCACTAAAAACTTGTTGCATGTTTAGAGTGCTTCGTAATTGGTGCAAGTGTACACGTCGCAAGTTATAGTATAGATTAGATATCGTCTCCACATGGATTGGTACTACTTCAGGAATCTAAATTCTTGCACTGTAAAAATAAAAACACAATTGATAATAGGTGTTAATTTTGACGAGTAAAGTAAAAGAAACAAGTAAATTAAGAAGAGATGTAATCAAATAAGAGAGAGTAGGCCGGATTATCGTGAGTTGTGGAGTGATAATTGAATGGACTGTCGTGGTGATTGAGTAGCAATCGGATTGCCAGGGCAATTCTTCAGTGATTGCCTGATCGGATTGCCTAGGCAATAGCTTCCGTGATTGCCAGGGCAATTAAGAATGAGTCGATTGCTTGGGCAATTGGGTGACAACTTACAAAGTTCGGCGAAGCGTTCTTCAATGATTCCTCGTTATCTCTAACGTGAAATACTATTAATTGTACATGCCTTGATTATACATCCCTGCATGAACCAAGGGTGAACAATAACCAATATTGCGCTCTTCTTAGCCGTTGAAATTCGTAACTTATCCCTAAGCTGAATTAGTCTTCACCAACTTTCGTTTGAATGAAAACCATGCTCATTCATTTCTTGAATCTAACTCTCCCGATATTAGATAAATAGATGATTGAAATCACGAGATCCTCTCCCAATTCACTCGCAAACAATATTAAGAACCAAGAATGAACAAACTTTGAAATTGAATTGCAGCTCAAAAACTTAAACAAAATCCAAACGTCTCACAACCACAAAAACACAATAACCCAAGCCAATTAAATTTAGCTTATGGCTTGGTGCAAAATAAACACAAGAAAGGTAAAGAAAATGTCGACAGCCTCTCTCCTCCTCTCCCTCCTTTGTGACGGCTTGCCTCCTCTCTATATAGGATGGTTAGGTCAAAATCTTCTTATATTTGGAAAGTATGAATTTGAATTGGCATTGAATGTAAAAGAGATACATCTCTTTTATTTATTTACTTTCCAAATATTTCTTCTAAACTTTTGGGAATTAACCTCCTTTTGATTTCTTCATGGAATTTTAATTCTTCTAGATTTATTCCCATAAATTCGGTAGCCACATCTTCTTGTCCTTAATTGCCACGACAATTTCTTCGGCGATTTCCTCCTCACTTGGGGAACTTGATCCTGCATACACAAAACACACACTAGCAGCACATTTTTCTACGAAAATTAACCAATTTATGTAATCAAGCATAGCGATGAAGGAAACAAGTAAATAGGGCAAAAATATAGTACTTTTACACACTTAACATAAGCTCTAGCTAGGATAGGCTAGAAGATGATCCTTAGATGTTGAGAAGTCTTTCTGAGCACTCTTGATTATATTATCATGCATGCTTGTTTTATGATTTTCATGAATTATGGTAGAGTAGAAATGTACCACTGAGCTTTGTTAGCTCAGCGTGCGGAATTGTGGTTTTTACGTGCGTAGGTTGACAGGTTACTTTTGAAGGAGCAAATCGATGAGGATTTCCCAGCACCGAGCCAGTTTTAAAGTACAGTACTTGATGTTTAGTTTGGACTGAATGTATTCATAGGACCTTACCACAGTCGAGTTTGTATTTTATTTTGATTTACTGTTATTTGGTCAAACGGTGCATTTAAATTTGAACTTATATTTTGCAAACCCCTTTTAATCTCAATATCTATGTGGATTTTATAGAAATGGATCGTTTTGAGAATTGCCAACTTGTGGTTTTAAATGGGAAATTTTGATAGGTTGGTTTTGGATAACCTGAATGTGATGCTCCGGATCTGGGATGGGGTCATAATGTTACATTTAGTTGTATCAGAGCCTAGGTTTAGTCAGTTCTAGGAAACTCAGGGGTGGTATAGAGGTCGTGGTAAGGTGTCCAGTGAATACAAGTCCCTAAATTTAAGTGTACTTTATAAGACTGGGAATCCTAATGTGCCACATTTCTTGTTGTGTTTCAAAAAAAGGATTGATGAAAGGAGGAACCGGTAGTAGAGAGGCGGGTCACTTTCGTGACCTTACCTCTGCCCTCTTACGTGTAGTGCAAGCTATTCCAAGGTAATCTGAGACGCCTCGCAAGACCCCTATAGAGAGGCTTCATCATTTTGGGCCTAAGAATTTTGATGGCTTGGGTGAGGATAACCCGATCAAGGCTGACCAGTGGTTGCGTGACACACAAAGAATCTTGAGACAGATGAAGGGAAGCCCGGAAGATGATCTTGATTGTATTGTTTCCTTTCTTAAGGGCAATGCACATGAGTGGCGGGAAACCGTTGAGTTGGGTCTACAAATTGAGCTCCCGACATAAGACATCTTTGTGGATGAGTTTTGAAAGAAGTACATCAGTAAGGTACACATGGATGAGATGAAAGATCGGTTTCTGCATCTGGTTCATGAAGATCGAACGATGTTTGCTTATGAGCAAGAGTTTATGCGTTTGAGCCGTTATGCCCCAGAGTTTGTTGCCACGGAAGAGTTGAGGTGCAAAAGGTTCAGATAAGGCTTGAATGTTGACATTCAGTTGCATGTGACAATAGGTCCACTTGGGACATTCTCTGAGTTAGCTAACAGTATGAAGATGCTGGAGTGGCTTTAGAATTCGACGTCGGGCAAGACAGAAGATGTTAAAGGCCATGATGTAGAGACCCAGGGTATTGTGGATCATTCCCCTATCCGAGTAAGGGTTTTATGCTTCGAAGAGTTTGAAAAGAGTTGTATCGGACCAGCTACCAAGAGTCGGCATAGGATCTAGATTGAGGGTTCGTAGAGGCTCTTTGTTTCCTACCTCGAAAAGAGAGTATTGATGGTTCTATTGGAGCATCACCTTCACCAGCATACGAGCATTATGACCGACAACACCTCAGAGTGTACTTCTTGCTTTAGAGGGTTTGCTATAGGTATCGAGCACCAGGACATATGGCAAAGGATGACCAGTTATGGATGGGGATACATCGATTCAGTCTCAGAGGTGGGCTACTTCCCGTCATAATCAGAGTTTTGCTAGAGGTGGAGCTAGGGCACCGTCAGGTTATCGAGGTAGAGGTCATGTGAGATTCACCGCCAGGGTTGGCGCGCGAGGCAGTATGCTGCTCAGATTAGAGTTGACAACATTACGACCGAGGATATGCCAGGTAATTAAGTTTTGTGTTAGTTTTAGCAGTTGCGTTAGCCGTTTAACTTTCCGGTTGTGTAATGGACGAATTCCTGTGATGTGTACCTTGGTAAATCTTGGGTTTGTTCTTGCTTTAAATAGCGATTAGAATTGCATCCTTTACTAGATAAGGTTTTATCGTAGATGGTTGTTGAGAGTGTATGTGTGCCGTAAGATGTGGGTGAGAAGTTATAAAGCTTTAGATTGCTTGAATCTAGTTGTTAGTGTTGGTTGTGTAGGATCTTAACCTCTCTAGGGTGGACGTTGTGCTCTGTAGTGCTAGTTTAAAGAAGGTTCTATAGGTTGCAAGGTGTTCTTAGCTTGCGTTATAGACGCGAAAGTTAAGAGTTCCTAGTCTTAGTCTTGTGAGTGTTTTGAGGGTATGGAGGTACCCTTGGTGAATGAGCAATCTTACTGGTTGATTGTGGTCTAGAACCACGATAAAGGTAAGGTTGAGTTCGTTGTTGGTGTCCATCGCTTCGTGGTATGGTACTTAACGAACTCTTTGTCAGAGGAACTCTTTGTCAGAGGCACACTTGTGCAAGCGACCAATTGGGTGTCATTGCCAAGTGCTTCACTGAGATCGTGTCTGCGTGGGAATAGCTTGTATGGTGGCTTTAGTTGTGCTGAGCTGTAGTGCAATAGTGGAAGACTGCTTCCAGTTTCGTGAGATTAGCGACCTTGTTTTGGCCATAGAATATGAGAGCTTCACGTGTTGTTTGTCAGAGTAAAGGTACCATTGAAAAGGTCAAATGAAGGTTGTGATGAACATGGTTGGGGTCCTAAGGGCGAATCATAAGGATAGTTGCTTGGCTTGTGCATCTGTTGAGCTAGATCTCGTAGAGTTAGAGGATTGCCCAATCGAGTTCGACCAAAATTATCATCGGTTAAGGCAAGCAGTGTGCAAGTTATCAGAGTGGCACAGTGAAAATGTGGATCAATAATTGTGTTGAAGGTAACCGGATGGTTGTGTTGCAAAAAAATATTTTTAGACGGACCAGTTGGTGATCCTTGAGAGCAATCAAATGGCTTTTCACATCTGATGGTTGGGACCGAGGCAAGGGTTAGAAATAAGGTGATTAGACTTTCGCAAATAGAATGGATAGTTTTGGGTTGCTTGTGGGAGTTTGTAAGTGACGGTGGTCACCTCTCGAAACCAAGTAGCTGAATAGTAAGTGGTTTTCGATCCTGTTGAAAGCAAGTTTGGATAAAGTGAAGTTTTAAGTTCTGACTTGGTGGGTCAAGTCTGAAGAAGAGAGCTGTTAGTTTAAGGTAGATTGAGGGAGACCTTTCCCTAATCAAGGTGATCATATTTGAATGGTGAAGTGGTTAGATCCGTTTTAGTTACATCTCTCTTTCATTTCTTGAAGGAGGGGAGAGTTATAACGACCCAGATTTCTCGAGTCAACAATGAGCGTTGATTCGGGTCTTGGACCAACACATCGGGTCAAATGTTCAGGTTATATTAGGCCTTGTTGTTGGGCTTTGTGGGCTTTCTTGCGATGTTGGGCTGGGATGTGGGTTTGTGTTTGGGTGATGAAGGTTAAATGGAGGGCAAAGGGGTAATTTCCCCTTAAAGGGGAGACACAAGGCTGATGCCTTGTTTAATTTCCTGTAAAAGGGAAGGTGGGATGAAGTCACCTTGTCCCCATCTCCCTCCTATCCTCTTTCTTCTTCAAACTCCCTTCCCAAACATAAAGAAAAGATGGAAACTTGTTGTGGTGGAGTGTGAATCTCAGATTGGTCATCAAGGAAGAGTTTATCAACATCAAAGGATATCCATTTCGAGCTAAACAACATTGGATTTGGTGGAAGTTGGGTTTGAAGCTTGGAGCCGGAAAAAGAGGTGGAAGAAGCTTGGTTGCTGCTTAGTTCGCGAATCTTTGCTTGAGTTCAGTGCATTTCTGACTCCTACGTTTCATGAGCCTCATAAAATTTATGCCTTGCTTGGTGTTATGAATAGTGGGTGTGAGATAGGTCTTTAGAGCTTTAAACCCCCATTAATGGTAAATCAAAGATGAGATGTTGATAATGCGTAAAATGGATAGAAAACCACCTATCATACTCTAAATAACTTGTAAGATCGATGTGGGACTTAACCATGGAGGTTAATGGGGGATTGAGGAAATCTTGAGCTCCAGGTTTCTAAATCTAGGCTCGAGTACCGGTACGGGGTGGCTGTGTATCGGTACTCTTTTGTGTTAAGGGAGACATTTTGTGAGGAGCGTACCGGTATGCCTTCCCGTGTATCGGTACCCCTTGCCTAAGGTGAAATCCAGTAATGCTTTGGCGTACCGGTACGCTAGGGGCGTATCGGTACGCACTGTTGCATTACCTGAGAGAGGCTTAAAGTACCGGTACACGTATGTGGGAGTACCGGTACGGAGGTGGATCGGTACGGGGTGATCCTAGTATCGATGATACGTACCAGTACGACACAGAGTGTATCGGTACGGCTTGGGGTATAATTCCTTTGAACCTAATCAACGTATCGGTACTCAAGGGGGAGTATCGATACCCATAGGGCAGTACCGATACTCACCTTAGAGTATCGATACTCGCTGGGCAATCTGCCCAAGAAAGTTGAGTTCGCGTTCGGGGGTTCTATAATTCGAGGTAAAGGGCCTTAGGGGTATGTTAGGGTGTAAAATGAATACTAAAGCTGAGAAATGTATAGTTAAACCCCGTGTGTGAAATGAATGGCTAATGGCTCTGTAATTATTGAGTAGATCGCTTGTTTAATCACCCATAGAGATCTGTGGTAGATCAGTTAATGCTACGTGGAAGATCGGTGTCCTTGCTGTGTGTTGAATGGACGCCCATGCAGGCTGGTTGTCGTGAATAATAAGATAATTTAACGAGAAAAGCGTAGATGAATCCCTAAAGACATATATTAACTAGTGTAACAAATGAGTAATGCCTTGGAGCATTGGTAATGGTTGGCTGGATGCCTTTTATCTCTCTGTGAGATATATTGATGCTTGAGGGAGCATTTGTTAACGTATGTGTCTTGGTTAGGAATCCGGATGTCCTAGAGCCAGTGCAAGGGCACTTAAATAAGGGGATGGGTACTCCGGGCTATGTGATCGAGAACATTCGACGTATCCACGGGCTATGTGATATGGATGCGGTCCGAAACCTATCCTTGGGCTATGTGATCAGGATATTGAAATACAAATCGGGGGCTGTGTGAGCTCGAGTAACTCAAAGGGCTATGTGATCTCAAGTAACTTGATTGGCTATGTGACCTCAGAAAAAAGACTGCTTGTGGCTATTGTGATCCAAGTATGTCTAGGACGTATCTGTGGCTATAGTGATCCGGATATGATCCTAACCCGACGGCTATATGATCACGGGTAACCCGACAGCTGTGTGATAACGGGAAAAATAGTAGGTCCTCGTTGGCTATTAGGGAATGTATGTTATTTATGTTGTTGTATGGATGATAGATGTTGGCTATTTTACCCTTGGGCTATGTGATCATGGTAAGGTTGTTACTCGACGGGCTGTGTGAGCTCGAGTAACTCAATGGGCTGTGTGATCTCAATTATAGGCTAGATAACCCTTGGGCTATGTGATCATGGTAAGGTTGACAGGTTGCTTTTGGAGGAGCACATCGAGGAGGATTTCCCAGCACCAAGCTAGTTTCAGAGTTCGGTACTTGATGTTTAGTTTAGAATGAATGTATTCATAAGACCTTACTACAGTCGATTCTGTATTTTATTTTGATTTACTGTTATTTGGTCAAATGGTGTATTTAAATTTGAACTTATATTTTGTAAACCCCTTTTAATCTCAATATCTATATGGATTTTATGGAAATGGATCGTTTTGAGAATTGTCAACTTGTAGTTTTAAATGGGAGATTTTGATGGGTCGATTTTGGGTAACCCAAATGTGATGCTCTGGATCCAGAACGGGATCAAGGTGTTATAATATGGTCCATGGATGCAAGTGGTTAATAAAAAGAGACTGACCATCGTCAATAAAAAAGACAACTAAAAAGGAGGATAAGGACGTACATAGGACAAGCAGGGACGGGTCAAGGTTTGTGGCCCTAGCTGAAGACCTCGACTTGGAGAAGGCTCAAGAAACAGTTGCTCATTTGGCTCCTAACCAGGAAAGTGCTGGAGGACCTGTCATTGATGAAGTAGCGTCACCCACGACAACTAGGTTGGATAAGGTTGGTTCGCATAGGAACAATGGTTCGTCTAAGAGTATTCTAGGTGCTGCGGTGAACCAAGATGGTAATGGTACGACTTTGCCCAAGGGTTGGGCTGGGGCAAATTAAATATCTGGGGGTAAGGCGATGATGGGTCTCAGCAGGGGATATCAACACACACATGAGAGGATAGTTGCATCGAAAACTTCTTTAAGTTCGGAGAAACATTCAACAGTCTGGGTATTGGATAGTAATATAAGCCAAGTGGCTCGATAGAGTAAGGGTCGTGTTCTACCAAGTTCCTTTGGGGCTACACCAAGTAAGGCCTCGACTGAGAAATCAATGAGGGTCCAAGGGGTATAAAAGACAAGTCTTAAACCAAAGAAGAGGGATGATCGAGGAACTTCCAAGTCAGTTCTTGATCTATGTATCTCGACTCTTGCAGAGAATCTTGATAATATAGAAGTGGTTAAGCTTGCGAGGTAGACAACAGCCAGTTCTGGTCAATTTGAGGAAGGGTCTACGGTCTAATAGAGGGCTAACTCGGCCTTTGAGCACCCGGGGGTGTTCGACATGTAGGTCTAGTCCTGTTGCTCTTCTCCTTTTACTTTTCAATGGTTAAGGTTATTTTTTGGAATGTCCAGTGTGCTCTTGACCCTAAGTTTAATAGATCTTTTAAGCTGTTGATTAAGAAATAGAAGCCGAGCATTGTTGCTGTAATGGAACCTCATATTAGCAGTATGGAGACAGATAATTTTATTCGTACATCGGGTTTTGTGAGCTCTTATAGGGTGAAAGTGCATGGGTTTTCGGGTGGTATTTGGATTATGTGGCACGATTTAGTTCATATGGATATTCTTGCGGTTTCAAACTTGTATGTTCATGGGTTCTATTCAATCGCTGATGGTGGTTGTGGTTTTTTTGTTACCTTTGTTTATGCTAGTCTGGATATGGCCAAGAGGCGTTCTCTATGAGAGTATCTTCAAGTCTTATAACCAGATTTGGGGTCGTCGTAGATTCTGGGTGGTGACTTTAATGTTATTTGCAGTACTTTAGAGAGGAAAGAGGGGTCACAGCGGCGTTCATGGATTTGCCAGAGATTCTGTGATTTTATGTTTGATAATGGCTTGATAGACATGGGTTACAGTGGTTCTCAATTTACATGGAAACATGGGTCATTGTTTCAGCGGCTAGATAGATGTATTTGTAACTTCGGATGGTATGAGGCTTTTGCAATGTCAGAGGTCGTTCATTTGTTAAAATTGGGGTCGGATTATAGGCCTATATTACTTGATACTGTCATCACTCATTTTTGTTTGGGTTGTAGTATTATTAATATTATTTTAATAGTAATATTGTTAATGCAAAAAAATATTAAAAAGTAAAAAAAATAGAAATATATATAATATTGAATAAAAAAGAAAAGGCAAAAAACAATTAAAAAAAAAAGAAAAATTTACGTGGAGTCAAGGCTCCACGTCTCCCCCTCTTCCACCCCTTTGCCTATATAAAGGCATGAGGGGGCGGCAATTGGAGCACCCACACACCAATCGACACCCAAAAAATGGGTGCTAATGGCCTGCCCGAGAAAAGCTGGCCAGGGGTAGAGGGCAGTGCCCTCGGCCCCAGCTGGTTCGCTTCAGCATTCGCTCGGGGTCTCTTTTCGGTCCGATCTAGTTAATTTTTTTGGGCCATGACGAGGTGGCATGGAGATTTTGGTGGGGGTCGGTCGAAGTTTTTCATTTGAACTTTGAGTGGGATAAAAAATTGATCATTATCTTTGTATTTATTTTATTAGTTTAGAAGTGGAGTGATATATAGTTTTGTAATATTAGTATGTTTTTTATATTTTTTGTATTAGATTTAAGACATGATTTAGATATCATGATGTATATGTTTATTTTTTAATATATGTATTTCTTTTCTATGTTCATGCTTTTATTTATGTTTATGTATGATTTATTATGTTTTTTTAAGTTGCATATTCGATATATTTAATTGTCAATGCGGTGCTCCCTTTTTCAACAGTAAACTTGGCTACCAGTATAAGACGTAGATGGTAGTTTTCGTTTATCCCTCGAACATTGGAGCCTTAAAATTTACTCGCACGTATAACCGAATTTTAATTTAATCGTCACTTTAACCCGTAAATTTTGATATTAATAAAGCGGTAATTATTTGGTACCAATTTTGGGCGGTGTGGGGGTGTTAATCCTTCCCCATCCGTAATCAACTCTCGAACCCAAGTTTTTTAAAAAAATCTCTGGTTTTTGTTTTAATGGTGTCCGATCTACCAAAATGACTGGTGGCGACTCTAAGTTTTCTAAAATATGAGTTTTTTTAAAAATCCCTCTTTTTAATAACTTTTCAAATAAAAGCGGGACTCTCCCATTTTAATATAATATAATTAATTATTTTCATAGCGGCCTTCGACTCCTAAAAAAATAGTCGCTACAGCATGGTGACTCCTCTGGGGACTAATTTTGGTTTGAAAAAAAAGTTAAGCCAAAAATTTTACCACTTTACTAGTATCAAAAGTTGCGGGTTAATGTGACGATTAAACTAATATTTGTTTATAAATGCGAGTCTATTTTAACGCATTTAAAATTGGACATATAAACCCGTATGTCTAAGTGAGAGGAAATGCTATTGCTTTCGAGGCGATATTGTTCCTCCGTATGGGCCTAGCAAGTACCTTCGGGGCTCTACTACTCTATATTTTCGTGGGAATATCGTTTCTCCGTATGGACATAGAGAAATGGGTCCCCTGAATTGAATTCGGTTGAAATGAGCCTATAATAGGTGATGATCGGGGGCCTTGCTACCCATAGTAGGGGATAGCAAGGACAATTCGGGTACCAAAACTGCATGTAGAGAACATAGAAAGCCCACCCCTCTAAAGCCATGCGGACAATCTAGAATATTAGATGACATATGATTAGGTATATTTCATGCTATGAATTTCTTCTGTTGTCTTGCATTTATTTATTAATTATATTTAGTCTACTAACCCATTTTTTGTTTTTCATTATTTTTACATTTTCATAACATGGTATAAATGGTCGATTTCCAAATTGATCACTCAAATTAGAAAACTTTCACCATGAATGGAATGTGTCTTAGGACAAAAGATGAAAACATGTAGGATCGACATTGGTGCCAAAAGTGATCGAGCTAGCGAGAATGCCAACTGCAGAAAATTAAAGCTTTTTTAGTAGTTTCTAAAAAAAACGTCATTTTTCTTAAAAATTAAATTTTAATTTTACCTATTCGTAAGGGTATTTTTCTTGAAAATAGAAATTTTAATTTAACCATTCCATGAAGTTATTTTTCTTAAAACCTTTTATTTCAACTTTTCCACAAAGGTATTTTTTCTTAAAATCGAATCCTTCCTTAAGGATATATTTTCCCTTAATTTTTTTTATTTCAATTTCCTTAAGAGTATTTTTTCTTAAAATCAAATTTTTTAATTCAACCCTTCCATAAGGGAATTTTTTTCTTAAAATTTTAATCCTTCCTACTCGATATTATTGTTCTTAAAAAATTGTGAAGGTAGAAAAGGGATCACGAATCTTCTGCCCGCTTGAAGCGACAAAAGGATCATGAGCTAGAGTGGAAGCTTACATGCAGAAGAACATGTTTTCTTTTTTGTGACGAGAACTTTCTTATGTTCGATGAAAGTTGTTCTAGAGTGATCATATATGGAATCGACGCCTTTATTTGTATTCATCCTTACATTTGTTTATTGTTGTTAATCATTCTTTATACATTGTACCACCCGACATGCTCAAGCATCATAATATCTAGCTTTTGAAAAGTATTTGTAGCAATTGCATCTTTGCATCGCCTCGAAAACATGCGCATGCATCTCATTTTCATATAACCACTTACGAAAAATTCTTTCACAAATTTTTAAGGAAAGATAAATCCTTTCATAAGGACATTTTTCAAAAAAATATTTCTCAATTTAATCCTTTTATAAGGATATTGTTTAAAAAAAAGAAGATGAAAAATGGATTTCTCAATCCTACCATTTCTTCAGCATGATTTTCAATATTACTGATTCTTAAGGATGTTTTTCATTTCTTAGGAAGATTTTTCTCAAAACCAACAAGATTTCTCGATTTTATCCTTTCACAAGGATATTTTTCTTAAAATCAAATCTCTTAATTTTATCCTTTCATAAGGATGATTTTCTTAAAACAAAAGAGTTTGGGGGCAGGCTTACACCGCACCTAGAAGGCTAGGATGAGTTGGCGCCCTAACAATGACTTAAAAGTCCATATGCTTGGGTTTTTTCACCTTTTTGCAAAGAAATCCAACAGAAATGTTGGCGTAACGTGCTTAAACACGGTAAAGTTTAAGACAATAGATAATTCAAATATCCATTGAAAAACTATTTTTACGAATGGTCAAAAACCAACAAGATTTCTCTCAAAACCAACCAGATTTCTCGATTTTATCCTTTCACAAGGATATTTTTCTTAAAATCAAATCTCTAAATTTTATCCTTTCATAAGGATGATTTTCTTAAAAAAAGAGTTTGGGGCAGGCTTACACCGCACCTAGAAGGCCAGGATGAGTTGGCGCCCTGACAATGACTTAAAAGTCCATATGCTTGGGTTTTTTTCACCTTTTTGCAAAGAAATCCAAAAAAAATGTTGGCGTAACGTGCTTAAACACGGTAAAGTTTAAGACAATAGATAATTCAAATATCCATCGAAAAACCATTTTTACGAATGGTCAAAGGAAAATCCTTTGGAAAATCCAATGTCATAATTGGTATAAACTGATTGTACCCAAGGGAAAGGTACAACTAGCCTGGAGCAAATGGCTACCGGTAAAGGCAAATCAAATCTGTTGATCCATGTGCATTTGGGAAAAATGTAAAAGAAATCTATAAGCTAAGTCATATTTTTTTAATGTAATTACTGTTGTCATAATAAATTTTTTATTTCGTTATTCAGAAAGCATTCTTTGTTTCTTTAAACATTTCATTCATTGTTATGGGGTAGTTTTTGCCCTCCCATACATATATACACATTTTTATATACATGTATATATTGGGTCCCCATATATCAATTGCATAAGTGACATTAATTTTGACCCTGATAAAGATTTCGAGCGGCCTATGTCTAGCAGAAATCGAAGGCTGTGGAGATGACAAAAATGTGCTTACATTCGGAGCTAATTTGGTCAGTAAGTAATGACCACATGCAAAAATAACTTAATACACTTAGGAGCATTATAAACTTCCACAAAAAATAAGAGAGGGAAAAGAAAAGAAAAAGAGTAAAAAATAGAAGGGAAATAGAAAGAAAAAAGAGAAGCGAAAAAAAAAGAAAAAATAAAGAGGGGAAAAGAGAAGAAAAAATAAGAGAGAAAAGTCCTGAAGTATAAAAAGGCACTCCTATGTCGAAGCCTGTTAATAGGTATGTTCGAAGCCTGGTAATAGGCATGTTCGAAGTCTCTTAATGAGATATTTTCGAATAAGAGTGTGGTAACTTTTGGGGACTCCGCTGAAGCAGTGGGGCAAATAAGGTTGCAATGCACCATCCAAGTTTAAACCCTTAGCTTCATGAGTGATGGTAATATTTTCAACTCATGACAATGATGAGTAGCTCGGGGTATTGTTGTTTGCTCCATTATTATTCTCGAGCCAAAAGAATGTGATGAGTTGAATTCCCCAAATGAGAAAGAAATAGTAATTTGAAGGTGAAACCTAACTAAGTATATTTTTTTTAAATTGGTTAAAGACTAAAGTAACTCGGAAGGTATCTCACATCTTCAGATATCGATTCAGCTTTTGAGGTCTCCTAGACACAGGATATGCTGGGGGCAATCATCAGAGTTATCTTAGTGTCGCTCTTGCACTTGATATTCGGGGCATTTAATCTGGCTTGATATGTACATACATCACCATCAAGATTTTCTATACATACACTTCATTCGAAATAATCTTTGTCAATATGAGCCAAATTGGTCACTGTATTGGATATTTTGGGGCTAAACATTGATTTTTATTATGTTTACCCTTTTCTCCAAGTATTAACTCTCAAAAAAATGTTTGGCATTTTCTCTATATTTTGATTTCCTCCAAGTATTAGTTTTTAAAAAAATGTTTCGCGTTATCTCTAAATTTTGATTCTCGAAATGACTGATATTTTTCAAAATATTGTCATTATTTAAAGGAACAAAGTAAATTACTTTTTCTGCATTACATTCGAAAAATGAGAATTAAAGTATAGGGACAAAGAGTCGATTTCTGCAAAGATACTTCAAGAAGATTGGATCAAAGAATGAGCTCAGGGCTTGGGGGCATTTTGCCAGCCCTAATGAAAAGATAGATGAAGACTTCGTATATTGGGTCAAAAACAAGAAATGAGTGGGGCATCATTGTCCGTTGAAAATCAAAATCTTTTACTCACAAGAATCTAAGTCGAGCGGGGCATCATTGCCCATAAAACAGTGAAGATCTCATGCGTATGGGAGTTCGAATCATAATAGACCAGAAATGACACAGAGATGAGAGGATTTGACTAATGCAAAAGTCAAAGGATTTTTCTTAAGCAAAGAGCTGATATCGACCAAGGTCATTTGGCTGGAAGGTTCAAACAGAGAAGGGACAATAAAGGCAAATTTTATCGGGGCATAAGGATGAGGAATGATTGTAGTCACAAGATGAAGCCTACCTACCCCGAAGAAAAGAAGAGAAAAGAAAAGAAGAAGAGAAAAGAAAAAAAGAGAAATTTGCATCTTTGCATCATAAAATATGCTCATGCATCATCTTTATCATAGTAAATTGAAAAGTATTTTTTAAGAGGATGACTTCAATAAGGACTTCGTGCACCTTTGCACCGATTAAGAAGACACACACTTGATTGTCAAAAGAGAGCAAAAGAAAAAGAAGAAAAACTAAATAAAAAAAGAAAAAAAGAAAGAGAAAGAGAATAAGAAGAAGATGAAAGAAAAAAGAAAAAAAGAAAAGAAAGAAAATGAAAAAAATAAAAAAAAAAGAGAAAAGAGAAAAGAAGAAAAAATATAGATTATCTGACAGTTTCAAATCAAGATTTCGAATTTTTGAGCCATCACCTTTGATGAATTTCTTTTGATGTCAAGACGGATAGAACCAGGGCATCATTTTAAAAGATATTTTTCTTAAAATTAATTTCTTAATTTTATCCTTTCATAAGGATGTTTTTTTCTTAAAACTAAATTTCTTAATTAAATCCTTTCATAAGGATGTTTTTCTCCAAAACTCGAATTTCTTAATTTGATCCTTTCATAAGGATAATTTCTCCTTTTGGTAGTCTCAAAGTGAGATACCATTTTTATTTAAACTTAGATTTCTCAATTTTTATCCTTCCATAAGGATATTTTTCTTAAAACAATTTCCTGATTTTATCCTTTCTTAATGATACTTTTCTTAAAACAAACTCCTTAATTTTATCCTTTCATAAGGATGTTTTGCTTAAAACTGAATTTGATCCTTTCATAAGGATGTTTTGCTTAAAACCCAAATTTCTTAATTTGATCATTTCATAAGGATAATTTCTCCTTTTGGTAGTCTTAAAGCGAGATACCATTTTTATTTAAACTTAGATTTCCAGATTTTTATCCTTCCATAAGGATATTTTTCTTAAAACAATTTCCTGATTTTATCATTTCTTAAAGATACTTTTCTTGAAACAAATTTCTTAATTTTATCCTTTCATAAGGATGTTTTGTTTAAAACTGAATTCGATTATTTTATAAGAATGTTTTGCTTAAAACCCGAATTTCTTAATTTAATCCTTTCATAAGGATATTTTCTTCTTTTGGTAGTCTCAAGGCGAGATGCCATTTCTTATTAAAACTTAGATTTCCTGATTTTATCCTTTCATAAGAATGATTTTCTTAAATCTCTAATTTTTTATTTTTATCCTTCCATAAGGATGTCTTTCTTAAGACTTGAATTTCTTAATTGGACCCTTCTATAAGGGTGTTTTCCTAAAAATCAAATTTCTTAATTTTATCATGTCATTTTCTTAAATATTTAATTTCTTAATTTTATCCTTTCATAAGGATAATTTCTCCTTTTGGTAGTCTCAAAGCGAGATACTATTTTTATTTAAGCTCAGATTTCCCGACTTTTATCCTTCCACAAGGATATTTTCTTTTCTTAAAATCAATTTCTTAATTTGATCCTTTCTTAAGGATATTTTTTCTTAAAATCAAATTTCTTAATTTTATCCTTTCATAAGGATGTTTTGCTTAAAACCAAATTTCTTAATTTAACCCTTTCACAAGGATGTTTTGCTTAAAACTGAATTTCTTAATTTGATCATTTCATAATGATGTTTTCTCCTTTTGGTAGTCTCAAAGCGAGATGTCATTTTTATTAAAATTAGATTTTCTAATCTTATCCTTCCATAAGGATGATTTTCTTAAATCTCTAAGGATATTTTTCTTAAAATTTATTTTTTTTAATTTGATCCTTTCATAAGGATGTTTTCTCCTTTTGGTAGTGTCAAAGCGAGATGTCATTTTTATTAAAATTAGATTTTCTAATCTTATCCTTTCATAGGGATGATTTTCTTAAATCTCTAATTTCTTAATTTTATCCTTTCATAAGGATATTTTTCTTAAAATTTAATTTTTTAATCTGATCCTTTCATAAGGATGATTTGCTTTAAACAAATTGCTTAATTTAGTCCTTTCATAAATATATTTCTCTTAAAACAAAAATTTTCCTTTCATAAGGATGTCTTCTCGAGACTAAGATTTAAGTGCATACAGGTCAAAGAGGTGGCCGAGGAAGAAAGAAAAGTTCCAGAAGAGCTCGTGATTCTGAGACCACCAACAGGGAAGTAGGACAAAAATGAGTACTTTTGATCTTTGCTTTGTTCTCGTTTCACAAGAACAAGCAAAGAGGGACAGCTGTCATCACTCATTTTTGTCCAGATTGTAGTATTATTTTAATAGTAATATTGTTAATACAAAAAAAATATTTAAAAAGCAAAAAATAAAAAATAGTAATATTTATAATATTGAATAAAAAAAGAAAAAGCAAAAAAATATTAAAAAGCAAAAAAAATGGAAAATTTGCGTGGAGCTCAAGGCTCCACGTCTCCCCCTCTTCCACCCCTTTGCATATATAAAGGCATGAGGGGCGGCAATTGGAGCACCCACACACCAATCGGCACCCAAAAATTGGGAGCTAATGGCCGGCCCGAGAAAGGCTGGCCAGGGGTAGAGGGCAGTGCCCTCGGCCCCAGCTGGTTCGATTCAACATTCGATCGGGGTCTCTTTTGGGTCCGATCTAGTTAATTTTTTTGGGCCATGAAGAGGTGGAATGGAGATTTTGGTGGGGGTCGGTCGAAGTTTTTCATTCGAACTTCGAGTGAGGTAAAAATTTGATCCTTGTATTTATTTTATTAGTTTAGAAGTAGGGTGATATATAGTTTTGTAATATTAGTATGTTTTTTTTATATTTTTTGTGTTAGATTTAAGACATGATTTAGATATCATGATGTATATGTTTATTCTTTAATATACGTATTTCTTTTCTATGTTCATGCTTTTATTTATGTTTATGTATGATTTATTATTTTTTTAAGTTGCATATTCGATTTATTTATTTGTCAATGCGGTGCTCCCTTTTTCGACGCTAAACTTGGCTACCAGTCTAAGACGTAGATGGTAGTTTTCGTTCATCCCTCGAACATTTAAGCCCTTAAAATTTACTCGCACGTATAACCGAATTTTAATTTAATCGTCTCTTTAACCCGTAAAATTTGATATTAATAAAGCGGTAATTATTTGGTACCAATTTTGGGTGGTGTAGGAGTGCTAATCCTTCCTCATCCGTAATCAACTCTCGAGCTCAAGTTTTTAAAAAGAAATCTCTGGCTTTTGTTTTAATGGTGTCCGGTCTACCAAAATGGCCGGTGGCGACTCTAAATTTTCTAAAATACGAGTTTTTTTGAATCCCTCCTTTTAATAACTTTTCAAATAAAAGCGGGGCTTTCCTATTTTAATATAATATAATTAATTATTTTTGTAGCGGCCTTCGACACAAAAAAAAAATAGTCGCTACATATACCTGTGGTACTATTGTAGATTCTGGATTGCGACTGTTTCGTTACATTGCTGCGTGGAACGAGCATCCAGATTTCTCTAATATGTTAGCGAGTGTTTGAGTTAATGATCGGCCGATACGTGATAATGCGTTCCAGTTTTAGGAGAGTAGTCGAAAATAGACTATAGATGTGTTTGGTCATATAAAACATCGTAAGGCTATGTTGATGGCTCGGATTAGAGGAGTTAAGCGGGCTTTGAAGGTATCATGTGTGCCTTATCTTGATGAGTTGGAGGATGTGTTAAAAAAAGAGTTAGTTCCTGCTCAAGATGAGAGTCTATGGTAGCAGAAAGCACAGAACAATTGAATTACTAATGGGGATCGAAATACTACATTTTTTGACATGGCAGTGATGGCTCGGCATAAGCGTAATGCTATCCGCATGTTGAGGATTGAGGGTAGGGCGTGGTGCAATGATCAGACCGTCCTTAGGTAGCATGCGACCCAATTTTTTAAAACTTCGTTCACTAGTGAGAGTAGGCAGCCGAGGGCTATGGATATCACCGGGGTGTTCCATCAGTTTGACGCTGTTGAGTTTCGTCCTCTCATTGCCGATGTAACTATAGAGAAGGTTCGTAGGGGATTTTTCGATGGCTCCCTTAAAATCACATGGAGTTGACGGGCTGCATGTGGCTTTTTACCAGAATAATTGGGATATGGTCTGACCTTCAGTTTTTTAGTTTGTGCAACAGTTCTTTGAGGATGTGAATTTGGAGGATTGGGTCAACCAAACCTTACTTGTGTTAATCCTGAAAGTGGAGGCACCTGAGTTCATTAGTCAGTTCTGGCCGATCAGTCTTTGCATAATTCTCTATAAAATTGTTACCAAACTTCTGGTCTATCGGTTAAAGCCTTATCTTCTTAGGTGGATTGCTAATACTCAAACGAGTTTTATTTTTAGTCGACACATTACGGGCAATATCATCATTGCCCAGGATGTTATGCACTCTATGGCTTACAAATCGGGTAGGAAGACATGGATGGCTATTAAGGTAGATTTGGAGAAAGCTTACTCAGATCTTATAGAAGGGGGAGTTGTCGGATTTCTTTAAACCTACCAGAGGTATTCGACAAGGTGACCCTTTATTACCGTATCTTTTTGTGCTATGTATGGACCGGCTTTTCCAAGCTATCGATGAGAAGGTCCGAGTTAGAAATTGGCATCCTATTCGTCTTGCTCGACAGAGGCTTGGTTTATCATATTTTTTTTGCCGACAATATGGTGTTGTTTGCTGAGGCATCAATAGAGCAGGTGTCGGTTCTTAGAGAGACCATTGAACGCTTTTGTACTGCATCTGGGCATAAGATTAATGTTGCTAAGACTCAAATTTGCTTTTTGCAGAATTGTTCGGCTTCGTTCCATTCTCAAATTGCTCTCTCCTTTGGTTTTGAGGAAGTAGAGGATCTTGGTAAAAATCTTGGTGTTCATCTTCTCTATAGTCGTGTTACTAAGGCAACATATTTATATTTAATTGAGAAGATGAGCTCGCGGTTACCGGGTTGGGCAGCTAAGTCCCTATTGCTAGCTGGTAGAATAACTTTGGCAAAGGCGGTTCTTCAAGCGATACCGATATATGTTATGCAATCCTCGTAGCTGCCGAAGGGTACTTATAAAGAGATGAAAAAACTAATCTGACGGTTTGTGTGGGGTTCTGAAGATGGAAAATTGGGTATTAGTTTGGTGTCGTGGAAGGAAGTTCGACGACCTCTTGCGAAAGGTGGGCTAGGTTTCAAGGACTTACATCAATAGAATAGAGCTTTTTATGGAAATTGGATTCTAATTATTATCCGTTAAAGATAACGATAAGCTTTGGATCCAAGTGTTGAAGTATAAGTGGGAGGAGGCAATGCCAATTTCTATTTATCGAAATACTTGTTCCCGGTTATGGAAGGGGTTGTATAGCATTTGAGATGAGATCAAAGAGAGTGTGAGTTGGAATATTCGAGATGGAACTCTTACAGATTTTTGGTAAGATAATTGGCTGGTAATATGGGCCGTTTAGCTTTTTCTTGCACTACTGACGCAGCTCCTAAGCCGTTGATGGTGTCGAATATGGTCACTGAGACCGAAGCTTGGGATTTCGCTTGCCTGTCCCCTTGTTTGCCATAAAGTATTTTGGAAAGCATAGCCGCTGTTAAACCCCCGCAAGCTTATTTAGGAGCCGATACTCTTGGGTGGAGGTGGGAGGATAAGCTTACTTTTACGATGAAATCGGTTTATGCTCTTCTTGTTAATGGAGGGCCTTTGAATCACGATCCTAAGTGGAGGAAGGTTTGGCTCTTACGTGTTCCTCAATGAATTCAGGTCTTTATATGGCTGGCCGTCCATCAGCGACTTCTTACGAATGTGAAACGTGTGAGGCGTCATTTGGCTTCATCGAATGAGTGTGTGCTTTGTCATGGGGTTCGGAGGATGTCGAGCATGTCCTGCGGGGTTGTGTCTTGGCTCGTGATTTATGGGCAAGGATGGTGCTGGCTGATCAATTAGGAAGTTTCATACAGTTACCGTTCGAGGCTTGGTTGATGACGAATATTACGCAGCCTGCGTTAGTCTTGTCGAATAAAGAGGAGTGGATTATTTATTTCTTGGTTTACTGCTGGCTCCTTTGGAAGCACATGTAGTTTAATATTTGACGAGGGTTTTGTCCAACGTGAGGATATTCTGGTGCGGGGCAATCGTCTGGTTGAAGAATGCATCTGAGCCATTCTTGGTTAGTTGCGTGTACAAGAAGCTCGAGTTTCAGCCCCTTTACCATGGCTTGGACCTCCCATGGGATGGATGAAAGCTAACATCTATGCTGCGGTGAATACTTCGGATCGAAGGGCTGCAATAGGGGATGTGATACGGGATGATCGAGGTAATTGTTTGTTCGGTTTTTCAAGGTTTGTTGGTTAATGCTCTGTGTTACTTGCCGAGTTGTGGGCAATCCACGATGCTCTTGTTCATGGATGGTCTCTCGAGTTTCGACATGTTGAGTTGGAGACGAATTGTTTGGAGGCGGTTAAGATCATAACCAATTCATCAACGACTTTAACCAGAAGTGTGTTAGTTGATTCGATTTTGGATCTTTTAAACAAAGATTGGGTTACGGTGGTTTGGCACATTCGACGAGAGCGGAATAAGGTTGTGGACCAACTAACCGCAATATGCCGCGATAAACCTATGGCTTATTTGGAATTTTTGAATCCTCCACAGACTTTAGTGACGTTGGTTAAGGAATGGTCACTGCTGGTACTGTGGTGAATGACCGGCATCGTCTGCATGAGGGCCCATAATGAGTTTTTGGCTCATGATTTGCGGTTATTTTAAGTTGTGCTAGGAGTTATTAGATGATTTCTTTGTTTTTATTTTTTCGGGCTACTCTTTCCCTCTTTAGGCTTTGGGGGATTTTTACTAGGCCTATAGTAATACCATATTTCCTATTAAAAAAGTAATTGAAGATAAGATTCATATATGTCTTATTATTGTTATATATTATTCTACACACTTAACTTTTATATTATTTATGGTTGTATGAGTTCAAATTTTAATATTTATTTTGAAATATGCTATTTTTTATAAATAATTTAGAGGTGATTACAAGGTAATGTCTGTCCATACATGTTCTTAACCGTTTGACAATGCACAGACACCTTACAAATAAAGCGATTTGAACTTCGGGTCTTCTAGTATAATATCTTTCTACTTGATCTAAAAAATGAACTTTATTTATGTAGGAATATCGTTGACGAAAGTAACACTTAGCAAAACAAAAATCGAAAAGAAATTAGGAGTAGTGGATTATCATAACATTTAATTAAGGCTTAAATATATGGAGTAATTAGCATTTGAATTAGACACGTTATCTTAAGTTAGTATATAAAAAATATATTATTTTTTTATATAATAAAAGTTTAAAATAACTTTTTTTCATTTATGTTAGAATGCAATTATCCAAATGCTATTTTGATTCGATAGACTTGTTTGGTTTGATTGTACCAAAAAATAATTAAATTGTTTGAATTTTTAAATACAAAGGGTTAAAATTATTAAACTGTTTCAAATTAGAACCAAATTAATCGAATGTATAATTTTTTGAGACAAATTCTAATAAAAGTATCAAAATAGTGGATGGAATTAAAGTTTGGGTACTAACTTGAGAGCAAAAATTCTTTAGGTACCAATTTGAGAGAATGTGCTTATTTCAGATACCAACTTATGAGTAAAAAATCATTAGGTACTAGCTTTTTTATATTTAAGCCTTTAATCAAAGGAAAAATATTTCATGCACTAACGGTATAAACAATTTTAATTTAGGGTTTATATGTTTAGTTTAAGCTTTAAAGATTTAGGGTTTATGTTGTAGGGTTTAGAATTTAGGGTTTATGCTTTAGTTTTTAGGGCTTTAGAGTTAAGGGTTTAGATTTTATTTTTAGAGTGAAATTAAATATGCTTATGGAATATTTTCACTTACAGTGCATGAAATAATAACTCTGAATTAAATAAGTACTTTTTATGAAATTAATTATTTTTAATTATTATAAAAACAACTATTTTTGGAGCATATTTTCATTTTCCTTTTTAAATCTACAACTTTATGAATCGTCTTATATGTCCAACTCTGGTTGATTTATGAACATCTTATTAGTATGTCACCGGATCAAACAAAAATATATATGCTAAAAAAATTATATTTTTACTCATTTAAAAATTAATAATGTATTAAATACATTATCATACAATTAATTAAATATAATATTTAAAATATATAGGGTAAAGTACCTAAAGGGTCATTAAACTATCCCAAAATATACAAAATGGTCACTAAATCGTTAAGTGTTGTTAACTGGGTGACATGATAGTTGCAAAATTTTAAATAATAACACATTTAATCTTCCATATTTACACATTCAATCAATTTAGACATCAAGAACAAGGGTTAAATTAGGACTAAGGTGATCGAATGTGTAAATATGGAGGATTAAATGTGTTATTATTTAAATTTTCGTAATTGTTGCGTCATTCAATGAACGACAGTTAACGGATCAGTGACCATTTTGTAACAAAAAACTAAAGTTTAATATATATTATATAACTTTTAAAAGTTTGATGATCAGTTTATATTTTTAGGGATAATTTAGTGACCATTGTGTACTCTACCCTTAAAAATATAATTGCATTATCATTAATAAACTAAATATTATATTTAAAATACATAACCTAGTTCTGCTAGTGATAATTTTAACGGACAAAAAGAATTTTTGGTTGGATTGTTTTCGTTCTTACCAATACATGAATTTTACCATTTTTATCTTTAGATTATATGGAAAATTACAAAAGCTATTGATGTAATGGAGAAGGAAGCCAAATAAGTAGCTGTTAAATTGACCTATTTGCCCAACACCCACATCGAGGACATTAAAAAAAGGAAGAAAGGAAGAAGCAAAACACACGCTAAGCATCGCCATTGAAGCAGCAGCTACTTCAGAACGGCCACGGTCATGGAATGAAGACAAGCCCAAAGCTACTCTTCTTGTTCGTTTGCCCAACCCATCTCTAGGTATGAGAATCTTGCCATTTTTTTGCTTCTTTTTTAGCCCCTGTTTTCTAATGAGAAGGAGAAGATGGAGAAATTTTTGTTTTATTGATTGTTTTCTGATAATGTTAGGTTTTCATGAATCTGTGTCAATGTTATTTGAAAATGCGTATTGATTCATTTCGTGGTAGAGAGAAAACGGAACCTTGATCCTTGTAAAAAAGTGATTCAAGAAGATGTTTTTTTTTGTGATTTTGATTCACAAATTACAATACGAACTACAGAGTTAACAGTTCATAAAAGTGAAGGGGTTCAAATGTGATTGTAGAGACAGTCCAAAATTGAGCTCGTTGACTTTATATGTTTTGGATTTTTAATTTTTTTAATTGATCTCCGATTTGGAATGCACGATCCAATTTGCAAATCATTGGATGAGTAGCGAATTGTGTGACTCGTCGTCTATGTGCTGTTTGATGATATTGGTAGTTGTTAAAATGGCTTTGTATAGTAGTGTGATGTGGTCTTGAATGAGCAGAGTTTGCTTGTGTTGTCAAGTTTATTTGCTATGTGATGGTAGGTTTTAATAGCCTTTTTTTTTCAGTCTTTTGCTTACGTGACAAAGGTTCTTTTGCTCATTGGCCATCTTCTTTCTGTTACAGGTATGAATTTTTGTTTTCCTATGTAATGTAGGCTATAGGTAGCTTTATTGGTGAATGGTTGTTCTTCAGACTATTGCATGGTCTACTTAGCATTGTAGTTCATTGTGTTATCGATCTGTTAATTGGTTTTCGTTTGTAGCTTTTTAGTTAAATTCAAAACTTTATTGAACTTTCCCATGACTATTCATTTTCTGCTTGCTTTTCTTGGCCATATAGGGTTTTCAAGAGAGTGTCAGCTTGCTAGGAAATTGGTGGACTTCTTGTTATTCATAAGATGGAAGAGAAGACTGATAACGGTGGTGCAGCTGCTAGCGAACTAGGGTCTTCTTCTGTCTTACATCCGGTCAAAGGAAGTAAAAACTATAGAAAATTAGATGATGATCCTTCTCTGGAGAATCCAGTTAATGCACCCTTGTTGATGAGCGAATTCTCTCCCAAGATATTCCAAAGCCCAGTGGTTGGACCATTAGAGGTGGGATCCTCTGGGGCACCTCTTACAGAAGATTCTGAACCTGGAGATTGGGATGATCCAATCGCATGTTAACTTGCGGATTTATTATCATCAAATATGCTCCCAAATTTCCAAAATGCAATTAAAAGGATTGTAGAGTGTGGATATGAGGAAGCTGTTATTAAAAAGGCCATTTCGGGGCGTGGCCTTTATCAAGGGGGTAAAGATCTTGTGTCAAATGTTGTGAATGATGCCTTGGCTTTCTTGAAGAAAGGAAAAGGGGAGGATATTTCAAGTGATGCGTTTGATGAATTGCAGCAGCTAGTTGAGTGCACGATGCTGGAGATGATTAGAGGTGGCAAACGGGTCGTTCGGTTTCGGTTCGGATTGTTTCGGTTCGGTTTGTTTCGGGTTTGTCTGTATTCAGTTTAGATTCGAATTGGTTCGGGTCTGGTTCGGATTTTAGTTCGGTTCTATGATGATTCGGGTTAATTCGGGTATTGGATCAGTGATTCGGGTCAATATCGGATCGGTTGTTTTTGGGACGGGTCAATATCGGATCGGACGTTTTCGGGTCGGGTCGATATCGGGTTGTTCGGATCGGGTCGGGTCAATCTTTAAATTTTTGGGCCAATTCGTTTTGAGTTGGACTTGGGTGTGAATCTAATCGTGTATATTATATATATAATTAATCATATATTATTGTAAAAACATGTCTTTTTATTTGTTAATATTATCATTTAGGTTTAGTTCCAATCATTCAACGTTTCAAAATCAACCATCATTGGTATTAATTATTTAACCTGAAATCTATCGAATCCCGATCCAATCCTATAATTATATTTTTTTAATTTCATATTTGATGTTGGTTTTTAGTACGATAGAATTTTTTTATATTTTCAAAATACAAGTAAAAAAATAGAGATAATTTGATGGGCATGGAATCAAACCTTAGACCATAATTGCTAGGGATGTGAAATCATGTAATCGTTCAAGTTTTAGGTCAGGTCAAACTGTATACTGGTTATATTAGGTCAATTTAATGGTTCGACTCGGATCAGGTTGGGCCCGGGTCGACTCAAATTCGGGTCATTGTCAGGTTGATTTCAAATTAGATTGAGTTTGAGTTCAGATCGGGTTAGTTTCAGGCCGGGTAAGTTTCAGTTCAGGCCAAAACGGTTCAGGTCCGAATTAGTTAATTAACGAGTTAATTCTGGTTTGGATGGACTTCAAGTCGAGCCACGTTCAGGTCAGGTCACATTGTTGACGGATAAAATTTAGGTCGGGTAATATCATGTTCGGTTGAACTTCAAGTCAGGTATTAGTACTGAGTTATTGTTACGTGTATATACAAATAGTCATAGACTCCGGGACCAGGTCTGGTAATTGTGTGTCAATTTCGAATAAAAATATTTTTTAGGGATTAATAATTTAATATGAATCAAAATATCTCTTATTCCTTTAGGGATGTCGGATAAAAAATAATTGTAACTAAATAATAAATTTAATAAACTTAAACATAAATTAGGACTAAAATGAAAACTTTTAAATAGATAAAGCCTTAAAGGTAAACAAGGAGGATCTAATTAAAAAATAACATAAACGTAAACGTCTAAGGAAACTAAATTAAAATTGGGACTAAAATGAACCAAATTAAAACTAAAGAATAAAAAAAGACCTAAGTGTAAAGCTCCTAAACTAGTGATGACCTAAAGTGCAAATAACCCCTACATGGGCAGGATTTTTCCCTCCATTTGTTAACTTAATTGTTTACTCAATTAATCAATTTCATTTGAAATTGAAACTTGAAAGATGGGAATTGGATCTTGAATTCTTGATAAAAAAAAAAGATGGGAATTGGATTTGGATTTGGATTTGTTGGTTGACAGTGACACTTGACCGTTCCTTGCAATGGGATTTGGCCACCCATATCCCTAAAAAAATGGCCGTTGTTTTTTTTAAAATTTTGGACTAAATTACAAAAAAGTGTTAATTGGAACTAAAAATTAAAATTTAAGGAGTAGAATAAATTGAACTAAATTGCCAAAATATAAATCAGTATAGGGAAATTTTGACTAAAAATTAAATTGTAGGGACTATAATAAACAAAAATATTATTTAACTAAATTACCAAAAATAGAAATATAAATGAGTCAATTTATGCTAAAAATAAATTTTGAGGAATTTCTGGTAGCAAAGTCGGACTTTTAGCCTTATAAAACTTTTGCTGGTAGCAAAAATATTATTTAACTAAATTACCAAAAAAATGAGTCAATTTCTGGTAGCAAAGTCGGGCTTTTAGCCTTGTAAAACTTTTGTTATAAGATCTGAGAGCTTAAATTTTAACATAAATTTATTTAGTTGATTTAATTGTAATTTTATTGTACTAAATTGTAATGAATTTAATTTGTACAATTATAAAGTTTCATAGTTTCAGAATTTGTGAAGTTGATATCCCATTTATAAAGTTGCTCATGTTTTGATATTAATAAGGTGCAATCTTTTAGTGTCTTGCTTGATCATATTATTATTATCAGTATCACAAATTATTTGTACAATTCACAAGTTCACAACAAGTAAAATCACGTTTAATTATATATATATATATTAAAATCATGAATTAAACTTATTGATATTTAAAATCATTTTATATAATCTATTTTTTAATACAATAAAATTAATAATCATGAATTAAACTTACTAATTTAATAGTTATAAACTTACAATTAAAATTTAATATAAAGATCATAATTTGTCTAGGAAACAAGTTTATTAATTTAGTGGCGATAATTAATAATTTTAATAACAAATAAATTAATTATCCTAAATAAATTTATTAATTTAATGATCATATAACTTAAATTGAGAAGATATATTTTCTCACATTTTAATATAGTAAATTCATATTCTTACAACTTCATCAATTGTAAATTTGTAACTTACAACTTACAAGTCAAGCAAATACCAAGTCAAGTAAATATCAGATCAGTTCAATAACAAGTCGGATCATTAACAGGTTGAGTCAATTACAGATCAGATCCATAACAGGTCAGGTTGATAACAAGTCGGGTAATATCAGTTATTTACTAGGTTAATCTCGGGTTCAGGTTCATATTAGGTCGGATGTAGGTCGGGTTCGGTTATCACATTATCAGGTTGAATTCGGGTTCATGTCGTTCTCAGGTCGGGTTCAGATCCAAAATTTCTAGGTCCAACTCGGGTTCGGTCAACAACAGTTCGGACTCGAATCAATTTCAGATCACCAGTCCTTCAGGTCGCAAGCAATTCTGACTCAAGTCGGTTCCAGTCAGTTTTGCAAGTCGGGTCAACTTTTTACATCCCTAATAATTGCAAATATGATGAGCATTTTGAAAGATTACCTAAAATTTTGACTCGAGTATATGTGTATATATATTATCAAATTTGACTAGAATATGTATATTAGGATTTTACTTTTCTCTCATACTTTTTCTTCCTACTTTTCCGGCCCCTCCTACTTCCCCCTTTCTTTGCAATTGACTAGAATATGTATATTAAGATTTTACTTTTCCCTTCTATTTTTTATTAAATGTAGTGATTAGTTAGTACTATTAAAATACAAAAAGATAATAAAACATATATTATTTCGGGTTAAAATCGGGTTGATGTTCGGTTTAGATCGGTTTTGAGCAAATTAATTTCGGGTTACTTTCGGTTCGGATTACTTTTGGTTCGGGTCAAATCAGTTACGGGTCAATTCGGTTCTTCTAGAATTCGGATCAGTTTCAGTTTCGGTTCGATTCATTTCAGGTTTTGGGTCACGTTTGGGTCATCTTGTTCGGATCTATATCGGGTCTTAGTTCGAGTAAATCGATTCAATTTTCGATTCTCGGGTTAAGTTTGTCAGGTCTAGAAATGATTAGCGTGGTTAGAGAGGTTAAACCGTCTCTATCAATTGCAGAACAATGTGGTGGCTGTTAATGTTTGACCTAAACATTTCGATGGCTTGCGAAGTGGAAGGAGATATATTCCGTAATGTTGGCTGCGAAGAAGTCTTAGGAGAGAGCTCCTCTGGTTCTAGCCCCCAATTGAGATCAGAATCACAAAAACCGGAAACCATTCTTCCATGCCCAAATGGACCGCATGTTTTAAAACCCTCATTGCACTGTTGCAAGCATTACCTGCCTGAAACACTGAAATTCGGAAGTTTTGCTAATTTAACTAACTGCAAAGGTCCAGTTGCTTATGAAGCACTAACACCAGAGAAAGTTTGGCTTGTGTGGGTGCTTCTAGGGACCCGGTTGTGTCCATCCCTGGAGGAAAACCAGGGAGTTGCCAAAAGGGGTGCTCCAAAAAGGAGCTAGCTGCACTCCAGAAAAAGTCCTTCGATATAGAAAATGCAAGGTGGCTTGTGGGAAATGTGCTTTTAGAGCTGGTACTCTGGCTACCATTGGTGGTTTAGTTGTCGGAAGGAGAACAAAGTGTCCATCTGAATTATCAGTCATGCATATGAAAAATGCTTCATCTAAAAGAATCAACGAAGCTGGATGTTTAGTTCATGAATGCCATCATGTTTTAACTCATTCTTCACATGGGCTATATGTGGCAGATAACTCCAGTATTACCTACGAATGGTACTAAATCTGCAGTTCCTACCCCCAAACTGGTCTTGCATCATCATCATCGTCTTCAGAAATTAAACCTGTTCACAAATCTGAAGGCAGAACCTCAAAAATCTTCTACTACACCTGAGTCTGACAATGGTGCAGAACAAAAGCCTACTCCTAAAGCCAAAGCAATAACTTCTACATCCTCTAAGTCAACTGATTACTTTGCTGGAATTCCATATGATAAGTCTCTGGGGAAATACATCCCGCAAGATGAGAAGGACAAACTGATATTGAAGCTAGTTCCAAGGTTACAGGAAGTGCAGGATGAGCTACATAGTTGGACTAATGGGCCAATCAGAAGGTCAAGCAGGCTGTTTGTAGGCTTAACAAGGACCAAGATGAAATTAAATCACTGAAGCAAGAGATGGAAGAGACAGAACGGCTACAAAGGAAGAAAAAAAAATCATGAAGGAGAACACCACGAAGAGGTTGTCTGAGATGGAGTTTGCCTTGGATAATGCTACTAATCAGGTTGAGGATGCTCACTCTAAACTTCGGAAGCTTGAGGTGGAGCATTCCGCACTGAAAATGGAGATGGAAGTTGCTAAATTGCAGTCTGCAGCATCAGCTTCATGCTGTCGAGAAGCAATGGAAAGAGAACAGAAAGCACTTAAGGATGTTCGATCATGAGATGCACAAAGGAGCTTGCTTCAGGAGGAGCTTGCATCAGAGAAGAAGAATGTAGCTGAGCTGAAAAGGAAAGTAGGAAAGGCTAAAAGAATGTACAATCAAACTATGGTATGCTTCTCCTTGAAGAACATTACTCTTGACTTTTGCTAAATAAGCCTTGCTCAGCATAAGTTCTACCTTGTTAAGGTCGTAAATGGCTCTTAGTCTTAACTAAATGGATTAGTGAGGTTCTAGAATGGTAAGGCTGAGGATAAGATAGATTATAAAATAAAAGCCACCAAATGAACACGATAAAGTATAGAACTGTACGGGACCATAAAAATTGCAGAAATGTTTTGGAATTTGGACTGGCTATCAATCTTTAGTCTTCCTTGCAAATCATCATGAAATTAGTAGAAGGGATGGCTTTGCCAAACCCCTGCCAGATTGTCTATCCCCAAGTTCTATAAGCCAGCAAGTCAATCATTGACAATATTAAGCTAAATCTAATGTGCTAAATTAACATGTTTGCTTGGATTATGTTTCTACATCCATTAAATTTGAGGATTACAGGGAAAATAAGAAGGAATAGAAAATATTGTTCATAATTATAAAATCAGATACCATTAATGGTCATTACTGGTAGTTTGACACTATGAAAAACAGGTAAACCGAGAGTCCAAAGCTTATATAGCTCATACCCATCTTGTACAGTTGATTCTTTTCCTTAAAGTAATGTACTTTAGCTTCACATTAAAGTTTAAACCTTCTTCAAGTGTTTGTTAATTCTTAGCCTGCAAAATCTTGAATCTGTTTGTCTAATTAGATTATTTTCAGCTGAAATGTAGGAAGCCGATCGACACAAGTACCAAACACGAGTACTTTGAAAAAGAAAATGAAAAGTCGGAGCAATGAAGGATTGTGATGACCGATATATGTAAAACAAACTGATGAACTCCTATTCCAAGAAAACAGATGGGAAGGTTGTGCAAGATTGTGATCCGAGTTCTGGTGTCAAGTGAATGATTCTGACAAGTTAGTTAACAGACAGTCTATAAGGTTTGTGCTGTTTTTGTTTTCTGTTAATGTCTGGATCCATGGTACCCCACACACAGACTGAAGCCATGCAACAGAACCACGTGATTATTCCAGCTGCATTAATGTTCCGATAAGATTTGCAGATATGGACTACTTCAACTACCACTTGCAGGACAGATATAGTGAGTAGTGACCACTGAACTTATATAATATACACACATACATCTATATACACACACAATTATTGCTGCTGTACCTGATCAAAAGAATTATTGATGCTATACCATTATTCTCTTAACGGCAGTTGTAAAACCTCATCTTCTGTTCTGTTCTGTCTATCAAATTTTATTTGATTTAGGGCCCGTTCGGCAATGCTTCTTCGACGAGTGTTGGACTGCCGAACGATCACCTCAAGTGCAGCTTTTGAACGTTTTTTTGCCTGATTATTGTCTCAAACGGACGTTTCGCAGAAATTGAATTTTTCTAAACGAACTTTTCATCCAAACGAACGTTCTACAATCTTTGCCGAATGAAGCCTTATTGTGGATGACTCGGAAGGAATATTTTTAATAGAAGAAGACAAGAAGAAAACAGATTTGCTGTCAGATAAGTTACTTTAAACTTGACAAAAACGAAAAAGATGAGAATTAAATTAAAAAATCTATATTAATTACTAATCTCCCCCTTTAAATCTGCATATCACTGTGTAACAAAGGTGAAGACCTTTTCATATTTACTAGCATAACCAATTCAAAGGGTTATCTGAAGGAGCTTTCTTTCATTCAAATCATCAAATATAACATTTTTTTAAAATAATTAAATAAATGATAGCGCTTAACTTCATATTTTCATATAGTTAAATAGTATCTGTATTTTTTAAAAATAATAATAATAAAAAGTTAGTTTTATTAAAATAATAATAATAGGAAATACAATAAAAAACATAATTTCGAAAAGAAAGAGTATACAAAATCTTAAGTAACCTAATCACATTAGTCGATCATTTTTCTTAAAACCAGTCTAAGGTAAAAAAATCAACTGATGAATAATGAAAATAGTACCATACAAAAAATTCAAACAAACAACTCAGAAAAATAAAAGATACAAACAAACACAGTTATCGACGTTGAAGGATTATCATCAACATTAACATAATAACAAAATATGATGGCACGTTGACAAGTAACATTATCACAACTCAAGCGTGACATCTAGAGTGATTGCAAACATCTATTAAAATAAAATAATTGGTCTTTTAGGGTTAAAACAGAAGAAATCAACAAAATAATCAAATAACCATCAACTAGAGACGGTGATAAACTCAACCAGAAAAATGATAAAATAAACTACAAAACTTGACAAAAACATTCAACATTTTGAGGAAAGATTTATTATACAAACTAAAAACTCAAATCTACAAAATAGTTCTGCAAAACAAAACCTATGAGAAAGAGAAAAAAAAATGAAAGAAGAAAGATGAGAAATGAACATAGAGAGATGAAAGGGTCCTACGATCCTCATGCCGTCGTCGGCAACACTATTAAATTTATTAGTTTTGATCAACAAAAAATAGGTTAGAGCAAGTGAAAAATCTATATATATATATATATATGTTTTATAAATATTATCCGCTTTTTTTGTGGGCAAGAACTAGACTTTTATTATTATTATCAAGAATCAAGATGATATTTTTAAGTTTAACAACAACAAAGATTACAGCTTTACCTGTATAAGCCATTTCTGGAATTTTTAAAGTGATTTTCTTAAGAAAAAAAGTCCAAGGAACTCATGCATTTGGCGTCTTCCAATAATAGAAGCAAATCCCAGCAGATTTACTCTTCTTTAAATAAAAGTATAATTCACCTAACTCTTATAACCCTATTAATATTTTATTTTTTGGACGTCTGGCACAATTTATTTATATACCTGTGATGCAGACCAATCCATACTTGAAATGCTGAAGGGGGGACCTCGGATGAAGCTAATGTTGCTTGCTAGATTAAATGGCATTTAATATTTAGGCTTAGGGGCTAGATAAGCCTATGAACTTTAAAAAAAAAAAACAATAATGCTTTTAAAGTTTTATTTGCACTTAATATCACCCTCAAACTCAAAAAATTAACCAATCCGACTCTTTGACTGACAGATTTTGTCGTTGACCGATACAGTACTGACATCACAGTTGTGCTGATGTAACAGTCCACATGTGAATGATGACGTGTCTAAAGGGGCTTAATTGATTTTGTTAGAAAGTTTAAGGGCTAAATTGATTTTTTTTAAAATTTGAGGCTTATTTAATTTTATGAAAAAATTAAAATTAAGAAATCATTTAAATTAAAATTGAAAATATTAAAAATATAAAGAAATATTATAATATTAAAAAAATATAAAAAATACTAAAAATAAAAAACACTATCAATGAATTTTAAGAAATATAAAATTATATTTTTTAATATAGAAAAATTCTTCTTTAACCAAGTAAATGATCTCACTATAAAAGAAGTTGCTTGGATTTTCCTATGATACTACTGCTTGGATGCATTGAGCAAGATAAAGTTTATTGTTTGATCGGATAGAAAAAATTCTTTAGTAAAGTCAAGCACCAGAGTCCTTGTATGCCACAAGAGTGTTTCTTAATTTTTTTTATTTTTTTTAATTTAAATTCCATGAAAGCTGGTTTAATCAAATAAAAGGTATGTAACTATATTATGATATGGGTTTACATTATATAAATTAGAATATACTTTAGATTTTACACAATTTATTAGGTTAGAACATAGTTTTAATCTTATTTTGTTATAATAATGGTCATATATTTTTATTTTTAATAATATTTTTATTTTTAGTATTTTTAATATTTATTTTAAAATATTTTAATATTTTTATTTTTTAAATTTTTGCTTAAAGATTAAATAAGCCTTCAAATTTTATAAAAAAATCAATTAAACCCTCAAACTTTAAAGAAAATCAATTAAACCCTCAAACTTTAAAAAAATCAATTAAACCCTTCTTTCACGTCATCATTTTTTAACGTGGACCACCATGTTAGTATTGTCATAGTCAACAACTGATTTTGACAGTTAAAAGATCAGATTGATTAATTTTTGAGTTCGAGGGTGACATGATTGAGTGCAAAAAGACCCTTAAGCCTAATATTTAATATTTATTTCAGATTTCATTCTACAAAGGTCAAATTGTAAATTTTGTCTCTTAGTCCTTGCTATATATGATTTAATCTTTATATTTTAACTTGACGTAGTTTGATATTTACTTTCATAATATCATCTATTAATGTTTTGGTTGATATGTTGATGTAATTTTATTTTAAGAAGAATATCATCTTCAACATATCATGACATAGATATTTTGTATAAAAACCAAATATCAAATTTAAGCATAATTGAGGGATCAAAATTGTAATTTAAAATTTACAAAATAATCCCTTTTTATTTATAATTTAGTTTCTTCATCTAAGGAAATAGGGATGGAAATATCATTGTTGAATAGTATAATTACAAAGGCATAATGTCCAAAAATGCCCACAACGTTTGATTGAATAGTCATTTTGGCCCCTATTGTTTTTTTTTTGAAGCATATGAACTCTCAACGCTTTATTTTGGGTCAAAAATAGCACATTTGTGGATGAAAACTGTTAGTCAACTAACATTAAATGAAGTGACAAACCTACATAATAGTGCACGTTGACATAGCAGTGTTATATAGACAAATGTGTTGCCTTTTCAGAATGGCATATCAATCAAAAAATAATTCTGTAAAGTTGTATAAAATATAAAATTATTTTTTTCTAATAATCATTCTGTTAAGTCATTTTAAGTTGTTTATCGTCAGTTGACTAACAATTTTTATCTACGGAGGGATTATTTTGACCCAAAATAAAACATTGAGGGTTAAAATGCTTTAGAAAAGAATAGAGACTAAAATAACTATTTAATTAAACGTTATTGATATTTTTAAACATTATGCCGATTAAAAACAAAGGTTTCTTCTTTAAGGGCATTTTACGCTCATTGCATGGAAGGGAGAGTTTTAGTGTGCGTTTGGTTTTACGGTGGTAGAATTAATTTTGGACCATCGTGTTTTTATAGAATCGATTCTGTGTAAAATTGATTTTAAAGTAACGCTATTTATGTTTGGGAGTTTTTCTTAAATCACGATTGTATAAAAATATAGTGTAAAAATTACGATCAATAGCAAAAGCAAATTCTACCTTGCTTTTCCCAAAATTAGAATTTTTGTCCATAATTGATTTTAAATTTTTGCTTCCAAACATGATGGCACGACGATCGATGCATATTTTTTCATTCAATCGGAATTTTTAACCTCCCACCGAATATCTAAACATGCACATAAACTCTGGATTTTGAGTGCCGTGGCTTTCCAAATAAGATTTCTGTTATTAATTAATAATAATAGTCGGAGTCGTTGGCTGCCTCTTTCCATTATTTAATCTCTCATGAATTTAATTGAAAATAGTCTAATTCTAGTTTCGATCCCTCTATCATATTCGAATTTGAAGTTTAATATATACATTTTAATTTAACATTATTTGATTTTTTATATTTTTATAATATCATTCATAATTCCAATTAGTATCGGTAACAATTTCAATTTAAATGTTGATATGTATTTTTCAATCTTAAAAGGCTTAATAGTCAGATTGGTTCCCAACCTATACCCGTTTTTCCAGTTTAGTGCCTAACTTTTTTTTGGGGCCACTTTGGTGCCTAATTTTTTTTTGGGGCCACTTTGGTGCCTAACGTTTCTAACGTTACTCAAATAGGTGCCCCGCCGTTATTGTCCGTTAATTTTCATTGTTAACTTCTGTTAAGTGTCATGTGTCAGCTTCTTAAAATTTTAAAATTATATTTAAAAATAAATAAAAAATAACCCCAAATTTCACAAAATAGCCCCAAATTTTGAAATCCCTAATACCCAAACCCTAAATTCCGATTTAGGATAATTTCGCTGCCAATTGCCATGCCGCCGCCTACCACAACCGTCGTCGAACCATCACGACCATTTATCCCATCACCTTATCGCCGGAAATCGACCGACGCCGTGTGAAATGTCGAAATCGATGGATGGTTCATTTGAATAATTCACGACGAACGGCCGCATAACGAACGATGTGTGGGTCGTTCGGCGAGGGGAGGGTGCTTCATACTGTCGCTGAAAACACGACCAGCGTAGGTGATAGTGGTCGAATTTGGGGGTTTAAGGATTTGGGGACTATTTTGGATTATTTGGAAATTTTAGGATAATTTTGGGGTTTTTTTCAGATGTATTAATTTTTATTTATTTTTAAATATAATTCTGGAATTTTAAGAAGCTGACACGTGGCACTTAACGGAGTTAACGGTAAAAATTAATGGACAGCAACGGCGGGGCACCTATTTGAGTAACGTTGGAAACATTAGGGCCAAAATAACCCAAAAAATGTTAGGCGCCAAATTAGAAAAACGGGTATAGGTTGGGCACCAATCTGACTATTAAGCCCTCTTCAAATAATCTTTATCAACATATTGGGCTGGCATTAATTTTTGCATTGTAAATAATATTTTTTTAAAAATATAGTATAAATTTTGTTAGCTCGATAATCAATCGAAATGTTGCCATGAATAGGTAAATTAGCTCTTCAAAAATTTGTGGCGTAAGTAATAGAAAAATAAAATTTCTTGCACAATAATTCATAATAGTACAACTTCTAAACTAAGTCTATTCCACAACTTAGCAATTTGCACTCAAAATTTTCTCAAGTCTATTAATTTGCAAACCTTTTAAGGATAAGATGTAACCTTACAACTCTCTCAAGGTTTATATCCAAAACCTTGAGTGTACACTCTCCCAAAAAGAATTACATATTTAGCAAACAAAGAAAAACCTCACAAGCTCTCACCTAAATAAATACTTGAACAAATTTAACAAAGATATTTCACATGTATTCTTACAAAGAAAATTCACTTTAAAGCTCAAATTACAAATTTCTCTTTTGCTTGAATGTTGGGATTAACTTTCTTTCTATTCTTCAACCATTTGGAAGTCCCTTTTATATCATCTAATCAGTTCTTAGTTGTTTAGATTTATTGTAAGACATAAAATTACGGATTTATTGCTCACCTGCATAGAAATTTTAGAATTTCTCAAAGCGTATCGAAACTCTTTGAGCAAGATTGAAAATATCGTTGGAGTACATGAGTTTCAAAACTTACATATTAGTTCCGAAAGTTTCGTGTAGGTATCAAAACCTTTAATACGGTTTCGAACCCAAAAGCCCATTGTTTTAACAAGTATCAAACCTTCAATAAGAGTTTCGAAAACTTTGCTCCATTTTTTATTTTATTTTTTGACTTTTTAAAATATTTTAAGCGTAGAATTAAAGCTAAAACACTTTAACATTATTTTTGACATAAAAATGTTTTGGAGAATTTAAAAGTTTTTGAACAAAATTTTCATATTTTACAAAATAATTTACATTTAAATGTAATTATATCAAACTGGTCATAAAACTATCAGATTTAAATATTATTTTTGAATACAATGAATTTATATATTCTAATTATTGGTCGTAATGAATTCATACCAAATATGAATATTGACCATCAAATACCCATTTTTAGAATATGTTTTATTTTTACCGACAACCAGTTGGTCTAAAGGATGAGGCGTTAAGTTCTAAGGTTAGAGGCTCAAATTCTGACGGTGTGAATGGAAAAAATTGGATTGAGAGGATCGCCCCCATGTTGAACCTCTGCAAAACTCGATTCAGATTAGTTGACCAATAAATCACATACCGTTGGTTAAACAAAAAAAATCTATTTTACCACATCAATCATGGTCTCAACTAATAAAATCCGTTATACTTTTGTATATTATACGTTCAAATATCCATTATCCAAATTTGTTTTAGTTATGAAAAATCATAATCCACTTTACTTTTCAAAAAAATTAAAATTTTGTTTTGAATTATGAAATTTGATTTTTTTTTACGGATTTGAATGATTCATATAGTAATATTTGGGTTCAATAACAAGATATTTGGAATGCTTTTTAGACACCATCGACAATGTCAGATCTAACCCCATTGCACCGGATAGCATCCGATAGTTTCTTCTAATGAAATTTTCAGCTCGAAATCTTTTTGTCAAATTTCCCGGCCTTCCAATTCTAAGAAAGATATTGTGCGAAAACTTGTTTGGGCAAATCTCGCACCTCCTAAGGTTGAAATTTTTGTGTAGAAAGCTGTCTATGGCCGGGTGGCTACGAGAGATAAACTCTTCAAAAGAGGTGTTCTTCATCAACAATCCTTGATTTGTCCTCTCTGTTCTTTGGCTCCGGAATCTGTTAATCATCTATTGTGCCATTGTCATATTGCATGGTTGGTCTGGCAAAAATGGTGTGATCTATGGAGGGTAAAGCTTATTATGCCTTCTAGTTTTCGAGATCTTATTATTCAATAGTCTGAGGTCCCAGTGTACCGTTTGCCAATTCAAGTCTGGTACTTAAGTTTTTTCTGCTTTTCTTGATCGTTTTGGTTATTCAGAAATGAAATTATCTTTAAGAATGCCAAAAATGACGTAAGGCAAATCTTCGACCTGTGTGTGCTGTGTCTAAGCTGGTGGTGTCGCGCGAAATGGCCAGAGGCAGACTTCTTAATCAACAATCTCCTCAGCTGCCCAGAAAATTTTGGTCTCATCTCGCTTAAACAGAAGACTGTTTCTATTTCTTCATGGGTTCCTCCTCGGTATGGCTATGTTAAATTCAGCACAGATGGTGCGGTTATAGGGTCCTTTGATTTAGCTGGGATTGGTGGCTGTCTTCGTAATGAGCTAGATAAATTCCTCATCTCTTTTTCTAAATCTATTGGTGTTGCCGATCTCACCTCCGCAGAACTTCAAGCAATTCATGAAACATGCAAATTATTTCGTTCTTCTCCCTGGATTAGTTATGCTAAACTTATGATAGAATGTGATTGCAAGCTCGCTGTTGATTGGTTGTCACTACCGTATTTGGCCCCAAATGCTTTTAAACCAGTTGTCTCGTCGTGCTTAAGTCTTTGTGCAGATTTAGTCTGGAGTATTCAACTTGTGCCCAGAAACTCTAATCATCTATCAGATAATTTGGCCAAAAGAGAGATTTGAAGGGTGGTGGACTATGTTGAATTCGCTACAGCTTAAGGATCCTCTCTTGTCTTAGCTGCGTTGTTTTGGTGCTTAGCTGATGTTTCATACCTCAATGTATTTTTACGGAGTTGTGTTCTCTTCTTTGGGGCTAATCGATTTTATACTGTGTTGTATTGTTGTCTTTAGCATTAATACTGCACACACTTTTTCTTTTAACTAGGTCTTAAAGGAGATTTTTTAACGAGACTAATATTTTTACATTTATTTCGATCAATAAAAACTTCCTTCAAAAAATATTTGGGTTCAATATCATAATAATCTGATTCAGATTTTAAAATAAATTTATGAATTTAAATTTTACAGAAATTACAGATATTCTATTTGTCATCCCTAAAAACATGCCATGTAAGCATTTTAATTAAAGGAATAATTGGATTAACTATTTGGATTAACTAATAACATCATAGAAAAGAATCATTATGTCAAATTAAAATATAAAATAAAAAACGATTTAATAAATGGTCGAAACATTTTAAATTAGTTTTCATTCTTTCTTTCAAACATTTCTAGAAATAAAGTCTCTTGAAATCAAGTGTAAAAAGATTTAGAGTATAACATGTAATAATAACCGATCATTTTATAACAATTAAATAGTTCAATAATCATTTTGCAATATTTACAAAGTTCAATGATCATTTTCTAACGACTAATATATATTTTATTTAGAAAGATATGTTCAATCAACTCGTCGTTAGGCTGATTCTAATATCTAACAACTCAATACTTATTTTGTAACAAAATATTTATTTTATAATTTTTAAAAGTTCAATATCCAAAATTTATTTTAAGATAGCCTAATGATCGTGTAGCGATGTTTTTTCTCGCTAAAAATGATGTTTTTTATTTGTTTTGAAAATATTTTATTCCGCGTGGGATTTTAGAAAACCCGCATTTTATTTAAAATTTGAGTCGCCACCGGCCACTCAAGGTGGACCGGACACCGTAAAAACCAGAGATTTTGAAAACTTTGGGTTCGGGAGTCGGTTAAGGATGGGGAAGGGTTAGCACCCCCACACCGCCCAAAATTGGTACTTTAATAATTACCGCTTTATTAATATTAAATTTTCCGGATTAAAGTGACGATTAAATTAAAATTTGATTATAAGTGCGAGTAAATTTTAAAGGCCCCGTTATTCGAGAGTAAACGTCCAACCACTATCACTACGCCTGATACTGGCCTCGTTTACGCTCGAATAAAAGGGCACCGCATTGACAAAATATATGTTCGTTATGCAAACTTAAAAAACATGACAAATATAAATAAATACCTTGCGATAAAAAATATAAATAAATACTAACATAATGAAATACTAACATAACATAAATAAAATACTAATCTAAAACATACATACATAACTATTAATTTAACACATAAATAAAAACATATCTAACATAAATAAAATAATAATCTAAAACATACATACATAAATATTAATCTAACTTATAAATAAAAACATATCTAACATAAATAAAACACTAATATAAAACATAAATTTAAAACATACTAATCCAAAACATAGATAAACATTCAAATTAAAAACACAATTTTAAATTAACTACTACTTCATTAAAATATAAAAATTGCAACATAAATAAAAAGGAAAGAAAATATATCTAACTATGAGTTCGAATGATGAACCCCGACGAAACCTCACCGAGATCTATCACGACCTCTCCAAAAATATTAACTAGATCGGACCTAAAATAGGATCCCGATCGAACCGACTAGGACCGAGGACACTGTCCCGGTCCTGGGCTAGCCGGGAGCTAATGCCCCCTTTATTGGCCAGCCCATGGCCGATTCAATTGCTTGCTGCCATTGCAATTCCCCTTGCCTATTTATAGGCAAAATTAAAGGGGTGGGGGACATTTGAGGTGACGTGGAGCAACATGCTCCACGCATTTTTTTTAATTATTATTTAATTTTTTTATTAATTTTATATTAATAATATTACTATTACAACAATACTAAAAATACTAAAACCCGAACAAAAATGAGTGATTACAGTTGCCCATCTTTGCTTGTTCTTGTGAAACGAGAACAAAGTAAAGATCAAAAGCACTCATTTTTGTCTTATCTTGCTAAACTTCTCTCCTTTTTACGCGTCTTCTTTCTTTGGTAGATCTTCATTCTCTTCAGCGCATGTCTTCTTTCTTGTTTTGGTTGATCCACCTTGTCACTCTCGGGAAGCAAAGCCTTCAAAATGGGGGTTGTTTGTTGAGGAAGCCAAACCGAGTTCTACTTGCTACATTATTGGTAATAAGCTAATACCTAAAGAGAGTTCGACCCAGCTGCAACACCGACGAAGAGACAGGGTCTACAAAATTTGATCCAGCTGCAACACTAACGAGGAGGCAAGACCGATAGGTGAAAGTTCTGATGTCTTATCCAGCTACAACTCTGACGAAGAGGCGAGATCAGAAAACTGACAATTTTTCCCTTTTTTCTCTCTCTCTCTCTTTTTTTGTTTCTTTTTTCTCTGCTTTTTTCATATTTTTTCTTTTTCTTTTTTTCTCTTTTTTCTCTCATTTTTTTTGAATTTTCTTACAACATTGCTAAAACTTGAAAGTTGGTGAATTTTGACCAAGCTACAACACCGACGAAGAGGCATGGTCTAAAGTTAGTAATGTCGATCTAGCTACAACACCGACGAAGAGGCAGGATCAAGAGTTAGTGAATTTGGTCTAGCTACAACACCGACGAAGAGGCAGGATCAAGAGTTAGTGAATTTGGTCTAGCTACAACACCGACGAAGAGGCAGAACTGAAAGTTAGATTTGACCAAGCTACAACACCGACGAAGAGGCAAGGTCTGAAGATTTGATCCAGCTACAACACCGACGAAGAGGCAGGATCGAATAGTTTTTTTATGATCAAGCTACGACTCTAACGAAGAGGCATGATCAGAATTTGGTTGAAAGCTCATTTTTCATTTTTTTCATTTTTTCTTTTTTCATTTTCTTTTTTCTTCTTTTTTCCTTTTTTTTCTTTTTTTTTCTCTTTTTTCTCTCTTTTTTTTTGAATATTCTTACAACATTGCTAAAACTTGAAAGTTGGTGAATTTTGACCAAGCTACAACACCGACGAAGAGGCATGGTCTAAAGTTAGTAATGTCGATCCAGCTACAACAACAACGAAGATGCAAGATCAAGAGTTAGTGAATTTGGTCTAGCTACAACACCGACGAAGAGGCAAAACCGGAAGTTAGTGAATTAGGTTCAGCTACAACACCGACGAAGAGGCAGAACTGAAAGTTAGATTTGACCAAGCTACAACACCGACGAAGAGGCAAGGTCTGAAGATTTGATCCAGCTACGACACCGACGAAGAGGCAGGATCGGATAGTTGTTTTTTTTGTGATCAAGCTACGACTCTGACGAAGAGGCATGATCAGAATTTGGTTGAAAGCTTATTTTTCATTTTTTTCATTTTTTCTTTTTTCTTTTTCTTTTTTCTTTTTTTTTTGAGATACAACATTGATACAACTAGAAAGTTAGTAAACTTTGACCAAGCTACAACACCGACGAGGAGACATGGTCTAAAGTTAGTAATGTTGATCCAGCTACAACACCGACGAATAGGCAGGATCAAGAGTTAGTGAATTTGGTCTAGCTACAACACCGACGAAGAGGCAAGACCGGAAGTTAGTGAATTTGGTTCAGCTACAACACCGACGAGGAGGCAGAACCGAAAGTTAGATTTGACCAAGCTACGACACTGACGATGAGGCAAGGTCTGAAGATTTGATCCAGCTACGACACCGACGAAGAGGCGGGATCGGATAGTTTTCTTCTTCTTCTTTTTTCTTCATTTTTTTGATTTTTCCTTCATTTTTGCTTTTTTCATTTCTTTTCATTTCTTCTTCTTTTTTTCAATTTTCTTTTTTTTTGATTTTTTTTTGCTTTTGTTTCTTTTTACTTTTTCTTTTTGGATTGATTTTTTTAGCTACAATTATAATAAAAAGGTAAATTCCGAGTAAAATTCAGGTCTAGCTGCAACACCGTCGAAGAGGCAAGACCTGGGAGGATTTGATCAGTCACACCACTGACGGAGAGACTAGATCAGCAAAATGTATGACCCACTACACCACCGACGGAGAGGTAGGACCGAATGGAAACTTTGATCTGCAACACCGCCGATGGAGGCAAGATCTGGATAGGATTTGATCTGCTACACCACTGCCGGAGAGACTAGATCAGCAAAATGTGAGATCTGCTACACCACTGACGGAGAGACAGGATCCAGATGAAAATTTTAACTTGCAACACCACCAATAGAGGCAAGATCTACATTAAGTTGGCTTACCACCACTGATGGAGGCATGATTTGCAAGATGTTGAATTGTTGTGCTATTGACAGCGAGACTATGTCTGGGAAAAATTTGCTCTGCTTCTATCGGCAGAGGGTAAGATCTGGAATGTTGGCATCTGTCACACCATCGTCGGAGGAATAAAATCCTACAAAAGAAAAATATTAGTCAGTAATTGTCAAAGATTTTGTCGTTGATACCTTTTATTTTGGGTGTTTCCATCTTCTTCGTGTTTGGCCTCCTTCAAGACTAGGGTTAGCCTTCTTGTCATTGTTCCCATGTCGAGGGTACTCGGTCTTTTTCCTAGACCTGTTATGTACAAGCAAGATTGCATGAATGTATCTAATGCATGTGTCTACCCTAAATGCATGGTGACTTCGGTGTATGCACTTAATCTAAATGTATGACGTTTGCAAAAATGGTTTAATGCAAGATGAATGCAACATGATTTGATTTTTTTTGTCTTCAAAGGGATGCCCCTGACACTCGACTGGTCCTATCAGGATTTTTTTTTGTTTGTTTTTTTCTTTCTTCTTGAACTGTACAAAGAAGTAAAACTCGAGAAAAAAAATTAGGCATGGCTGCACCGTCAGCAGAGAAACAAGACCTGAATAAAAATTCGATCTGCTTGGGGAAAGGTTCGGATCTGTTGCACCATCAACGGAGAAACGAGATCTTCAGGATGTCTATATTGTTGCACCATCAGCGGTAAAGCAGAATCTGGAAATTTTTGGCCTATCAACAATGACGAAGGTAAGATCTGGAAAAGTCTACTTCTGTTGCTCTACTGGTGTAGCGATGTTTTTTCTTCTCGCTAAAAAAGATAGGTTTTATTTTTTTTTTGGAAAATATTTTATTCCGCGTGGAGTTTTAGAAAACCCGCATTTTATTTAAAATTGGAGTCGCCACCGGCCACTTAGGTAGGCCGAACACCATAAAAAAAAACCAGAGATTTAAAATTGATGGGTTCGGGAGTCGGTTACGGATGGGGAAGGATTAGCACCCCCACACCGCCCAAAATTGGTACTTTAATAATTACCGCTTTATTAATATTAAACTTTCCGGATTAAAGTGACGATTAGATTAAAATTCGGTTATAAGTGCGAGTAAATTTTAAAGACCCCGTTATTCGAGAGTAAACGTCCAACCACTATCACTACGCCTGATACTGGCCCCGTTTACGCTCGAATAAAAGGGCACCGCATTGACAAAATATATGTTCGTTATGCAAACTTAAAAACATGGCAAATATGAATAAATATATTGCGATAAAAATATGAATAAATACCAACATAATAAAATACTAATATAACATAAATAAAATACTGATATAAAATATACATACATAACTATTAATTTAACACATAAATAAAAACGAATTTAACACAAATAAAATATTAATATAAAACCTAAAGTTAAAAATATTAATCTAACTTATAAATAAAAACGTATCTAACATAAATAAAATACTAGTCTAAAACATACATACATAACTATTAACTTAACTTATAAATAAAACATATCTAACATAAATAAAATATTAATATAAAACATAAATTTAAAACATACTAATATAAAACATAGATAAACATACAAATTAAAAACACAATTTTAAATTAACTTCTACTTCATTAAAATATAAAAATTACAACATAAATAAAAGGAAAGAAAATATACCTAATTAGGAGTTCGAACGACGAACCCCGACTGGACTCCACCGAGATCTACTACGACCTCTCCAAAAATATTAACTAGATCGGACCTAAAATAGGACCCCGATCGAACCGACTAGGACCGAAGACACTGCCTCGATCCTGGGCTAGCCGGGAGCCTAAGCTCCCTTATTCGGCCAGCCCTTGCTGATTTCTCCATGGCTTGCTGCCATTTCAATCCCAATTGCAATTCAATTTGCTTCTTCGCTTGTTTTTATTTATAGGGGGAGGAGGGTGACGTGGAGCCTTGTGCTCCACCCCTCCCTATTTATTATTATTATTATTTTTTTTTTTTTTTTTTTGCTTTTTTATTATTAATTTTATTATTATTATTATTATTTATATATATTATTACAATAATACTAAAAATACTAAAAACCCGTAAAAAAATGAGTGATTATGATTGCCCCTCTTTGCTTGTTCTTGTGAAACGAGAACAAAGCAAAGATCAAAAGCACTCATTTTTGTTTTATCTAACTAAACTTCTCTCCTTTTGACGCGTGTCTTCTTTCTTTCTTCTGAGATCTTCATTCTCTTCAAAGCAAGATGTCTTTTTCTTGTTTTGGATCCACCTTGTCACTCTCTGGAAGCAAAACCTTCAAAATGGGGGTTGTTTGTTGGGGAAGCCAAACCGAGTTCTTCTTTCTACATTATTGGTAATAAGCTAATACCTAAAGAGAGTTCACCCAACCGCAACACCGACGAAGGGACAGGGTCTACGAAATTCGATCCAAATTGCAACACCGACGAGGAGGCAAGACCGATAGGTGAAAAAGTTCGATGTCCGATCCAAATACAACTCGACGAAGAGGCAAGATCGAAAAACCGACAATTTTTCTCTTTTCACTCTCTTTTTTTTTTTGATTTTTCTTACAACATTGCTAAAACTTGAAAGTTGGTGAATTTTGACCAAGCTACAACACCGACGAAGAGGCATGGTCTAAAGTTAGTAATGTTGATCCAGCTACAACACCGACGAAGAGGCAGGATCAAGAGTTAGTGAATTTGGTCTAGCTACAACACCGAAGAAGAGGCAAGACCGGAAGTTAGTGAATTAGGTTCAGCTACAACACCGACGAAGAGGCGAACCGAAAGTTAGATTTGACCAAGCTACAACACCGACGAAGAGGCAAGGTTCAAGATTTGATCCAAATACGACACCGACGAAGAGGCGAGGATCGGATAGTTGTTCTTTTTGTGATCAAGCTACGACTCACGAAGAGGCATGATCGATTTGGTTGAAAGCTCATTTTTTTCATTTTTTGATTTTTTTCTTTTTTTTTTTTTTTTCTTTTTTTCTTTTTTTTTTTTTTTTTTTCTTCTTTTTCTTTTTTTTCTATTTTTCTTTGATTTTTTCTTCTTTTTCTTTTTTTTTGATTTGTTTTCTAGCTACAACATTAATAAAGAAAACTTGAAAATCGATAAAGTTGGATCTATCAACGGAGAAACAGAAATATTAACTGAGCCCTACTACACCATCACGGATAAGTAGGACAAAGAATAATCGGGACCTAGCCACTCCATCACGGAGGACTGGATCGGATAATGATGACTGAAATCGCTCACACCACCATCAGCGGAGAGCGGACCCGAGAGGACGACGGGAGCTTGGACCCGGTCACTCCATCACGGAGGATCGGATTGGACAATTACGACTGGAACCGCTACACCATCAGCGGAGAGCGAGGATCGAGGGCGACGGGAGCTTGGACCCGCCCACTCCATCAGCGGAGGATTGGATTGGACAATGACGACCAAACCGGCTACACCATCAGCGGAGAGCATGATCCGAGGGCGACGGAGCTTGGACCGCCACTCCATCACGGAGGACCAGATTGGACAATGACGACATGGAACCGGCTACACCATCAGCGGAGAGCGGGATCGAGGGGCGAAGGAGCTTGGACCCGCCCACTCCATCGGGAGGAGGATCGGATCGGATAATGATGACCTAGAATCGGCTACACCATCAGCGGAGAGCATGATCGAGGACGACGGGAGCTTGGACCCGATCCTCCCATCATCGAAGGACGGGATTGGATAATTATGACTTAGAACCGACTACACCATCAGCGGAGAGCAGGATCTCGAGGGCGACAGAGCTTGGACTCGCCACTCCATCAGCGGAGGATCGGATTGGACAATTACGACTGAACCGCCGGCTACACCATCAGCGGAGAGCGGGATCAAAGGACGACGGAGCTTGGACCCGGTCACTCCATCAGCGGAGGAGGATGGATTGGATAATGACGACCTAAAATCAAGGCTACACCATCAGCGGAGAGCGGGATCGAGAGGACAACGATAGCTTGTACCGCCACTCCATCACGAGGATCGTTCGGGCGATGAAAGTTGATAAATTCATTTTGATTTTCATTTCATTCATTTTTTCATTTTTCATTTTTTGATTTTTTTCGACTTTTGATTTTTTGATTTTTTCTAATTTTTTCTGATTTTTTTTCAACTCTATTTTTTGGTAATTTTTCTTTTTCTTGAACTGCATAAGGAAGTAAGACTCGAAAATAGGTCCAGTTGTTGCCGTCGTGAAAAAACAAGAACCTAAATAGAAATTTGATCTGCTTGGGGAAGATTCGGATCTGTTGTACCATCAACGGAGAAACGAGATCTTCGGGATGTCTATATTGTTGCACCATCACGTAAAAACAGAATCTGAAAATTGTTGGCCTATCAACAATGACGAAGGCAAGATCCGAAAAAGGCTACTACGCTGCTCTCATCAAGGAGAGGTATGACCTACGATGAAAAAAAAAATATTAATTAGTAAATGTTCACAAAATTTGTCATCATTACCTTTTATTGATGTTTCAAATCCCTCTTTGTGTTTGGTCTCCTCCAAGACTAAAGTTGGATGTCGTGTTGTTTTTCCCCACACCGAGGATGTTCGGTCTCTTTTTGAACCTTTTTGTAAGCAAAAATGCATGAATTTTATGCCTAAATGCATGTGTCTATTCTAAATGCAAGGTGACTTTAGTGTATGCACTGAACATAGATGTGTGACGTATGCAAAATGCAAGATGAATGCAACTAAATGCATGAATTTGATATGATTTTTTTTCGATCCTCAAAGGGATGCCCCTGACTCCTCACTGGTCCCGTCAGGATCTTGGTTTTTTGGTATGTGACGGTGCCCCAACCTCAACTTGGGTTCGATCAGTCATCTGGGTGCATGCCCCAACATTTTATTCATCCCTATGCCATCGTCTAAAACTGTTCTTGAATTTGACACTTTGAGTGTGGATTCTGTTGCCCTCTAGGTTGGGTTTATAAATTGTGTTGGTTCATGGTAGCTTATTATTTTTGATTGGGTGCAATTTTGCAGACTGTGGTCAAAGATGCAAGAGTTTGACTCGGCAATGAAGGCTGGACCTTGGCAAAGAATGGCCCATGACTGGGACCTTGTTAGAGGCACACTATTTGTAAAAGATGTGGGGGTGCTTTTGGACATGCCCCAAGATCAAACTTTTGTAAGAGGCTTTGTAAGGTGCTAGATCGACCATCTTTGTTGTATTTAATGGGGCAACCCGAGGATTAATTTTATTATTCTGAAAATGAATGCATGCAAAATGTGTCCTAAATCGATGCAATGCAAAATTAAGATTGTGATGATGTTGTGCAATGATGCAGGTGAGCTCAGTGCGATGAGAATAAAACGAGTTAGTACCAAATAAAATGATTAAATAAAACAAATGATAAATATAACAAAAATAGAGTAATAAAAACTGTACATAAACAAGAAATAAGGCACCAGAGCCTAAATAGGGTGACCACTAATCGGGTAGAGTTTCACATGGCTCTAAAGGGTTGGCTCCTACGGCTCACTATATGCAGTTTTGGTGCTAAGAGGTACCTGAATTGTCCTTGTTGTCCTCTACTAAGAGTAGCAAGGCCTCCGGTCATCACCCATTATAGGCTCATTTCAACCGGGTTCAATTCAGGGGGACCCATTCCCTTATACCCATACGAAGGAACGATATCCTCACGAAAATATAAGGTACTCGAGCCCCGAAGGTACTTGCTAGGCCCATACGGGAGAACGATATCTCCACGAAAGCATTAGCATTTTCCCCCCACTTAAAAAACGGGTTTATATGCCATGCGTTAAAATAAACGCGCAATTATAACCGAATATTACTTTAATACTCACTTTAATCCGGAATTTCCAATATTAATAGAGCGGTAATTATTTGAAAAAGCTTGACTCTCATTTGTTTTTGAGAAACAAAAATGTCCCCAGCGGAGTCGCCATCTGTAGCGATGTTTTTTCTTCTCGCTAAAAAAGATGGGTTTTATTTTTTTTGGAAAATATTTTATTCCGCGTGGAGTTTTAGAAAACCCGCATTTTATTTAAAATTGGAGTCGCCACCGGCCACTTAGGTAGGCCGAACACCATAAAAAAAACCAGAGATTTAAAATTGATGGGTTCGGGAGTCGGTTACGGATGGGGAAGGATTAGCACCCCCACACCGCCCAAAATTGGTACTTTAATAATTACCGCTTTATTAATATTAAACTTTCCGGATTAAAGTGACGATTAGATTAAAATTTGGTTATAAGTGCGAGTAAATTTTAAAGACCCCGTTATTCGAGAGTAAACGTCCAACCACTATCACTACGCCTGATACTGGCCCCGTTTACGCTCGAATAAAAGGGCACCGCATTGACAAAATATATGTTCGTTATGCAAACTTAAAAACATGGCAAATATGAATAAATATATTGCGATAAAAATATGAATAAATACCAACATAATAAAATACTAATATAACATAAATAAAATACTGATATAAAATATACATACATAACTATTAATTTAACACATAAATAAAAACGAATTTAACACAAATAAAATATTAATATAAAACCTAAAGTTAAAAATATTACTCTAACTTATAAATAAAAACGTATCTAACATAAATAAAATACTAGTCTAAAACATACATACATAACTATTAACTTAACTTATAAATAAAACATATCTAACATAAATAAAATATTAATATAAAACATAAATTTAAAACATACTAATATAAAACATAGATAAACATACAAATTAAAAACACAATTTTAAATTAACTTCTACTTCATTAAAATATAAAAATTACAACATAAATAAAAGGAAAGAAAATATACCTAATTAGGAGTTCGAACGACGAACCCCGACTGGACTCCACCGAGATCTACTACGACCTCTCCAAAAATATTAACTAGATCGGACCTAAAATAGGACCCCGATCGAACCGACTAGGACCGAAGACACTGCCTCGATCCTGGGCTAGCCGGGAGCCTAAGCTCCCTTATTCGGCCAGCCCTTGCTGATTTCTCCATGGCTTGCTGCCATTTCAATCCCAATTGCAATTCAATTTGCTTCTTCGCTTGCTGCCTATTTATAGAGGGGAGGAGGGTGACGTGGAGCCTTGTGCTCCACTCCCCTCCCCCATTTATTATTATTATTATTATTATTTTTGCTTTTTTGCTTTTTTTTATTATTAATTTATTATTATTATTATTTATATATATTATTACAATAATACTAAAAATACTAAAAACCCCGTACAAAAATGAGTGATTACAACTGCCAGAGAAAAAAAAACATTAATCAGTAAATGTTCACAAAATTTGTCACTGTTACCTTTTATTGATGTTTCAGCATCCTCTTTGTGTTTGGCCTCCTCTAAGACTAAGGTTGGCTGTCATGTTGTTGCCCCCACGACTGAGGATGTTCGGTATCTTTTTGAACTTTTTTGTAAGCAAAAATGCATGAATTTTATGCCTAAATATATGGTGACTTCGGTGTATGCACTGAACATAGATGTACGCAAAAATGATGAATGCAACTAAATGCATGAATGTGATATAATTTTTCTGGCCCTCAATGGGATACCCTTGATTCCTCACTGGTCCCGTCAGGATCTTGGTTTTTTGTATGTGACGGTGCCCCAACCTCAACTTGGGTTCGATCAGTCATCTGGGTGCATGCCTCAACATTTTATTAATTTCTATGCCATCATCTGAAACTGTTCTTGAATTTAACACTTTGAGTGTGGATTATGTTGCCCCCTAGGTTGGGTTTATAAATTGTGTTGGTTCATGGTAGCTTATTATTTTTTGATCGAGTGTAATTTTACAGACTGTGGTCAATGTAGACATTTCAGGGGTGCAAGGGTTTTACTCAGCAATGAAGGTTAGACCTTGGCAAAGAATGCCCCTGGACTTAGACTTGTTAGAGGCACAATGTTTGTAAAAGATATGGATGGTTTTGGACATGCCCCAAGACCAAACTTTTGTAAGAGGCTTTGTAAGGTGCTAGATCGACCATCTTTGTTGTATTTAATGGGGCAACCTGAGGATTAGTTTTATTATTCTGAAAATGAATGCATGCAAAATGTGTCCTAAATCGATGCAATGCAACATTAAGATTGTGATGATGTTGTGCAATGATGCAGGTGAACTCAGTGCGATGAGAATAAAATAAAACGAGTTAGTACCAAATAAAATGATTAAATAAAACAAATGATAAATATAACAAAAATAGAGTAATAAAAACTGTACATAAACAAGAAACAAGGCACTAGAGCCTAAATAGGGTGACCACTAATCGGACAGAGTTTCACATGGCTCTAAAGGGTTGGCTCCTACGGCTCACTATATGCAGTTTTGGTGCTAAGAGGTACCCGAATTGTCCTTGCTGTCCTCTACTAAGAGTAGCAAGGCCCCCGGTCATCACTCATTATAGGCTCCTTTCAACCGGGCTCAATTCAGGGGGACCCATTCGCTTATACCCATACGAAGGAACGATATCCTTACGAAAGTATAAGGTACTCGAGCCCCGAAGGTACTTGCTAGGTCCATACGGGAGAACGATATCTCCACGAAAGCATTAGCATTTTCCCCCACTTAAAAACAGGTTTATATGCCATATTTTAAATGCGTTAAAACAAACGTGCCATTATAACCAAATGTTAGTTTAATAGTCACTTTAATCCAGAATTTCCAATATTAATAGAGCGGTAATTATTTGAAAAAGCTCGACTCTCATTTGTTTTTGAAAAACAAAAATATCCCCAATAGAGTCGCCATTTGTAGCGATGTTTTTTCTCGCTAAAATTGATGTTTTTTATTTGTTTTGAAAATATTTTATTCCGCGTGGGATTTTAGAAAACCCGCATTTTATTTAAAATTGGAGTTGCCACCGGCCACTCAAGGTGGACCGGACACCGTAAAAACCAGAGATTTTGAAAACTTTGGGTTCGGGAGTCGGTTACGGATGGGGAAGGATTAGCACCCCCACACCGCCCAAAATTGGTACTTTAATAATTACCGCTTTATTAATACTAAATTTTCCGGATTAAAGTGACGATTAAATTAAAATTTGATTATAAGTGTGAGTAAATTTTAAAGGCCCCGTTATTCGAGAGTAAACGTCCAACCACTATCACTACGCCTGATACTGGCCCCGTTTACGCTCGAATAAAAGGGCACCGCATTGACAAGATATATGTTCGTTATGCAAACTTAAAAAACATGACAAATATAAATAAATACCTTGCGATAAAAAATATAAATAAATACTAACATAATGAAATACTAACATAACATAAATAAAATACTAATCTAAAACATACATACATAACTATTAATTTAACACATAAATAAAAACATATCTAACATAAATAAAATAATAATCTAAAACATACATACATAAATATTAATCTAACTTATAAATAAAAACATATCTAACATAAATAAAACACTAATATAAAACATAAATTTAAAACATATTAATCTAAAACATAGATAAACATACAAATTAAAAACACAATTTTAAATTAACTACTACTTCATTAAAATATAAAAGTTACAACATAAATAAAAAGGAAAAAAAATATACCTAACTAGGAGTTCGAATGACGAACCCCGACGAAACCCTACCGAGATCTACCACGACCTCTCCCAAAATATTAACTAGATCGGACCTAAAATAGGACCCCGATCGAACCGACTAGGACCGAAGACACTGTCCCGGTCCTGGGCTAGCCGGGAGCTAATGCCCCCTTTATTGGCCAGCCGATGGCCGATTTAATTGCTTGCTGCCATTGCAATTCCCCTTGCCTATTTATAGGCAAAATCAAAGGGGTGGGGTGACGTGGAGCAACATGCTCCACGCATTTTTTTTAATTATTATTTATTTTTTTATTAATTTTATATTAATAATATTATTATTACAACAATACTAAAAATACTAAAACCCGGACAAAAATAAATGATTACAGATCCTTTACAATTTTTACCTTTTAATGAAAAATATTATAAATATACACCGATAGTAAAAAATAAAAATATCCCACAAAAGGAATTAAAAACATTAAAAATAAAAATATCCCACAAAAGGAATTAAAAACATTCACATTTTTTGGTTTTTTTATTGTTTTTAATATATATTATTTAAATACATTTAACAATTTTCCAATGTTGTAAAGATTTTTAACTTCACTTGCCAAAATATGTTTTTTCCCAACTTTTATCTAAAAATGCCCGCACAATTTGCATTTTGTTTTTCTTGTGAGCACTTGGCAATGTTCCCTTCCCCTCCTCTCCTGTCTTAGAAGCAAAAAGTAACATTCAACCCTTGTTTTTCCTGCCACGTGTCAGCAAACCCTGCCCTGAAAGTCGCCTTCCTCCATTCTTCCACCAGCAGAAACCCCAAGAAACCAGCCATTTTTTATAGTAACTTAATCCTCCAGAATAATTCCATAAATATTGTTTTAGAGTTTCTTTTTAAAATATATTTTTTATTTTAATTTTTAAAATATTATATTTGTTACAGTATTTTAGAAGTTAAATTTAATAAAATTTGACTTTAAATAAAAAAATCAAAAAAAAAATCTAAAGACTGATTTAGAAAAATCTGACCTTAAATAATTTTTAAATAATTTTTGAAAAAATACTGTTTATAATAGAATTCTGTTAAATTTAAATTTTAAAATACTATATCAAATACAATATTTCAAAAATTAAAACAAAAAATATCATATTTAAAAAAAAAACCTAACCCTAAAGCAATGTTCCCTTCCTCTCCTGTCATAGAAGCAAAAAGTCACATCCAACCCTTATTTTTACTGCCACGTGTCAGCAAATTCTTGTTAAAAGTCTAAAAATTATTAGATAAGTCTAACTCACTACATTATTTAATTTTATTTAATAATAATTTTTTATCTCTTATTTTTAAGGTAAATTTCTATCTCTCATCTATATGTCATTAAATAAATAAATCTTATATTCCTAAAAGTCACCTTCCTCCATTCTTCCACCGGCAGCAGCCATTTTTCATAGTAACCTAATCCTCCTTTGCCACCATTTATTTTAATGTCATTACCAAAGAAACAGTTTTTCCTTTTCTAACTCTCTCATGCAATCTTCAAAAACTTTACAATTACAACCCAGTTTGTTCACCACCCACTTCTCCACCATGCTCAAACTCCTGAACAAAAGAATCAAGCGCCTCTGTTCCCGCCTCCGGTGGCCGGTTCGCCGCCGGTACAAGTCTGCCGTCGTCGTCAGAAGGCTTGGTAAGACAAGCTCCAAGGCTCGTACCGATAATGGGTCTTCGAAAGTTCACCAAGATGGCCAATTGGATGGTCTGAACTCGTCCAGGCCAATACGTATAGCGACTTTCAATGCTTCCCTGTTTTCCATGGCTCCTGCAATGCCTAAAGCAGATAAGTCTTCGAGTTTTGACTACGACAATGGTGGTTTTCCGGATGGCAGGCGCTCAAAGTTCACGAATGATCGACCAAAAAGTATACTGAAGCAATCTCCCCTGCATCCGAACTCCATGAACGACAAGGAGAATCTCTCCCGGCAGCAAAAATATGCGAAATCCAAGCTGAGGGTATCGATTAATTTACCGGATAACGAGATATCTTTGTTGCGGAATCGACAACTGAGCTTTGCGGAAGGCCGTGAGAAGGATGATGGTTCTTCAAGTGGAACATGGAGAGGCAAAGCTCCGTTGAGAAACACGGCTAGTTTTTCGGAAAATATGGGGAATTGGGTTGATGATTTTGAGAGTTTTAGAACTAAAAAGACGGTGCTTGAAGTGTTGAGGGAGCTGGATGCTGATATATTAGCTCTGCAAGATGTGAAAGCAGAGGAGGAGAAAGCAATGAAGCCTTTGTCTGATTTAGCTGCTGCTTTGGAGATGAACTATGTGTTTGCAGAGAGCTGGGCGCCGGAATACGGCAACGCCGTGCTCTCCAAGTGGCCGATCAAGCGGTGGAAAGTGCAGAAGATCTTTGATGATACAGATTTCAGGTAACATTGAATCTTACTTGCGCGTGGGAAATCTGGGTGTAGTTGAGTATAGACCGATGCATGTCACCAAACACATTTTTTGGCAGTTTTTTCTTGCCGGAAAATGATCAGATTATGACAAAGATCAGTAGTTAAACTATAGCTGTTAGTATTACTTAAAAGTGGGGAAGATTTAGTGGTATACACTGTTGAGCTTTATTTTTTGTTTGTTTCAGTGGGAAACAAAATCATGCTTTGGAAGTATATTAAGTGAAGTTTGGTAGCATGATTGTTGTTATATCCGGAATACCAGTTAGGTTTTGTAGATAAATCATTAACACACTGAAAGAGACACCTATGAACAAAGCTTGGGAATTCCTTTTCCGAACGAGTCCGAAGAGATCGAAAGCTTCGGAACTCGACCTTATGCTGACTGCCTTGGGGTTTTTGATGACAGGAATGTCCTAAAGGCAACTATTGATGTACCTGAGACCGGAGAAGTCGACTTCCATTGCACACACCTTGACCATCTTGATGAGAACTGGCGCATGAAGCAGATAAATGCGATAATTCAATCAAGTGACGGTCCACACATTTTAGCCGGAGGCCTCAATTCCTTGGAAGAAACGGATTACTCCAACGAAAGGTGGACAGATATTGTAAAGGTATATACATTATATGGGGACATTTTCCTGAACATTGTCTTGAAGCAACATCTTTCGAATGAACTTGTCATTTTTGCAGTACTATGAGGCAATGGGGAAACCGGTACCAAAGGTCGAAGTGATGCAGTTTCTGAAGAACAAGCAATATACTGATGCTAAGGACTTTGCAGGGGAATGTGAGCCTGTGGTCATGATTGCCAAAGGCCAAAGTATGAAACCATTCCCTTTGAACTTTTCCCTTTAACATAACATGACATGAAAACTGCTTCAATTCGATGCAGGTGTACAGGGAACGTGCAAGTACGGGACTCGGGTAGATTACATACTGGCATCACCCGATGCAGCATACAAGTTTGTCCCAGGGTCGTATTCGGTCCTGTCATCAAAAGGGACTTCAGATCATCACATAGTAAAAGTCGATATGATAAAAGTAAATGATAATGTCAAAGAAAACGTCGATACAAAGCGACGGCAGCCAAAACAGAAACAGGAAGTGTTGAAGATTACAAATAGTTCATCAAAATGTATGTGGAAAACACATACTACATGAGATGAAATTGACTTTCATTTTCTCTTTTACCTTTTTGTTATTAACTCTAGGGAGCAGATGACTTTGAATCCGCATCCTACTGTGCTTTGTATATGGTGAACAGCTTAAAATACAAACTAAATTTGATATCTGGTATGAAATTTTTTTGTAATTGAAAAGATTACTGAAATAGTTTAAAGAATTTGGGTCTCCTTTGGTTTCCACAGTTTCCATGACTCCAAAATCTATGAGTAGTTTTTACATCATCCGTTTGACTTATTTACCTTTCCAAGATTATGCTCGTTAAGAAACAAAACCTTGGGCTGCATGGCCTATACTGCATGTTATTGAGTGTATTTTACTTTAAGTTTGACCAATAATTAAGAAATGAAATGGTTGACCACATAAGGCCTTCAGCTTGCAAGATCTTGAATGGGGTTAGGCTCAAGAATCGAGATTCGTAAATCGTAATTAAGAAAGTTGCTTCACAAATACTGTTGATCTACTCTCAGATACCACAGTGCAGAAGGACAACTACCTCTTATGGTCTTATGTTCTTCTCATTTCCCTTTCCGGCAAGCTAATTCAGTCAACCATCTTCGGTTTATGAAGAATGTGCACGACGAGCATCACCGGTTTTCTTTGCAAGCTCGCACTAGCATGAGCTGCATCAGTTCTGCAGCATACCACTACACCCCATACTTTCTGTTAAACATCATGTGATTTGCTTTTGCAAATATACCAACTTTCCAATGTTCGAAAGAACAAATTTATGAAGAACAGAAGCCATCGAACAGATACAAATGCGTCGATTCCATATCGACATTGTTTAATATAGTAGCATTCAAATTATGCAGAAGCAACAGAATTTGCAGAAAGCTACTAAAGGAGCAACAAGGTTTAGAAAGCAAATTCTTGCAATAGCATTTGTTAAATAACTCCAAACCTCCATGCCACATCGGTTGACAAAAACATGTTATTGTTGTACATGAAGAATTTTCAAAAGAGAAACGCAAAACATCATTTGATTGATGTTCTAGAGAAAGTTGCTATACTGTGTACACCATTAAATACTAGCAAATGTGGCACTATTTATATATGTCCTGTATCATTTGAATTCAAATGAATCTAGCTTGAGAGTAAATCTACTGTATTTTTACAACATCAGATGCAATTCCGAACTTTCGAAGCACCATTAGAGGGGTAGTTGTAGGGTGCGGCACTCTTAGGGTGCAGCTAAAATGAGGCAGCCCTACACAAATTCTTACCCAATTAGTAAGAATTTCGGTTCTACCTAACTTATTATCTAATCCTACATAAATTCTTACCAAAATAGTAAAAAAATTGTGTAGGGCCGCACCCTAATGCGCCTTACCTTAGCATCTCCCAGCATTGTTAGGTTGTGCTGATAAAAAAACCTGAACTTGTCTTTCAATACACCTATCTTCATTTTACTATTCCAATCGATTATCATATCTCATCTGGCTTTTTTCATGAATGAATAAAGCCCTGAGCTCGTGTTTCAAGCACAACTAGCGAGAAATATAAATTTCCAAAAATGATCAAGGAAGTTTTTCAACCCTGTTTTCGACAAAGAAGATAAAACCTATTAGTATTCACCGTGAAATTTCCTTCGGCTGTCTCGGGGCTACGCCATAGAAATTGAACACCTCGCAAATGAACATGAGGTGATAAGTGAAACCCGGCTTCAAATGCAAAGAAAACCAACTTTTATTACATCATGATTTGAACCCTAATTTCGCAAGCACAATACTTATCCAATACCCTCTTAAAATCATATTAGTGATTCACTTTTTGCAAGGCTCGACACAGCAATAATTCTTCAATCATGTTAAAATAGTTACTTAATATATTTTTAATCAATGTCACATGACAATTTTTAGGGACCTAGAGGAATATATATATATAGTTTAAGTACCTATTTTGACCTAAAAAATACTCTTGGTACCTATTTTCACCAAAAAAATATATTTTAAGTACTTATTTTGACTAAAAAAATATTTTAAGTACCTAAATAAAAAAATTAGTATACTTTAAGTACTTATTTATAATATAAGCCTTTTGAGAATTACAGCAAACTATCACTTTATATGTTATACATCAGTGGTTAATTTTACCAACAATCCTAAAATGGACTGATACATATTAGATTTGAGTATTAGTTAACGATTTGGTATTTTTTTTTTTGGAAAATATCTACAATTTAGAGGAAATTGAAAAGAGAAAATATTTTTGTTGAATATTAAACTCGGAATTTAAAAAAAAAGAGTGAATTTTAATGGGTGATTTAACCACTTGCTCTAATATTTATTAACAGATTTAGTATGAATTAGAGTTGGAGTTTAATCAATAGTCTTGTATGATGTGATTTGATTTCGGGATCATATTTTAACTCATTTCAAATGTGCAACTAAAATTATTAGAATAATTTCACTAATTCAAACAATTAATTATATTTGGCTTAAACTAAAAAATAGCCCTCAAACTATAATTTTTTTTTGCTTTTAGCCCTTAAACTATGATTTGGGCAAAATAGGCCCTTAAACTATCATTTTCGGCCACTTTAAGTCCCTAAACTATGATTTGGGCAAAATAAACCCTTAAATTATCATTTTTGGTCACTTTAAGTCCATGGTTACAAAAATATCATTTTATAGGCTTTTCTAACATATATAAATATTTATATTCTTTTTAAATTTTAAAATATCATGTATCAAAATAAGCCCCTAAACTATCATTTTTGATTATTTTAAGTCCGATAGTTATTTAAGTCAAAAGAAAATTATTTCGACTAAAGATATTGACACATCACAAAGACTTTTTAACCAATTGATAGTTTTGGGGACTAAAAGAAGAAAAATGACATAGTTTAAGTACTTCTTTTGACCAAAAATAGTTTAAGGACTTAAAATGACCAAAAATGATAGTTTAAGGGCTAAAAGCAAAAAAAAATGCATAGTTTGAGGGCTGTTTTTTGGTTTAAGCCATTATATTTTAACCTTGTTTTTATTAGAATTTTTTATACACAAATTTGTCAAATTTTTGTTTTAGTGGTTCGGTTTAAAGTTCAATGTTTAGGATTTGAAGTTATGATTTAAATTTTAAATTATATAATTTAAATGGGAAAATTTGTGTAGTTTTTTACCTATAATATATCAAAATATTACTTACATGCACAATTTTGATTAACACAATGATCAGAAGGTCGTTGGCACTCCAATCAAAGTTTTTTTTTTCCTTTTCTGATGATTAAATAGCATGTAAATATGATTTTGAACTTTGAACGAACGAATTAATCATCTAATCTATATATACAACTAAAGAATTCTTTTGTATAATATTTTTTTATTGTTTTTTTTAAATCACTTACTTGGTACATCCACGCATAAATCCACACGTAAATCCTTGTAAAGAATCTATATATACAACGAGTCTTCGTATTAGCATATTTCATGATCTAACGAAAATAGATATGATGAAAAAGAACTGAACAACTATCAACTAAAGGAGTAACGATAAAACTAAATTAAAAAAAAAAAAAACTTGTAAAACAAGACCAAAACTTGTTTAGCAGAAAGATAAAAATTCTTATTATTTTTGTAAGAAAAGAGAAAGACTTAACTAAACAAAGAAAAATAAAATCCGAAATCTTTAAAACAATTCTTAAATCTATAAAATAGAGATTATTAATGATTGAATCATCTATAAGCATCAGTCAGATCCACACGAAAGTGGGTGAACGGTAAACAAAGAAAAAATGAAAAAATAAAATAAAAGATAATATTAGAATAGAAGAGGGTTGATGATCACTCTTAGATTGCCGACAGCAACAGAGGTATAGAATTATTGTCTAAGAAAAAAAATATTTCAAGTTTCATAGTTTTAAACTTTTATCGAGCAGTTTTCACTTGTGATTTTAAATGAACTTTCAAATTACATAAATGTTTATAAGATTTGCTTTATCATGCTTTAAAATAACTAAATATTTACTTTAATTTAGATAGATTTATTCAACTTGACTTGACTGAATTTTATTTTATTTTCTATCCAATTCAATTTGATAACATTTCAAATTAAATTTAAAATAATAAATAATATTTAATCGAGTAATCTAATTTTTTTATTCGATTCTACTGAATTTAATAAAAAAAACTTACCCCTAATCCGAAGGTCCCAAATACAATGGCCCAATCCTTATGTATGCTTTTAGATATGTTGTGTAAAAAAACTAATTTTGAATGGTTACGGATGCAGTTAGGGTGAGAAAAGCTTCACTAGAAAAAACTGAATTATTCGACTTGATTCAATACGAAAATATTTAGCTCGTCTTAACTCGACTCAAAAAAGATTCAAATATAGTTTGAGTTATAAAATAAAAACTCGAATAATTCGAACTTTTTAGTAATTAGTGCATTAATTTTCAAATTCGAGGCAAGTCTCACAATTCTGCCTTACATATATATTACATATGAAAAAATAGGAAGAAATATATATATATATATATATATATATGATTATAGAAAACCGTTTAAATTAGAACCAATTGGTATCATAACATTATAAATGTTTAAGTTTTAAGATACAACTATTCAACTCGACTAGCTCGAATTTTTTTTACTCGAGTCGCTTAAATGTCCACCCCTAGATGCAGCAAGGCAGCGACGTAGTAGTTGACACAGCAAAATCTAATGCTTAATTTCTTAGCAAATCAGCAGTTTGAAACGAAAGACCCAACAACCAAAGGCAAAAGCAACAAGTTCTCAGCCTCTGTATGTATCTCAATCAAACCACTTTCCAACAATCTCTACTGTTAATTTATATTTTACTCACAATTCCCTCATCATAACTCTTACAAAACAAGCAAAATCAGATATTTTTATTACCAAAAAAACAAACAAACAAACAAATACGTTGTCTTGCAGCTGTACTGGTATAATTAGTTATGATTTGAAGGTAAAGAGTGTCCCTTTAGCTAATCATTTCTTTTTATCTAATTTAAGTTTTCTAATACACGAATAATAAAGTAAATTATACTGTAAACTCACTATATAATGATTGATTTACACATCAACTTTGTCTAGTTGCTGGCTTGTTGTAATGAAACAAAACAATTGATAATGTTTTGATTTTTGTTAAGACTAGTTGGAGTTCCCACAAACAAACTTGATCCGAGAAAAAGAAAGTGTACCAACATGACAAGTTCACAACGTTGTCCATTTCCCTGCACAAAAAGTTCTAAACTAACCAAAATTTTCTTGTTTAGATTGAGATTATTCTCCTCTAGATTTTACTCTATATAACTTTTTTGAATATATATATATATTGTTGCAGAAGCAAGTTTATGTGCATCTCTTTCTTTCTGGATTTCCTTTTCTTTGAGTGTTTTTGTATTTCTGAGAGGGTTTAAATTACAGTTGCAGTCATATTTATCGCGGTTATAAATATAATGAATAATATTACGGTCATTGCGGACTACTATTTTTTACAATAGTGATTTTGAACCGTGTCGCTATGATTATATAGCAGTCGCTATTGCGGTACCTCTGGTTTTTGGTACTTATTTTGAACAACTTTGCATGTTTTTTTTATCAGAAAACTTGGCTTCATCTTTGTTCTCTCTTGGTTTCCCCTCCATTTCAGTTTTCTCTTTGTTGGGTTCCTTTCTTTTCAACAACAAAAAAACAGAGTACTCTGTTTCTTTCCCCGTGTTTCTTTGCAGTGAGGCTTCAAAGAATGGAATTTGTTTGAGTTTTTCTCTTTAGACATGCATAACAAAGTGGATTCGTATTCTCCAACTTGTGTTCTTGAGGATCTCTTCAGAACCGAAGAATTCGAAATCAGTTTTTCATCCAAATCACCCACCAAAGACTCAACAGATGACCAAAGCTTGAAACAAAGTTCTGGATGGCGTGGATTCGCACAATTATTCTGTCTTAGATCGAAGAAATCATCATCCAATTTTCAGCCTCTTGAATCTTCTAGACTCTCATTAAGGAGAAGCGATAGTGTTAGACACAACGTCACTGTTTCACCGGATTTTCTTGCCAACAACATAAAGTCTCCAGGCAAAGTTTTCACTCTTTCCGAGCTTCAAATTGCCACCGAAAACTTCAGCACCCGTCCGTATTTTGTAAACCGTTTCGTATTAGATTTTACTCGCTATCATGTAATTTATGTTACTGAATTTGATTTGCTTTTGTTTCCAGAAAATCTTATTGGAAAAGGAGGTTATGCTGAAGTTTACAAGGGGAGTTTGCAAAACGGGCAGCCGTTTGCTGTTAAACGCTTAACGAAAGGAACACCCGATGAAATAATAGGGGATTTCTTATCAGAGATCGGGATAATGGCTCATGTGAAGCATCCCAACACTGCTCAGTTAATCGGCTATGGAATCGAAGGCGGAATGCATCTTGTACTCGAGTTGTCTACGAATGGAAGCTTGGCTTCTCTTCTTTATGGTTAGTTGTTCATGGTTTCAATAACATGTTTTTATTAAAAAACAGACTTGCAGCCTAAGCAAAGATGTATGTGTTTAAATTCTTACAGGTTCAAAGACCAAACTAAAATGGGAGATCAGGTTTAAGATTGCGCAAGGCGCAGCCCAAGGTTTAAGGTATCTTCACGAGGGTTGTAAGAGAAGAATCATCCACAGAGATATCAAAGCTGCAAATATTTTGCTCACAAATAACTTTGAACCTCAGATTTCTGATTTCGGGCTTGCGAAATGGCTACCAGAAAACTGGACTCACCACACCGTTTCGAAATTCGAAGGCACATTCGGGTAACTAACTACCCTTGCTTTGCCGTTACTCATTAGAGATTACATACTTGATGGCTGATGCATTCTTTTCTTTTGCAGCTATCTGGCTCCCGGGTACTTAATGCATGGTATAGTCGATGAGAAAACGATGTTTTTGCCTTTGGTGTACTGTTGCTTGAGCTAGTCACCGGACGCCGAGCTCTGGATTACTCTCAGCAGTGCCTTGCGTTGTGGGTACGTTTTTTCAACATTTAAGCCAAATATCAAAGTAGGCAGATTATAATCGAGGATGTAGTATCATTAATCATTGTGCATGTTTTTTTTCTCTTTACAAGCAAAATCTTTGCTGAAAAAGAATGACATTCAAGAGCTTATTGATCCTGCCATTGGGGAAGAATACAATTCACGACAAATGAACCTCGTTCTCTTGGCTGCTTCTTTGTGCATTCATCACTCTCCGATTCGGCGCCCTCGAATGAATCAGGTTTATGTTAAGGGAGTTCGTGACCGAATTGACCCGGACATTGTTTTGGACTTGATTCTAACGGTTTGTGCTTTGGATATATGAATGTCTTGCAGGTTGTACAGCTTCTTAATGGCAACCTCAGTAGCTTAAAGTGCATGAGGAAATGTCGGATTCCGTTCTTCAGAAAAGCTTTCCAAGAAGAGATACTGAATGCAGAAGGCTCAGCCAAGAGTTGAGGTTATCTGGAATTGGGACAAAACTGGGAATTTGAATGTAAATTTAGCATAAGCCGAATATCCTCTCGGAAGATCAAGAAGGTTTGAGGTTCAAGGAAATGTATGCCATGGAAACAAGTTATTACATCAGAAGGACAAATGCTGCAGAAAAGACATGATGGAGCACACAAAAAAGAGAGAAGAAAAACGAATGTCGGTGTTTTCGAAGACATGTACATAAAAAAGAATCTTGGAGAACAAAAGTTTAGAATAGCTATGTGAATTGTGAAACATCAAATGAATCATTTTGTTTATCTGGTAAGATTGTGCATGTTGATCATGTCTTATTGAAGATAATCTTTAAGATTATAATGGTAAAAATAATTTCATAAAAAAATAATTAATCTTGTACCAAATGGAGAAAAAGAAATACAAGTACCCAGTTAAAATAGGATTACATACTGGATTTAGGTCAGAGCTTAACCCAAATCGAAACTTTTTTTGAGGAATAAGAGATATGGGCTGGTGGTGTCTTCCCTGGCTACAAAGTTGTCAGAAATCCATTGTTCCATCTGTCTTTCCATGTTTTAAAAGAAACAGTAAATACAACGTAGCACATTAAATTAAAAAAATGATTAGGTAAAAATTAATTAATTCAAAAGTAGGTTGTCTTCTGGTTTTATTATCGTGACCATAGCATTTTTGTCTGGTCTATGTTCTCTATTATGTAAGATCCGTGTTCTAATCTCTGTTTCTTGAGTGATTACAAGGGAGGCTTGGCCACCATGGATGTTGCCAATTAGTTGCAGAGACAGTTTATTGACTACTCTGCATCACTACACCGTGAGGTCGATTTACTTTCTGTTTTGCCTTATTGCTTAGCTTTGACCAAAGGAGGAATTTTTGTTTCCGACAATGGGTTGGTGTTGTTTTTTGAGCAGGGATTTTTGGATGATCAGTTCACTCAGCTCCAAAAATTGCAAGATGAAAACAGCCCTGATTTTGTGCTTGAGGTTGCTTCCCTCTTCTTTGAAGATTGTGAGAAGCTTATTAACAACATGTCCAGAGCACTGTGAGTTTCTTTTCACTGTTTTTTGTTTGTCCTGTTTCATCCTCAGCTTTCTTGATTCCCTACTCAAAGTATGAAAATAGTTAGTGATTGGAATATTTTCCCCATCTCTTCAGAGAGCAACAACAAGGGGTTGATTTCAAACAAGTAGATGCCAGTGTCCATCAGCTCAAGGGCAGTAGTTCCAGGTATTCATATATACATGTACATACATCCGGGGACGGATTCAGTATTTTATGTCAGATTATCAGTGGGTGCAAAATTATAAAATCTTAATGGGTGTGGATTTAGATCATTGTAGAAAATACAAAGAAAATATAAGTAAAATTAGGCATGTAAAGCAATCGAACGAATTGTTCGTGTTCATTTGTTTAATTTTAACCGAGCAAACGAACAAACACGAACAACTAAACGAATATAATTTCTTGTTCGTGTTCGTTCGTTAAGAAATGTAACTTGTCCGTATTTGTTCATGTCCGTGTTAAAATGATAAACGAACATTGAGTATTGTTACTTTTTTTAAGAAGTCTAAAATCCGTACTTTGAGTATTGTTTTTTTTTATTTCATATTTTTAAGACATGTTTTTAAAAAATTTAAATATAATATTTTTGTTATGAAAAATAATAAATATAAATAGACATATATGAACAAATTCAAACGAACGTAAATGAATGAATATAAACGAACAGATTACTGAACGTTCATAAACATAAATAAACGGACAAGTCTTTTGTTCGGGTTCGTTCATTTAATTAAACGAACACAAAATTTAGTTCATATTCATTCTTTACTGCCCAAAGGAAAATACATGAACTATAAAGGAGTTTAAAATTTTTAGGGATGCACCAACCCCCACCAGCGCCCCTCGGTCCATCCTCCATGTATACATTCCATTGACTTTTGTAATCGACTTGCTATCATTTCATTAGGATATTTCAATCTCGGGTATTCCGATGATAAATTGTAGAAACATCAAATTGTTGTTTCATTGTTTGATGTGGTAAATTGTAATAGCAAATTGGTTTGAAAGTTTCTTATCAGTGTATCTGTCTCGATGGTAAAATAGCATAGGCGCAGTGCGAGTTAAAAACCTATGCGTAGCCTTCAGAAGTTTTTGCGAGGCCCAGAACCGGGAAGGGTGAGTTTTTGCCTTCTGCTTATGGCTTCCTACTGTTGTTTATAGAATTGCTTAACTCGATGATGTCGGGACAGGTGCTTGCGATGTCTGCAACAGGTGACTCACGAATACTCCCTGCTGAAGAACAAGCTTCAAACCTTGTTCAGGGTAAGTTGTAAGAAAAGATATCCATTTTTGATAAAAGCGCTTATTCTCGAGTTGAGTTTATCCGTTTTCATCTCCGACAATACTTTTAACCGGATTCCTTCCTGCTGTTTTGTTTTTCAGCTGGGGCAACAAATCCTTGCAGCCGGTGGATCAATTCCGGGGGTGGAATAAAATATCATTCGGATTATCCTCGTAGTAGGGCAAAGGAACAGTAAACAGTTTTTATTGCAGATACCATTTTCTGATAAGGTTACTGATTGTAACATTTTCTCTTTTACTATGACCTTTCTTTGGATTAAAAAACGACTAGCTTTCCCTGTTCAAAGCCTATAATAAATATTCTGCGAAAATAATACTAGGTATAGAGGCGAACAAAACTCAACTCGACACGTCTTGACTCGATTCGAAATTTTATAAACTTAACTCGACTTAAAAAATTTTTAAATAAAGTTTGAGTTGTAAAATAAAAATTCGAATAACTCAAAATTTTTAGTAATTAATGGATCGATTTTTAAGTTGGATTCGTGCCCCTTAATTCTTAATGATACGTATATACCACATGTGAAAATTATGAAGAAATATATGCCACATATGAAAAAATATGAAGAAATACATATGTGTATTGTATATGCATATAGGAAGTCGTTCAAAATGAAATTAATCTGTATTAAACATCGTAAATAATGACAATTAAATTTGTACAAAAATTTGAAAACTCGAATTGAATCGAAAATTCAAATAAAATTTGAGTCGTGAGTCATAAAATAGGACTCGTAAATTTAACTAACTTAAAAATAATTTACTCAAATCGATCAAACGCTCACTCTTAATTAGGTAAATATAAATATAAAATAATTGATTTCCAGGGGTAGGCTGCCAGTTGGAATGAAGATATTAGGATAGTCATAGGGAGTTAAGAACAAAAATTGAACTACACTGAAATATATATATATATATATATATATATATAGTTTTTATACTATGTAAATGAATTTTAATATATGTATATAAAAGATTCAATGTAAAATTTAAAAGTTTTGTACTTTTTTGAATTATTGGAGGGAGGTAAATGAATGGTTAAATTAACATTAGAAAATGTGAAGATTATTACAGAAAAAAAAAAGAGATAATAAAATAATCTTAGCCATTTACCCTCAGGGATAGACCCAGATGGAGGCTGAAGGGGCAGTCGCCCCCTAAAAATTTAAAATTCATATATGATTTAGAATTTTTTTTAAAAATTTCTATTGAAAATCTATTTTTGCCTTCTAAAATTGTATAAGTTCGCTCCCCTTATAATTTTATAGGTTCGCCCTCCTAACATAAAATCATGTGTTCATCCTTGATTACCCTCATCCAACGGTCCAAAAAAAGTATAAAAACAATTAAATTTTATATTGTATAAGTGGATCCTAACCCATATATATATATATACTTTTTTAAATATATATATATATATATAATTTTATGAAAAAAAACTAATAATAATTTAATACCCTTACCCATATGTTAAAAAAATAAAATCTAGTACACTTGCCCTTCATATATCCTTTTTAGCTTTAAGGAGAATATTCTATATATAAACTATATAACTATATAAATTTACAATGCCAATAGCAAAGAGAAAAAAAACGGTTTGATTGATTTTTTTTCAAAATATCTTTTAGATTTGAGCAAATGGTGAAAAAACTTCGTAAACTACCTTTCTTATTTTAACTTTTAGATTTGTGTAGATGGTGAAATATTATATTATCTTTAATTGATTAATTTAATTAAGTGATAAATGACACAAATTAATATTATTAAGTGACAAATAATAAGCAATCTCATATGTAATTAATTAAATTAGTATGAGATAAATAGTAAATAAAAGAGTTTAATCATTATAGGTCATTTACCAGAACTTTTTTTACCCATCAGGTAAATCTCAAGCCTTGGATCAAACACTCTCCAATCTGACACTGTCGACACAAAGGAGATCAAACTTGTTTTCAAGACAAGTCTCAATGATCTTGAAGCGAACCTCACTTAGTATAAATTTAAATACTTGAAATTAATATCTAACTAATGTAGGATTTGCTTTCTTGCATTACCTAATCTCACATCGTTTAGATTTTTTTTCAAGTCTTTAAATATAATATTTTAAAACTTATATTCATTGAGCCAACATGTCTTCGACATATACCGCATATTTCTTTTTTGAAATTATTCGTATAAATGTTTCTTTCTCAAAATATGTAAACATTGAAGCATTGTTTTCACTTTTTAAGTTTTCTTTTATTTAAACTGAATCTCATTTTTCCTTTTAATCAATCAAGTTTTGAATGGACTTATCTCGTAAATCAAAGGTGTGTTTGGTTAGATATATTTTTATCGATTTATTCCTTTCAACCAGTAAAATTTTGTGTAGACATGTCACGTATGTTAAAGACACGTACATAAAATGTCCGAGATAATATCTATTTGTATCTCATGTGACATAAATAGATGCCTCTTTTATAAGTAATTAGAGATACAAATGCTATTTCTAAAAGTAATTGAAGATGAATGTTAATTTGATAATTAACTTTTTTTAAAAAAAAAACTGTGATATTTGAGTAAAAAAAAGCAAAACGTCACCCCTTAGAGTTAGAATAAGCTCAAGAATTTTTTTAAAGTGGCTGTGCCAACCTTTCACTTTCGTTCAGTTTTTTCAAAACACGTGTCGTTTTATCTTACGTTTTTCTTTTCAATTTTTTTTAATGATTGGCAATAATTTTTCATTACGCGAAAATTAAATTTAAAATTTATAAAAAGAAGGGTAAACTGTACTAGTAACTACCGAACTAATTAGACGTACTTATTTTGACCATTGAACTATCAAATTCGTCAATCAGACCATCAAACTTAATAAATTAACCTATTTTAAACACGGCAGTTAAAAAACTAACGGATAGGTGACGGAAGGTGACGTGACAGTTAACGAAATGTTATAAAATTACACATTTAATCCTTTCTATTTACATATTTTTTCAATTTAGTCCTAATTTTAATTAATAAAATAAATAAATAAAATTAATTAGGTGGTGATACGTGTCAACACATTATTGGAAGACTTTAATTATTTATATATTTGATTTTATTAATTTATTTCCTCCTCCAATCAGGTGGTAACACGTGTCACCACCAGTTTAGAGGAGAAAATGAAAATAAAGCAAACTTGCACTTGGTGGAAGTCAAACCTGGGTGATGCAGGGGTAAAGGCAATGGCTTAGCCACTACACCAAGCACATCTTTGTGCTTCAAGACATTATATTTAATTTATATGTCTTATTGTTTTCTATATTTATTCTTTTAATTTAACATATATAATCATCAAATTAATTTCACATATATAACCCTAAACACTAATTTCACATCAAATTAATTTTACATATATAACCCCAAACCCTAAACAATAATTTCACATATATAATCATCAAATTAATTTCACATATATAACCCTAAACCCAAACCCCAAACCCCAAACACTGATTTCACATATATAATCATCAAATTAATTTCACATATATAACCCTAAATGCTAAACAATAACCCTAAATGCTAAAACCTAAACCCCAAACCATAATTCCTAAGTGTTTAGGGTTTTATCATTTAGTGTTTAGGGTTTCGGGTTACATATGTGAAATTAATTTGATGATTATATATGTGAAATTAGTGTTTAGGGTTATATATGTGAAATTAATTTGATGATTATATATGTAAAATTAGTGTTTAGGGTTTGGGGTTTAGGGTTATATATGTGAAATAAATTTGATGATTATATATATTAAACTAAAAGAATAAATATAAAAAATAATAAGACATATATATTAAATATAGTTTCTTGAAGCACAAAGACGTGCTTGGCGTAGTGGCTAAGCCACTGCCTTTACCTTTGCATCACCCGGGTTTGACTCCCACAAAGTGCAGTTTGCTTAATTTCCATTTTCTCCTCTAAATTAATGGTGACATGTGTCACCACCTGATTGGAGGAGGAAATAAATTAATAAAATCAAATATATAAATAATTAAAGTCTTCCAATAACGTGTTCACACGTGTCACCACCTAATTAATTTAATTAATTTATTTTATTAATTAAAATTAGGACTAAATTGAAAGAATGTGTAAATAGCAGGGATTAAATGTGTAATTTTATAACATTTCGTTAATAGCCACGTCACCTATCAGTTAGTTTTTTAACGGCGGTGGTCAAAATAGGTCAATTTGATAAGTTTAGTGGTCTGATTGACGAATTCGATAGTTCGGTAGTCAAAATAAACACGCTCAATTAGTTCGATAGTCACTAGTACAGTTTACGCTAAAAAGTAATAGCCAGCTTTTTTCGTAATTTTCTAATCTTTTATTCTTGTTGTCTTATGTTGATCCTTTCTACCTATCGCCCATGGTTATTCGACACAGATACTTGTCATTACAAAGTATTTTTAATGAGTTTAAATTTCCTTCCACATTACCTCGAGTATAATTTTCGGAACCTAATATTATTTGACACATTTATATTATTTTATTTGATTTATTTAACATGAATATAATATGTTTGGATAAAAAATAAAAGAATAATTGAAAATAAAATTTATCAAATTATGTTATGATGTAACTTTTTAACAATTTAAACTTTCAATATTAAATTGAAATATTTACATAAAAGTTCATAAAATAATTTCCTTTACGCTATCTGAATTTTACAAAAATATATTCCTTCCGTCCCAGTTATTTTGTTACATATTGACTTTTCATGGTGTTTAGGAAGTAAAAGCTGTATGGTGTAAAATAATTTAAATGACAAGTTTACCCTTAAAAGGTTAACTTTTGTTTTTGTTGAGAAACTAAAAAAAAGATAGAAATTAAAAGTAAATTTGTTTTATAAAAGTTGTTGAGTTTTTCAAAGTGGGATAATTTTAAAACATAAAAGTGACAATTTTTTTAGGACATAGGAGTGTATATTTTATATTATTAATATAATTAATACTAATAATCGATTGGTCTAGCAGGATGGGGCACTAGGTTCTTAGACAAGGTTAGAGGTTCAAATTTTGACATTATGAGTAGAGAAAAATGAATTGAGAGGGTCACCCCATATTGGGCCTCTGCAAAACCCGATCTTGATTAATCGAATAATGAGTCGGATATCGTGATTAAACCAAAATATATGCAATTAATATATTAAACAAAAAAGACTTTCATTTTTAATAATTATTCAAAATGAATCGAACTATAACACGTCGTAAAAACTATAAAGAAGTAAATTATGGATCAAATTAACTAAACTTGAGATTCATTAATTGGCCTAATAGTCAATGATCCTCACGTTGTCTTATCTTGTATAGGTTCGAATCTTGATAATTGCATTTATAATGTAAAACATGTCTATTTAATAAAAAAATATCAATTAAGTTTATTTTAATGGTTTAAATAATTTAACGCTTCGAAAATACTTCCAATATTAATTGCAAATATACTTTTCTTAGATTTAATTAACCTATATATCTTCTCACTTCATATGTGTCACAATCTAGTAAACAAAAAAATGAAAACGATACTAATTTACTATATAATAAGCCATGCTTATGATTTCGATCCAAAAAAAAAGTCACGCTTATGATTAAACTAATTTGAAATAAACATATTCAATAAATTTATGTCAAATAATTAATTATTTTTTGAAGCAGTCAAATAATTAATTATTTAGTTAAAATATGCAACAAATGGGTCAATAAAAAAATACTCAATTTTTAAGGGAAATATTATACAAAATTGACAAATAGAAAAAAAATGGGTAGAAATAAAATTCCTGAAATTTTGAAAAAATATATTATTATTGGTATTTTTTATTATAATGAGAATAAAGACAAACCAAACATGAGTAGTATATGGAACACCCAAAAAAAATTAAAGGAAAAAATTTACAATCATGTGCGCTTTTGTTCTCAGTCATATGGTGGTTATCTTTTATTTTCTCTCTGATATTTTTGTTTTTCGTTTTTGTGAGGGGTTTTGCTCCCTCGTCTGCAGGTTTGGTTGTGTTCGAAGTGGATCTGCTCCCGTTGGTTGCCTGATCGTCGGGTTGGTTCCGGCTCACCTTCCCTCGTCTTTCAGCCCTCGCCATCTCTCCATCTGCGGCGACGTTGTTGTTTGGCTGCTCATGTTGCATTTCGTTCACCGCCGAGACGCTCCAATGACTCTCGAAAAGGACATGCAGTGATGGCTCTCGGTTGCTGGCTTCTTCGTCCCCATGCTCGTTCGGATTCCTTCTCTGTTGTGTCAAATCCTTCCCCTGTTTCGTTTCTTTTTGTTTTGTGTTTTGCTTTTTAGTTTGTGTTTGCTCTTGATTCTGCTTGACCGGTGTTTTCTTTTCCCAACTTTGATTGGCCGCTCTCTTTTTCATCAGCGTTTGCCGTTTTTTTTCGATCCCCTGTATCGTTTTGTCTTTGTATTGTGTTGTTTTAAAATGCCATGTACCATCTGCTAAAAAAAGTTATGTTTGCTTGTTTTTTGGTCTTCAACAAATGTATATTGATCACATTAGTACTTTTTAGAAGAAAAAAAATAATCGAATTTAACAACAAAAAACTTTCAATAGTTTAGCACTTGAGCTTTAATTATTAAAAAATAAAATAACAAAATTTACGAAATAAAAGTGAACAACTAATGAAGAATAACGTTTCAAAGTGGAATAATTAAATCTAATTAAAATTAGGGATATAATCCATTGTAAAATTAGAGAGTTTTACTGTTTGTAATCGTTAAATTAGTGAAAATGTGTAACTGATATTAACATGTAATGAAGAGAATTTTGCGGGAGAAATAGTTAGATTATTTATATTTAAATGTTTTAATCTCAATTACTAAAATCACTTAATCCAACTATCAAATGCAACGAACCCTAACCTTAAAGATTATTATATATAGAGAGAACCCTCTCTAAGGAACCACTTTCTCTTTCATTTTGCAAGCCCGAGGTGGACGGTTCTCCGGTGGTCTCCGCTTTGTCAGGAGCCGTTCGACCCCCTGTCTTCTTTCCCTTCCCCTTTGCGTTCGATAGACTTTTTTCTCTCTCATTTTCGATGTTGTTTCCTTTTTTAGTCTTGGTTGATCGTTGGGAGTTTTCTCCTCTGCGTCAAAGCTCTCATTCGGGACGTCGTCTGATGGTTGGTTAGGGCGTTCCCTCTAACTAAGACGGCTCGGGTGGGAATGGCGGGAGGTCCTCGTTTCTTTTCTTTTCTTTTCTTTTCTTAGTGATTTCGGATAGGGATCATGGAGTTTGTTGTCGCGAAGATCGTTGGTGCGGTTACCGACTCTGTTTTTTTCCTATTTGCCCACCAGTCACTGATGACTCATGTATCTTGACACAGTGACGTGATCAGCTTCCTCTCTGTATTTCTCCAAATTTACCTACCCATTCGTGACCCCAAATGTGACTTGCAGTGAATAATGGATTTGTTGGAGTATTCTTGTCTCGGTTTCTCATGCTGATGTTGTTTGCTTATTGTGCCTCCCTGGTGTTTGTTTTTTTTCCTTTGTTGTGTGTTCTTCATTGTTGTGTGAATATTCTTGGAGTCTTGTGTTTTTGTTTCGATTTTTTCTGAGTGGTCTTCCCAGATTCGATTTTATTATTATGCTTCATTTTTTGCCGATTGGTTTCTGATAACTCTGTAGAAAACTTATATTTTAGGCCCTTTTACTTAGCATATTGTATTTGTTCGAGTTCATATAGTTGCATTTAGAATTATTTTACAGGCATTTAGGGAGTTTATGCTTGAGCTTAATATTTTTATATATTGATACTATTAACGGGAAAGGTGTGATGCTTTAGTGGTTTTTGTGCGGGAAAGCATGGAGTGAAAGGAAGTAGTGGAGCGTTGGAGCAGTGGAGCAACATTCTCTCGTGATGGACTTGATGTCAAAGCATTGTTATGGAACTGAAGACAAATCTTTGACTCTTTGACGGCTAATTAACGCGTGAACCCCTTTCCTTTATGGGTCATCAATGACAGGAAAGCATAATCCTCATTAAAGGATCACATGTACTTTAAGATTTCTAAACTCTAGCTTAGCCGTCTCTATATATAGACAACTTGGGCAACAATTTAAAACAAGTTTTATTAAAGAAAACAACCTTTTGTCTTTAGCATCAAAGAACCACCATCAGGTCAATAGGAGTCTTCAAGTAACGAAAAGCTATCGAGAGAGTCTTGAGGAGTTTGGAGCGTGGAAACATCGATTTGAGGGCACGAAAAAGAGATTTTAGGACGCTTGAATTTTCTTTTTCTCTTGCTTTATAAACTGTTATGACTTATACTTTTATTATGATAGATGTTATTTGCTTATATATAAGCTAAATACTTTTTGTTGGGTTTATTGTCTTAAGTTACTTTGTTTAATTATTGTTCAATGCTATAGCATATGTTTCTTATCTATTTTTGAAAGGCTTGTAGCACGCTTAAATCGATCTCTTGAAACTGTCAAGAGGATTAATTTTCGCTATTTGATGAATTGGCTAAAACCGATAAAATAATAGACAATGTACACAAGGATTTTAAAGTGGTTCAACTACCCAACCGAGTCTACATCCACTACCTTAGTACACCACTAAGGATTTACCAATTCAGTAGGAATTCTTCCTTTTTTACAAGCTTAAGAGGAAACCTTTACAACCCTATCTTTTACTAGCTAAGATAGAACCACTCTAGTTTTTACTAAGGCTAAACTAGAGCCTCTCCTTTTACAGGGTAATTGTGTAAACAAGATAAACCTCACTAGGTGGGTGTTTACAGAGATTAAAGCTCACAAGAAAGAGTAAAAGGATTACAATTGAAGTACTCTCTAAACTATGTACAAGAGATATGAAGAAACAAGATTTAGACTCAAATTCTCTTGACCATCTTGCTTGGATATGTTCTATCTACATCTTCAAGTGTTCCAACCTTCATTTTATAGTGTGGAATAAGTTTCGAGCCGTTAGAGATAGTTGGGGATAAATTGGAGCCGTTGGGGATGATTTCCAAGTAATATTTCCCATTCTAATGCTGTCGGTATCGGTACGCGAGTACCCGTATCGGTATGCTCCTATGTCGGTGGGTGTTTTCTTTAAATTATTTTTACAATCTTTTCAATTTAGTCCAAAACTATTTTTCAATTATTATATCAAAACAAATATCCTTACAATCTTCCTTTTTTGATATAATAAAACCAAATTGAAAATTTATTTTAGTGATTCTCCCCCTTAGTAAAAATAAATTTTGAATAAGAGAATATTTTATCAAAGTGTTAAAAGCTCTCCCTTATTCAATTAGAAATTTAATTTTTCAAACATTTCTCCCCCTTTTTGTTATATAAAAAATTATTCAAAATAAAGTTTGAAATGACATGAAGTATAATACAATGGAGAGTTTAAAAATTGACAAAATAAGAATTTTGTTTTAAAATTGCCCCCCTTTCTCAAAGCATTCCAAAAAAATTGGCTTAAAAGCTTTACACTTAAAAGATATTGAATTTCATCATTAGATCAAATCAATTTAAAAGCTAATAAAACTCAATTATCCAAGTCTTCAAAACAAAAGAATAGATAACCAAATAAATAAAGAATTAGCATAAAGGTTATCCATCTTCTTCATTTGTATGACTAGAGCATTCCAAAATCTTTGCTATCATCATCATTGCTCCAACACACCTATAAAAGACATTTACTTGATTTTTGGTATCTAAATTGCTTTGAATCCATTTACATTAGTCACAATGTCTCTAATTCCCTTTAGAACCCATACTTGCCTAATTTTATAAGACTTTCTATTTTTTATAGGACAAGTATTTATGAAATGACCATGATAATGACAATGTGAGCAATTTGTCATTATGGGATTAGATGAATTATTAAAAATAATTTTCTTATCTTTTGTTAAGCTTTCAAGCATAACCTTCAAATCAAAATTTTCTTTTTGAAAATCTTCACCCTTAATTTTTGAAAGCTCTAAATCAATTTTCAAATTTTCATTTTGGCTTTCAAAATCAATTTTCAAATTTTCATTTTGGCTTTCAAAATCAATTTTTGATTTCAAAAGAAAATCATTTTTAATCTTAGGTTTAGAAATTATCTTCTTAAATTTGAAATTCATGGTCTCGAATTTCAAAAATAATTCATCAAAAGCATCTTGCAACTCATCAAAAAAATAAGAATTAAACTCACTTGAGTTAGAAGATACCTTAGGCTCATCGAGAGCCAAAACACCATTCACCTTAAGGATTGAGAGGCTGTTTGCACAAGATGAAGCATCATCTTTCTTCTCTCCCTTCTTGTTGCCAAAGAGTTTCTCAAGCTTATCCCATATTTCTTTAGCACTTTTACATGTGGAGACCTTCTTGGAAACATCTTCATTGAGGCCACAAAGAAGAGTGTGCATGTTCTTAGCGTTTAGCCTTGCCTTCGTGTTATTTGCACTCATTTGCCTCTTCTTCTTCTTCTTCTTCTTAGGAGCTTCCAAGTATCCATCTTCAATGATATCCCAAACCTCAAAATCGAGAGATTTGACAAAATACTTCATGACATTGCTCCATTGAAAGTATGTTTCTCCTTCGAAGAGCGGAGGATACGAGATAGAGCAGGCTTATTCAAATCTTGTCATTTTCTTGAACGGTGGACTTCGAGCAAATAATATTTACTCTCGGATGTTAGTCCTTCAATAGAGATGAGGCTCTGATACCAATTGAAAGGCTTATAACACGCTCGAATTAATCTCCCAAAAATGTCAATAGGGTTAATTTTTGCTTTTTGATGAGTCGGTTAAAATCGATAAAATAATGGACATTTTGCACAAGGATTTTAGAGTGGTTCGACTACCCAACCGAGTCTACATCCACTAACTTAACATACCACTAAAGATTTACCAATTCAGTATGAATTCTTCCCTTTTTACAAGCTCAATGAGAAACCTTTACAACTCTATCTTTTACTAGCTATGTAACGCCCCAGTTTTGGGCCTAGTGATTTTGAGGCTTATTAGACGGTCCAGTGGACCGGGTTAGAGATTCGAGTCAGATTCGGGGTCGTATATTTTTCGGTAAGATAAAAATATGGAAAATGGTTAAAATTATTTTAAAATATATGATTAATATTGGTAAAATCAATTTCGGAAAATGGGATTTGGAAGTATGACATTTTGGTTGGTGACCAAAATGTAATTTTTGAAAACTATTTTTAAAGGTGACTAAAATGAAAAGGTCAAATTCTTAGAATTCTTAAGGAGCTATTTTCCCAAGATTTTATGATGATTTCTCCCATCAATTAAATCATTTTTACATGTGTTTTAAAAGTTAATTAAAAAGGGTTTTGGATATTAAAGTTAGTTATTTCTTTTAAACCAATTACACGTAACTTTTCTCTCAACTTTTCTCTCCACTTCTTTTCCGCCAAACACTTTTGTTTTCAACAATTTCCAGATGTGAGAGACCTATATTCTTGATTTCTTGAATTGTAATTGTTTCTTTGTCATTGTTTTACCAAAATCTTATTAAAATCTTGTGTTTTCTAGCTTTAAACAAGCCAATTGAGGGAGAAATCACACAACAGGGGTAGGGTCCATGATCTCTTCCATTGAATGGTTCTTTATTGATATTCACAAGTATTTGATCCTTGATTTATGGTTTATAATCTGATTTTGTATTTTTATACTGATTTAATAGATTTAATTGAGATAAATTGATAAATTAGTGAAAAATCCAGATTGAATCTGTTTTCCAGATATAAGGATTGATTTTAAACATATAATGGATGTTTTATAATTTTGTTAAGTAGTTGTTAATAAAGGAATCCCGAAACTCTTGAATCTCTAATTGATTAGGTTGTTAGTTTGGTGTTTTGTGGAGTTTTGGTGGTTGTGTGTTTGCTGGAAGTTTTTGGATGGTTTAATTCTATTTTTGAGTGTTAATTGATGTTTATGGAAGTGTTAGATTGTTAGTTTATGGCTGGGTTGTGTTTGGAAAGGTTTAGATGATGATTTCGATTGTTTTGGTTGTGTATTTGTGAGCGGATTGTGAAAATCCGTGAGGATTTGTAGTTTATGTGTTTATAATGCATTGAGATGCATTAATCCTCAGTTGCAATATGATTAAAACAGGGGAGGTTGATCCGGAGGTGATCAGTGAAGCGTTGGAGGCTTCAAACGTTTGATTTTGTGTCGGCGAATCAAGGTTTTGCGTATCGATGAGTGAGAATGTGGATTCCAGTGTTGGAATATTTTAAAGGTGATTTATGAGAGATTAAACTTAGCTTGAAACGCTGGTTTAAACTCAAAATTAAGTAAAAGTGGTTATTCTCTCTCGGTCGTGCTATATTGAAATGGTTTTGTGCACTTGTTTTGATTTGCATGTTACCTACTATTTAATCATGATTTAAAGTATTTGAGATACTGTTTTCGATCACAAAATGATGATGGATGCACGTGGTAAGTGATCCATGTAAGTATATGGTTTATACTTGTGGTTTAAAGCATGGTTGTTGCTTTGGAAAATGGTTTGGTTTAATGCTTGTTAAGAATAGTGGGGTAAATGGTAAATGGCTAATTATATTGGCAAGTGATGTGGTTTTAAAATTGTTATCGGATATAGTTGGCCGGCCATAGGATTGATAGTGCACTATAATAAGTCACCTTGGATGTTAAGGGGTTTTGATCCATGTACCGTAAACTCCATCTAAGTACCCTAACGGTTGAGGGGTTATATGGCACATTAACTCCCATTAGTGGATTAAGCGTGTAATCGATGAAAGGGGTTGGTGTCCTCGTGGGTTGAAAATGTACCCCGATTGTTAATGTTCCACGATTGTAATTGTATCGCTATTCCGGTTGAGATAGCTTGAAGTGTTGTGGGGACACTTGTTTGAATCCGTGTATCCGATGAACTATTTTGGGAAATAGAACTTGGTTATTGATCACTTGTGAGCCAATATAATTGTTAATGTGTCATTAAAAGGTTTATGTTGTATATTGTGATTTATACATGTTTACTCTTTAAACTTTGGATATGGTTGTTATGCATTTGAAGGCTTAAATTGATGTTTAGCAATGAGATTTGTTGTTGGTTAATGATACATGTTGCATATGGTTTTATATGCTGGTTTTGAAAGTATTAAAGTGCATGGTTTTAAAGGCATGATGTTTTATACGTTGATAAACATGGATTGAAATGGGATTTTCAATGTGTTGATGGGCAATGGTTTTAAATGCATTGATGGTGTATTATTTTTTAGCACTCATCACTAAGCCTAGTGTGCTTACGCTCTCCTTGTCCATCAATGCAGAGAACTAAAGGTTTGGGATGCATCATGAAGCAAGGGATCTCAATAAGACTTGGTAACCAAAGTATGTTTTTGGAACTAGGCTATAAGTAATAAGGGTAATGGGGTTTTTGTTGTTGTTTTGGGAGATATTTGTTAAACTCCTTGTTTCGACAAGTTTGGTTTGTTGCTCCTGGTTTGTAAATGGCCTTTTGAGATTGTTTCGGTGATGGTTTTGAAGTTTCACTCTTTGTTTGAATGGTTTCTAGGAAACATGCCTCTAGTTTATCATTTGATGCAAGATACCATGAATTGATGTTGAACCTGGGTTGTTGTAGTGCGGTTTGGTCCCTGAATATTTTGGATGTGTGTTAGGAGCATGCTAAGGTGTTTTTATATGATCAAAAATAAGTTAAACCAGTGAAAATAGACATTATAGGTCCAGGCGTACCGGTACGGGTGTCCCTGTTTCGGTACGAGTAAGCCAATCCAGGCTTAGCATACTGGTACACGGGCAAGTGTTTCGGCATTGGCCAAGGCAAAATTGGCCATCGTTTCGATACGGTGTGAGGCGTTTCGATACAAACTTAAGGATTTGCATGGGGCGTTTCGATACGCGAAGGCATATCAGAACGAGAGATGGCTACTGGAATTCTGGGGTTTAAAAATAGTAAAGGCGTATCGAAACAACCTTGACCGTACCGGTACGGTGTTAGTTATTTCAGTTATTTTGGTGTATTCTGAAGTTCTGTCTTCTTACGTTTTGGTCCCTAAGATTTGTGAATGCAATTGTGTGAGCTTGGATGATTGTTTTAACTTGAAATTTGACATATTGGCTTGGAACCTGACTAATTGAGGATTGGTTATTTAAATTTCAGCATTTGTTTCCAAAATTGTTGAGTTTTTCAATTTAGTCCCTAAAATGTATGTTGTGCAATTGAAGGCCTTACCATGATTTGTTTCCTCTATTATTTCACCCATTGCAAGTATGTACATGTAGGATAATAATTATGTATCTAGACAAGATCAAAGAAAAAAATGGACTGACTTTTCGTAACCTTTCACAGGTTTGCTTCGATAAACTTAATGTAGTTCTCTCGGTTTGATCGAGCGTCTAGGCCGAGTCGAGGGGGTTACAGGCTAAGATAGAACCACTCTAGTTTTTATTAAAGATAAATTAGAACCTCTTTTTTTACAAGGTAATTGTGTAAATAAGATAAACCTCACTAAGTGGGTGTTTACAAAGATTAAAGCTCACAAGAAAGAGTAAAAAGATATACAATTGATGTACTCTCTAAACTATGTACAAGAGAAATAAAGAAAAAAGATTTAGACTCAAATTCTCTTGATCATCTTGCTTTGATATGTTCTCTCTACATCTTCAAGTGTTTCAGCCTTCATTTTATAGTGTGGAATGAGTTCCTAGCCGTTGGAGACCGTTGGGGATGAATTGAAGCCGTTGGGGATGATTTCTAAGCAATATTTCCCATTCTAGTGCTATCGGTATCGGTACGCCTCTATTTTGGGAAATATTCGTTGCAGGCTGAAACCAAGTAGAGGTTTCGAAACCGCCATGTTTGTATCGGTACTGCATAAGCTGTAACGGTATGAGGTTTTGGTTCTGAAAAAATTGGATTGAGTCATGTATCGATACGGTATGATGGGTATCGGTACGAGGATTCAATTTTTGATAATTTGGCTACTTAAAAATGTTTTAAAACCTCCCAAAACCTTTTGAAAATACCTCAAACATATTTTCAAGTTGTTTGGACTTTAAATCATTCTTGCAATCTTTTCAATTTAGTCTAAAACTATTTTTCAATTATTATATCAAAACAAATGTCCTAATAATTTTTTTCATTGAACTTAATGCTTAATCTTGTAATATCTATCGATAGGGGCCTTTGACTATTGAATTGTGACTTGATATCGAGAGAGTTAAGTTAGAACGAGTAAATAGTGGAGCTTAAGCTGTTAACTTGAGTTCTAATCTAGCTTAGACATAAGTTTAGGGTTTTAACAACTAATAAAGGGAATTTAAATAAGTAATAAGTTGTTAGGGTTAAGCAAACATGTACCGCCTTAGCATCCTGTTATCAACTTCTAGCTAGACATAGTTTATGAGTTTATACGAAAATTATGTCGAGTAGATAAAGTGTTGTCTAATTGCTATAACATTGAATAATAGTTAGCATTGTACTTTGCAATAAACTCAGTTTCCCATTCATTTTTGAAATCCTTGCTACACCATCTGTTTGTTCTTTGACAATAGCTTCACTTTACTTTTCTTTGCCACATCATTAGTTTATCATATCACACATCATTATTTTACTAACTCTTTTGTGCAATAACTTTGAGTTTATCACTTCAATCCCCGTAGGTTTGACACTCCATTTACCACTTTATTACTTGTGCGACGGGTATACTTGCTCTAAATTGCACATCTATTTTCAACGCATCAATTTCTTCAGTTCGATTGTGATCGGTTGTTGTTGTTGTTGTTGTTTGTTTTTTATTGTTTATTTTTGCTCTTCGTTCCTGGTATGTATTTCGTTTTCTATCTATATCTCATTTACGTTTGAAGAACAGTTAATCTTTCATTCAAAATATTTATGTATAATCATGGCCGGAGCCACGCTATAGAATGGAGAGTCTCATGACATTTGACACCCTAAAATTTTTTGAAATTTTTTTCTTATATAATTTGTATATAAATAATTAAAAAATATATAAATAGCATTCTTTTATAAATAATTAACCATCCTTAAATATGGTTAAAAATAATACTCTTTGAATAAATTTTTAGCTCCCTTCCGGTGTATAATTAAAGTTAGAGTGAAGGGGACAAAGCTTAAAGTCGGCAAGCAATTAGTGTCTTCAGTAAATTATATATAAAACTATGTGACATAGGGTTTTGTCAAAAGTCGTAATTGTATTTTTTTTTAAAGAAAGAAGGAAAGAAGCAAAGTGCTGTGGCGTTAGAAAATTTATACCAAAGACAAAAGAAAACAGCTAATCTACAAGGAGACAGGTCCATAATAAGACAAGGGAGTACTATAAAAATAAAACATTAGCATTGTCTTAATCTCATGTAAACAATAAAAATGTTTTAGAAACGTGAATAAAGAAAAGGGTGAATGTTTTTTTGTTTCGACATTAAGTGCAACGGTTAGATAGATAGGGTTCCATGTTGCTTGTCCTTATCCAAGGCTTAGCTGTTCCTACCACTTACTGTTCCCCCACTTTAAAAGCAACCCAATAGTTTTTTTAAAATAAATATTTAAAAAGTGGTCCCTTTAGATTAGAGTACTTCCAAAATATTTCAACCACTATTTTTAGGACTTTAGTTTCTATTGCCCCCATCTCAATGACCAAACCAACTTTCTCTTTCCATTTTGTCGTTTTCCGGCATTTTTACCTAAATATCACCCATATAAAATTATTAATAAATCAACAGTCATTTTAAACAATCTTAATTCTAATTATAACTATATAAAAGAGATTTTAGGGGAGGGAGAAAAATGTATTTTTAGTAGATCTAGAATTAATAATTTAAAAAAATATAAAGAAATAAATACGTACTGTTTGGTTAACTAATCAAATGTGTTTACTCATTTAAAGATCATTTTTTGAAACAATGTTCTTATATATATATATGATCCACTTACACATAACGTAAAACTCATAGTTTTACACATTTTTTTTGAATTGTTGGTTTGTTGTAATTAACTCTTGCTTTTTTTACAAGTAATAATCTTCATATAACCTACTGTTAATCTCAGTTATCAATTTTACTCATCCAACAATCTCAAAAAAAGTATAAAAATTAAAAAAATTTATATAATGTAACAAAATCCTATCCCATATATATAATAAAGGTACATTTGACAAAATCCTATCCCATGGTTGACAAAACGTGCGTTTCACATGTTTTAAGTAAGATGATACGATTTAAGACTATAATGGAAATAAAATGAAAAGTAAGAGGGAAAGCCAAGAAAAAATAAACAAATTTTGTCTAAAAATATTAACTTGTGTGGTATATTTTGAGGACACGTGTTAGCATAAACACAGGTCGAACAACGACACGCGTGAATGAGTCTTGTCTTCAATCTTTCTATAATAATGTATGCTAAAAAGACTATATTTAAAGGGGTGAAAAATCCAATATCTACTCATTATGGGATTTGATAATGCAAAATCCATTTAAATTTTCTTATTTTTGCCTCTAACTTTTCACTTTCTTTTATTTTAGTCATGAATCATGTCTACTTATTTAAAACCAAAAAAAATACGCTTCGACAACTACAATTATTTAAGATTGTGCCACGTAGTCGAGAGTGCACCCTATCAACTACTCTCTCTGTCTCATTCAATATATTTAGCATTGACTTTTTTTTTAATTTTTTAATTTTAACTCATTATTATTTTAAATTTATTATTGATAAAAATATGAAAAATATATTTTAGAAACCTTCAATCAAGTAGTTTAAAAATATATATTTTATAAAATTTATTTATTTAAAATAATTATGGTTAAATTTTAAAAATAACAAAAAAATCAATACTGAACATATTGAATGAGACAAAGTGAGTATACTTTTACGTTTCTTATACATTTAAATTTTTTAGGAAAATAATACATTTAAGAAAAAGCATATTTCTATAAAAAAAAAACTTCGTCTCCGAGGAAAAGAAAACCTCCATTTATTATTCTCTTTCATGTCAAACATAAACAAAACAAGAAGCATACATATACATATACATATACATATACATATATATATATATATAAGAAAATTATACAATTAGTGATATATACATATATACATCACTAATTTTTATTTCTTATTATTTTACTTTTAAATAAAATCTTTTTAAATAAATATACGGGACTTATTAATTGTCTTTTTGCTATTTTTGTTACTCATTTATTTAATTTATGTCGATATAAAATTATGGCATAAGAATAATTTTAACCCCTAACATTTACAATTTCTGTTATTTTGGCCATTATTCTTTTTTAAGGATAAATTTGGCCCATAACCTATATCATTTTATCAAACTACTCATTTTTCTAAATAACATCTCGATTAAACCGTTAAAAATTTAAACGGTGATGACATGTTAATATTCTTATTTAAAAATATATTTCTCAACTAATTTTAAAAAAATAACAAAAAATAAACATAAGCAAAAAACTAAACCATCACGAAAAATTCAACCCCTAAACACAGGTAATAAACAAATTCCTAAACCTAATTTAAAATCTCTAAACCCCAATTTAAGTTTTCATATCAAAGTTTTCGAAATCTATAATTTTTAACTTTATTTTATTTTTTCAGTATTTTTGGGACTTTTTAAATTTTATAAAAAATTTATCTGATATTATTTTAAAATTTAATTTAAATACTAAATTTCCAATTCAAAACCTCAAACCATCCGAATTAAATTAAACACTAAAATTTCAAAAACCCTAAACTAAATAAATAAAAGCCCAAATGATTAGTATCAAAAGTGTTATTTGATTAAATAATAAGTGATTTCAACAAATTTCAATAATCACATCAAATTTCTCAGTAATCTTTTATCTATTAATCACAAGATTTGATTCAAAATGAATTAAAATTTGAGGGTAAAATCATATTTGTTTGTATGTTAATGTACAGTTGGATTTTAGAATAAATTTACGTTTGAAAATCGTAGACTGGTTTCATGAATCCTAAGATTTTAAATTCAAACATCATTTATGATTAACGCAATTTTTTTCAGGTTTATATTTGTTTTAATTTTAATTATCTTTAATAGTTTAAATCAAAATAAAATTTTATTATATATGTAAGTATGTAATAAGTTAGATTACATTTCATTTAAAATGTATTATCACATGTATATGTCATATTATCACCGTTAAATTTTTAACAGTCTAATCAACATGATAGTTAAAGAATAAATAATTTGACAAAAATATATAGGTTGATGGCCAAATTTATTTAAAAAATAAAAACTAAAATATCAATAATTATAAATATTAAAGGTTAAAATTAAACTATGCTTAAAATTATTCACACAAAACTACTCATATAAACTTTTTTTATTAAAATTATATAAACTCATATTTATAGAACGGAAAGAATGTTTAACTTTGATTTAAAATATTTTATTTTGATCGGTTGGGGTTTGGTTTGGGTTTAAACTTTACAGTGCTGACAAAGAAAATATATAATAAATAAAGGCGTTTGATGTTGCCTGCCTATGTCTCTGTATACACGGTCCGCACGCCACACGCCTTCTTTCTGCACGCGTTCGTTACATTTTTTCAACTCTTCTTTTAAAATTTTGCCTTTGAAGCCCGACTCTAATCCTTCTTAATTAAATGCTTGGATTTTATTTAATATTTTAACAGCGTGTTTTTCATTAGGTCTTGAACAAAATTATTTATTCAATTCACTAATAGCTACCATGACTAATCTTTATTAGAGGGGGAATAATCGCCTACCAATTAGTAAATTAGTTGTATTTATTATTGTAATTAGCAAAAGGAAATGTATTTATTAGTGTGGAAATGATAATATTAAAGTATATACTAGATGAAAAAACAACTTAAATTTGATTAATTCTCGTGTCATTTTTCACCACCATGCAGCAACCAGAAAGCATAAAGAACAGCAACACAAACATTGGGTGTAACGTTAAAGGCATACCCAGAACCAGAACCAGAACCAGAACAGCAAAGTTAGAAGACGGAACAAAATCTTTATATTTAGAACACAAGTAGAGTACAACATCAACATACAATTTCATTACAAGACATATTTCATATATTAATGCTTCAAGAATTACCAAAGCATTACCCCCTCTAAAACTTCTCTTCCAGTTATTTGAGGCAGGAAGCTGACGGGGGTAACGCCCCCTTTCTTTATATCCTGTGGGCGGCTCAGCTCGTCCTTCGCCGCCTCCACCACCACCACTTGGCAGAAACACTAAATCATAGCTTATAACTAAACACAATGGATCTCACCACCACTTTCTAAAAATAGGTAAAAAAAACATGTTGGTTACGTATAGTTAAGGTTAAGCATGTAAAGGTGAGTATTAACAGTTAGGATTAACGAAGTTCTTTATCTCCTCCATCAGACGATAGAAGTGGTCATTGTTCGGTAAGAAGTAGAACCCAATTGTCGCCTTATCCAGGAAAAGAAGTTTCACCTCGAGGCCGTATTCTTTAAGCCCTTCGACGTATGCCAATTGCCAGTTTTGAATCAGATCCAAACCGGCCACGACGACGAGACTTTTGGGGAACTTGAGTCCATTGAGGCTTTGGCCGCGAGGGCCGAACGGATTACAAGCCGGGTGGTCTCGATCCTCCCCTTCGGGTAGATAAGCCCTCCAATACCAATCGCGATCATGAAGTGTGACGAAATACTTGCCGTCCAATCTCTTTTCGGATTCTGTCCTCCTCTGCCCGCCGAACATAGGATGAAGTAAAATGTTGCCTAATATCTCAACATTGGCCTCTGCTGCTCTCACGGCTACATGGTGAGCTATATTCCCTCCAGAACTATCACCAGCTAAGTATACGTGCACTTTAGAGTCCTTCCCACTTTGAAGCCAAGTTCTTGATTTAACCCACTTGAGAGCCGCCCACCCGTCGTCGTATGCGCAGGGGTACCGATGCTCGGGCGACCGGCGATAATCCACAGACACCACGACAGCTTTACAAACACTAACGAGGCGGCGACAAAAGGTGTCGTAGATGGCACTGTTTGCGGAGGAATGAGTAAAGCTTCCGCCGTGGAAGAAGACAATGACCGGAACGATCTCGGTCGTGCTCAAAGGCTTCAAGAGGCCCACAATGCCCCATTGAGCCTCGTTTTCAGGAGACGGCTGGTAAACCCTGTTAAGAAGACCGGTGGCTCCGTCAACGTGATCGAAGGAGAAGACCCCATCAACCGGGTTGATATTGGCAGGTACCTTCCGGTCAAGGTACTCCGACAAGTCTCTGTTAAAGGTTCCATCTGGCCGGCGCTGCATATTGTATGATAGCTTGAAATTGGAAATTAGAACCCAGGTATTCAATGGAACAACCCTCTGCAAAAGAAATCACACAAAATCCAAATCCAAAACAATCAGAAGCTTGATCTTCGAATAATAATTATCTCACAGAGCTGGAAACTGAGAAAAGACTGATCATATTGCACAAAAGGGAAAATTATACCCCATGGACCAAAAAAGAAGTAGGGACAATAACACGACTTCAACATTCGAAGAACCAAACTTGTTCTTTGAACAAATCAGACAAACCCAAAATCTCAACATCAACAATTCTTGAAGAAATCAAAAGTAAAATCAAAACAATCCCACTAAATCTACCATAACATCAACTCAGAAGGGAGAAACACCACTTATTTTTTTCCCCAAATGTACCCCAATTTTCTACCCCAAAAAGAGAGAAAGAAAACGAAAGAAAATACCCTGGATTCATTGAGGTTGACTTCATTGCTGCCAGCCATGGCTCGAACAAATCAGACTCAAGGAAGAAGAAGAAGAAGAAGAAGAAGATACAAGGAAACCCAACAAGGAAATGAAAATGATCTTCACGAAGAGAGCCTCATAATAACGAGAAACAAAAGCGAGATCGCCTTTGTGTATTACACTTCCCCCTTCTTCTCTTGACTGGTTTTTTTTTCTTGAGTGTCTTGTTTTTGTACTGGAGTTTCTTTCCCTCGCTCCCTTTTTTTGATTGATTTTCCTCGTGCTTCGGTGTTCTTTTTTTCTGAACAAAAGAGACACTTCCGTTCTGAAACACGAAACCACCAAGAAAATAGAAGAGAAAGCAAATATATATTTATATGTTAAAGAAGGTACATAGGAGAGAGAGGGAGGACATGTTTTGGAGAGTAAAAAAAAACAAAAAATAAACGAGGAGGACGGAGCCGAAAGAGACGACAAAACGGGGCGGCCGAATTTAACTGTTTATGTAGGTTCCTATGCTCTCCCATTTCCTTTCTTCTAAAAGCTAAACTTATATATATTATTTTAATAAAAATATATTTTTATTTTTACTTTATTATTTTATGGTCAAATTTTGTATCACTTCTATAACATAAATATTTAATATATATATTAAAAAATGCTTAAGAAATTTATTAGAAATATATTCAGAAAATAAATTTATTAGAAATAAATAATTATAGGTGGAGAGATAAATAATTTGTATATAAATGTATTCGAATTAAGTTTGAATATTAAATAGTACTTTTAGGACACATTTGAAATGTTAATTTGTAATTGAATTTGAATGTAATAACAAATTTGTGGCGTATTTTGATTATCATCGTAGTTTATTTGATTTTTAGAAAGAAAAAAAGTGAAAACTAATGTTCTTACATTTGAATTACACTCTTTAATTTTTAATTAATATTATTTTAAAATTCATTTCGGTGCATATATTGAGATCTTTAAATCAAAACAAAATGATTTAATTTTTAAACAAAGATCGACTTAATCTTTATATAAGTACGTAGATTTTTTTTACATGTTTTGACCAATTTTAATCAATTTCATTATTCTAAAATCTCTGAATTGATATCGTAGGTTAACCTATATTAAACTTTTTATAATGATATTTTGTTATTTTTTATATTTTCAGACAAATTTTAAAATATTTTAAAGCCATTACTCGATAATCAAATCAAAATTGAAAAATTATTTTTACATGAAACATCTTTCATCATGCATGCGACAATTTAATATTATTTATAATCAACATATAATAATTAATATTTTTATTATATTATTTCGCATAATAGTAGTTTATATATAAATTAATAAATAGGAAGATAGTTCCCGGATAGTAGTATCGATAGTGATGATAGTGGTATTGAATTGCACATTCAATCTAATTTATATTTTTAGAGAGAATAGGCAAGTTTAAATTTTGAAGATAATATTATTAGGAAAAATAATTTTACATTTTTAAACATAGACTATAAGATAAATATGTATATCATTAAAAAAATTTAATTTATACTTGATTTTAAATATTAATTATACAATATAAAAAAATAAAATTATATAGTATATTTTAGGTTTCGTTGGGTAAATAATTCAACTTAAAACTAATATTTAGAATATAGGGTATGTTGGGGAAATTTTAAGAATCTATAGCATTTTCTACAGTGTCATGGGAGAAAGCCTCCCGCAAGAGTTATTTTATTTTTTTAATATTTTTAGACCAAAAACGCCTTATACATGAGGTGTTTTCTATTTTCTAATATTTTTTATTTCAAAAAAATATTAAAAATAAAAAAACACATTGTGCAATAGGCCTTCTCCCATAGCACCATAAAAAATGTCATAAATTTTTAAAATTGCCCCCAACATACCCTATATTCAAAATTTTAGTTTTAAGTTAAATTATTTACCAAATTTCTCCTATATTTTAATTTAAAAGTCGTGATTTTCTTTTTTTAAATCCAAAGTTGATATGATCCCCATATTATCCACACTGTTGTAGAAAGGAAAACAAAGGAAAATTACCATTTCGGAGGGCAGACAGTCCCTGGTTTCCTTTTATTTCAAAAGACAGTTATAGCAAAAAACCAGTATCGGCCATAGTTGGAATGAATCGCAAAAAATAAATGGTTTAATATTAAAATAAATATTTAAATTATCTCATTTTTAGGTATTTAATTTTTTTATTTATTAGATTTTCAAATTATCATTTTTTAATTAAATAAATATCTCAATTAATCTTTAAAAAAATAAAAATAATAATAATTTAAACACTTTAAAAGATAAAAATTTTAATATACTTAAAAAAACGGAATAATTTAGAGCTTAATTTTAAGTCAAAATAAATCAATAGACGGAGACAAGAATTCCTGCGTTCGGCCGACGTCAGGGTACGTGGCGACAAATTATTTCGTCTCTTTTTCCCCACCATGCCGATATCCCGATTCTACCCTCGACTCACAGACCAAAACCACGAAACAACCACCGATAACGACGCGTGTTTGTCCATTAGTGTAAAGCGCGTGACAACATGTTTTTTATCATTCTGGGAAGGGAGGCTTTTGCATTCCCTTTATATTCCTCTTTGTTTTTTTATTATATTTTTGGGTTTCTTTTTTCTTCCTTTTTTTCTTCCTTTTTTGATGTCACCTCATCTTAACGTGGGGGCGTTGAATTTTGTCGTATTCCCTGAGAAGTGTGTGTATATAGTCAAGCGTGGGGATGCAACCACGTGGCATCCCGATGCTTTCATCATTTTAGAGGGGCCCACTTCAAACACACATTACCTCGGAGGGTCTGTTCGAACAAGTTGATATGATGATGAAGGAGGGAACCGTCACCCATCACCAAACCGGCTTCTCAGTCCGGACCACGTGTTCGATTTTCAGCTTGATTGATAGATTTCTCCATTACCTATCAGGTGGGTCCTGCCGGTGAATTTTCGCCGTTGGTTTTGTTTGATGGAAAATATCCTAATTCACCGGTTATATATTGGATAGTACCCACCTACACTCGATATAAAAAATTGTTATTTTTAATTTTAAATTATTCGAGTTACACAAATTAACGATTTACTTATTAAATTCAAGTCGAGTTCCACTTTTTCAATCAGAATAACAAAAATTATTGTTTTGTGATTTAATCTTTATTATTTTTTGAAATCTTCATTCATTTTTTCCCATTTTATTAAATTTAAACCGCATTCTTTTAAACCAATATAAAATATTTATATAGCTTCAGTTTCTCTTTTTAAAATTATTTTTTTATAATTTAATCCTTTAATTTTGTATAATTTATTTATTTTTTAATTTTTTTGTTTTATATTTTTTTATCAAATTTGAATCATATGCTTCGCTGCCAATAATATCTTTCTAGCTTCAATTCTTTTTTCTTTTACGATAATTGTATTCTATTTGCAATTTACTTCCATAATTTTGCATTTTATTCGATCCTCCGATTACAATTTTTTATAAAGTCTCTATTTCTAACAATTTCTTGACTTTTTATACTCTTATTAATACTTTGTCTTCAAAATTTTATTCTCTAAAAATAATATTATAAATATACTTTACAGTTTTAGATAATATTTAATTTATTAAATAACATTACAAATCTTACTTACACATATGAAAAGAAATATGAAGATATATGTGTGTATATATCTTATACGATTAAAAAAAGTCATTTAAACTATAACCAATCTTTAGCATAATATTTTAAATAATTACAATTAATTTTGAGTATAAACTCAAATAACTCGACTTGAATCTTATAAGCTTGACATAAAAAATTTAAATAAAGTTTGAATAATAAAATAAGATTCGTTAACTCGACTGAATAAAAAATATTTCTCGACTCGATTTGTTCGAATACTCACACATGATGTCAATTAACTTAGGTGAACAAACGAGAAAGAAATGCCAATATCTTTAATTAATGTTAAGGTGAAGCAAATTGATGATTTAAATATATTTAAAACTTATAAGTCGGATAAGATTTTAATTGAAATAAATTTAAATAAAAATTCATAAATACATTTTTTGGATAATATGTATGCTCGTTTTACAATCCATATTAGGGATCAGTGCAGAACCACATATGTTTTAAGGGTTAATTGACCCCACTTAATTTATTATAGTATGAGATTTTTAAAGAGTTAAAAGTGGTTTTCAATAAGTTAGTACAAAAATTTTCATAGGAATATTAAAATTTACGCCACTTAATTTGTTTGGGTATGAGGTCAACCATATTTATATTGTAGTGCTATGAAAATCCTCGTACCTCAAAGTCTACTCTAACTCTACTATATAAAAATCCTAACCATTATGCAAGATTACCTTTTCTAACAGTATTATCTTCAAGGTTTAAACTCGTATAATCTCTTTAAAAAATTCATAAATACATTAATTATAGTGGAATTTGATTTTGTAAATTAATATTTTTTATTCATCTATTTTCCCTTGTGTTTCAATTGCGGAATGTGGGGTCTTAATTTTGGTTGTGTTTCTTTTATATTTTCCTTTAATTGATAAGAACAAAAGAACCAACTCATGAGTCATGAATTCAATGTCACAGTATATAATGTATTGAACGAGATTGACGTGACGTTATCTTTATTTATTGTTAATTCTGGCTTCTTCTTTTGACTCATGGTTCAGGTTTCAAATTTGGTGGCCAATATGAAAAGTAACCAAAGTTGAGTACCCAATAAACAATTAAAATTTCATTTACAATTCATAATGATGATTATATATATTTGTTGACGTATGTTACGTGTAGCTTTATCTTCTTCGATATTGGTTATTTAATCGAAGTTTATAAAATAAGATAATAATAAATACAAACACTAGTAATTAAAAGATGTAAAACTCATAATCATAAGGGCGTGTTTGTTTTTTCAGAAAATGTTTTCAGCATTTTCAAGTGTTTGGTTCTCGTAAAATAATTGAGTTAATGTAGTTTATTTTACAATAAAAAAATACGTTTATTTCGTAATTCAATTTACCGTCTCATTTTTCGTAAGTTGATTTACACTGAAGCTTTCCTACTTTCTTTCGAACGACAAAACACATTACTTTTTCACTTTCAGTGAAAAACATCATCGGGCGGCACCATCCAAGTTTTCTCTCACCGGAAACACTACATGTAAGGTTTGTCTCTTCATCCTTTTATCTTTCATTGATATCTTTTCTCTCCTATTAATTTTTTTACTATTTTTTAGTCGTGAATATCAAATTGATTATTGAATTAGGGTTATGATTTGTTTGGGTAATGATTGTGGCATTTTTAATGAGAATTTTATAAGTTGCTTTTTAAAGATCGTAATTTCAAAATACTTGGTTTTAATTTAGTTAATTTTTTATTGCAGTAGAGTCTTTGCTCGAATTCATCTCAGCTTTATTAGGGTGAGACATTGTCAAATTTCAATAGTTTTACACTTAACGTGTTTGATAAATTGTCTCAATGAATTACATTTCTTTTTTTTTTTCTATTTCTCTTATTTAGTTATTTATAGTTTAGTTTATGTAGAATGAACAAAATCTTTAATCTGAAAATTTCTCTCTAAACTACTGGTGGTCAAGTGGACATCACCTTGAGGAGCAGGCACTCTGCCTCAGCTTCTCAAGAGACCAAAGATATCACTAGTTTGTAGAAGAAAATGAGTTTACTTAAAGATAATTATTCTAATACAAGGATTAGAAACAAAAAAACGGTATACATTATGCATGGAAAGATTATACATTGGTATATAGTCTCTTTTATCTAGTCATGAAATGTTTACATTCTATATTTTTTCATCCATCCAAACATTTTAGATGTCATTCATCAACAACAAAGACTAATAATTTGACTATCTTTACAGGAATAGATAAACCTCAAGGAAGCTGCAATGAAAACATCAGCTAATCCAACTCCGGAGAAGGAAAGTAACCTTAGCAACATCATTAAAGAATTGAAAAACATCATGGAGTGACTGTTGGTTTTGGCCTAAGATGTTGCAATGCTTACTATAGTTGTTAGAGTGTTTTCTGGTGATGCTTAATTGAGAGGAATGATTGATTTCAAATTTATGCTTCAAATGCATAACTATAATAGCTTGTACCCAAGAAATTTTTGTGGTTAATGGGTCTCTTATCTAGACATTAATCAGAAGCATAAAAGATATGAAGTTTAGGCTTGTACAAATTTAGGTCTATTATAGTTCAAATTGATATTTGTTGTTGGAATTCCTTAAATATTAGACATCTTGTATATCTTTTGTCGCATCGATGAGGATTTATTAGTTATATTACTTTTTTAAAGGTTTAGCATCTTCATTGGATTGCTCATGTTTGTGTGTATGCAAGCATGTAAAAGATATATAATATTAATTTTTATTCTCTTTTAACGAATATGATGAAAAATTTGACCCATTTTGTTAACTTTTCTTTTTGTTGTTTCAGGTGAAGGATAGGTTGAGAGATGATCCTAGGTATAAATGTGCTAAGTATGAGGATTGAAAGAGTTGAAAAAAAGGAAGGAAGACACTAAAGCCAACATTAATGTATTCTATTGATAATATTTTGTAATTGTAATCCCAGGTTTTGTGTGTGCTTGTAACCAATGACCAACTGTGGAAAATATAGCTATTGGTTTAAAAAGAATGAAATCACTAAAGTGTACCTTATAATATAAATTGAATGTTGCTTGCCTTAACCTTCTAATACATAGTTTTTTTATCAAGTTTTTTACTATATTATTCAGATATATTCTCGTGTTTCCTCAAGTTTTCATAATTATATTTTTGCTTACCATATATGATATTTTTACACATGATAATAGATGTTATTTTCTAAATGCATGAAAAACTAAAAATTGAATCTCAAATGATAATTTTTTGTTGTTAGTAAAATGTAGTTTTATAATAATAAAATTATCTCTCAATAAAAAATAATAATAGATTAAAATGAATAAAAATCAATGAAAACAGTTTTTAGAAAAAATTACCAAACACTGGAAATTGAATTACACAGCATCGTACAAACACTAGAAAATATTTTCTGTAATTCATTTTTCAAAAAATGTCATTCATTTTCTAGAATTTATTTTTTGAAAAATCAGTTACAGTGAAAGAAACAGACCCTAAGATTGAGTTTGTAGTGAAATATAAATATGGAAAAGTAGGAAGGACAAATTCATAATTAATCTATTTAAAAAATTATATAAAACAAAGGTAAAATAAATTCTTGCATGTGGGCCAGGAGCCCCTCACAGATCCATATGGGTTCGTCTTTGTACTTATACTCATATTCACTTAAAATTTTCATATCCACCGTTTACCCATCACTCACGATGGGTACAATGAGGGATGGTAATCAGGTTGGAAATAACCAAAAATCGTGAGGATCTAAACCGACAAAATGAGAAATAACCAAAATGTAACGACCTAAATTTTTGGGCCAACAATCGATTGTTGACTCTAGTTATGGACCTATGTGTTGGTTTGGGCCATTGGACCCATTGAGCCAAGTTTGGGCCTTATTGGATGAGAAATTGGTTATTTGAGTTTGAGTAGTGACCTACTTGTAATAACGTTAAGAAGTGGAGGATTTATGACGTCATTTTACCCTTTTTTGGAATTAAAGGCTACCCACACTCCTTTTAATTATTTTGTCACGTGGGTTTGGGGGGAAAGGAAAAAAGCATTGGGAGGTCATCTTCCTCATCTTTTTTTTCTCCCACATATCTCCATATCACTTTCTTTTCAAGCCATGTTCTAGCTTTTAAAAATTCAAGATTTTTTCTCCAAGTTATCATCCAATATTTAAGATTTGTGGATCTATAATCTCCATTGCAAAAGCTTCAAGAAAAGTGTTTTCTCATAGAAAATGGTAAGATTTTCATAAATGAGTTTTTGAGAAGTTTAAGGCTTTAAAAAAGATTTCTCTTGATCCTAAGGTTGTAGTTTATGGCAAATTCCTCCACGAGCTCTAATCCAAGTTTTATTTCGGATTTCATGTTTGAGTGGCAAATGTGTAAGAGGTTGGAGGACCTTTGAGAGCTTGAAATTTGAAGAAAGTGTGAGAAAGCTTGAGTTGATGCTTGGGTTCGAGATTCTTGCTTAAGGTTAGTACTGTAACGACCCGAATTTTGGGCATTGCATTTGGGCCTTATGTTTGTAAGTCCAAATCAATGATAGTTGGATTAGGGCTTTGTGATAAATTAAAAGAGATTATGTTTGTAAGCCCAAATCAAGGATAGTTAGATTAGGGTTTTGTAATAAATTAAAAGAGATAATATGTGTGAGAGTAATTTAAAAAGAAAAGAAAAAAGTGGAATGTTTTAAAATAAAAGGTGGCTGATGATTTGCTGGGAAGAGGGGGAAGAAGAGAAATGAGATATTTTGGGAGAAAGAGAAAAATAGTGGAAAGAGAGAAAAAGTAAATGGAGGCTTTGATTCTCGATCTACGGTCGTCAGAGCTGTCGTGCACGACACTACTATACCATTGGAAAGGTTTCACCTAGACGAGTCAAACGATAGTTGTTGTGTCACTGTCTAAGCTGTCGTTCGCCAGAGTAAAGAAAAAGAAAAAGAAAAAAACTGGTTCGGTATGTTCTAGCCGTCACTGGCGCAAACAGAAGCTACCATCAGAACCAGCAGTCAAAAAACAGCAGGGCTAGAGCTCGCTGCTGTCGTACGGCCATCGAAGGGCCTCTCATGAGCCACAATGTGTTGCCCTTGCAGGTGGACGGGCGCCTGGCCAGGCGGGTGCACATTGTTGTAGTGTACCGCGTTGCATTGGATTTTGTACCCTGGTGCACATGCACCATACTGCACCAAATCATTTCTCGTGGGTGTACCGCTATTACCTTGCACCGTGCCACACCGGATCGCTGGACCTTGACCAGCCGTTGACTAGACTTTAACCGATGTTGATCAGCCGGTGACTTTTTCTAGAGACCCTACCCTAGGTTTTTCGATATTCTAAATCTATTGGCGCAGTTCGTTTTGCTAACTTCAAATCTAGTAAGCTGCTTTTATGCATTTAACCTTTCAAATTCATTAAAGTACGGGGTTAATTTATACTTATAGTATTAATTGATATACGATGATTATTCGAAATCAGATATCGGATCAAGTGGAATATTCGGGAAGCTCATATGAGAATTTTAGCGATATCGGCTTAAGGTTAGTACACCTCAAAATCTTAATGCTTCATAACCATCATAAATATAATTGTTTTGCGAGTTAGTGTCCGCAAAATAGGTAGAAGATGGATATGCATGTTTGGACACTGATAGTATGAGATTCAATATTTGTGAGATACATGATGATGCTTAAGGATATAATTTGACTCGCATAATTATTTGATGATTGGTTGAATTGATTGATAATTGCAATGCCTTGTATGCTAGTCTGAATGGTTGACGTGAATTAATGGAAATTATATTTAAGAGATAATAATAAATATTCGAATAATGATTATGAAGTCGGTAACTAATATTAATTGGGTGAATACATTAGTAAACCAACTTTAATGACTTTCATAAGCTTTAGGGATCGAACAAAGCGTGGTATTATCATAATTCGAGAAAATGGTAAAAACCTATGAATAAATTTTTGGTATGAGCTCGGGCCATACCGGTATGCGATTGGAGTGCCATATTGGTCTGGGTTAATCCGTACCGCTACTTGTAGAAATTAGGGATTTCTAATAAGATATTTTTATATTGGTACACGTGTGAGTATCGGTATCGTATCGATACTCGTGTTCGAGCACTGGTACCCATGAACGAGATAAATTATAATGCTAATAAAAGATGAAAATTGACGTGTGATATAACGTAAGATATAAATGAGATAATATGGTTTAATAAGATAATTAATGAGGATGATTAACGTGCACTTCCATAATGTATTAATAAGTTGGTAAACTTAATTGTGTGATTTGATGGTAATAGCAATCATATGGATCATTGAAGGATCGTGTGATGTTGTGTGTTGTATGGTAAACATGTCCTTACTATATGTTGATAAAGACACCTAAATAGTTGAGTCATCTTTGATTAATAGGATCCAGATATTCAGTGAGAGAAAGAGTGTTGCAACATCATGGTTAATATTTTTGAATGTATAAACTTGATGTTTAGTGAGACCGAAACTTATTCGAAGATACTTAATGATAGATTCTTAGCATAGGTGTATGTATCCCAATGCTTAGTGGTACCGAGCATCACCTAAAAGAGTGTATAATCTTGATATTTAGTAGAATCAGGCCTCACTCAGAGTGTATGATCCTGATGCTTAGTGGGACTAGGCATCATTCCTATACTGTGGTATAATGCTTATATGCTATGAGAAGCTTATGCTTTCTTGCTATGTTGTATGATTCGACGGCTAGAGGTAGCGATATATCTATATGATATTATGATGACATGTTATGAGTATGGTTGGGCCTTGTGTGCCACGTATGATGATTGCTAAATAAGAGCATGCGCTTAGGTGACTATTGATAGCTCCACGTGTTTATTTATTTCTCTTTATTGCTCGTACTAACTTGCATACTTATGTTTATGATTAGCATAAAGTATGGTAGAGTATATGTGTAACACTGAGCTTGTAAGCTTAGTGCTCAGAATAGTTATTTCCATCCGTAGGTTGATCGTCGGTTTGTGGGTTTCGAGGAGCATTATCAGTACGAGATTCTAGTATGTAGAGGTTTTCAGAGTACAATACTTGTGTTTAGTGGGCTATGTATTCATAGGACCTTACGTAATTGAGTCTATATTTCTTATTTTTAAAATTGTATAAATCAAGTCGAATGTTTAAATGTTTTATTTAAAGTGTAGCTCTTTTGTAACGATTTTAATTGTTTATCTATGTTTTCAACTATTGGATCTAAATGTTTTGGAAAATAACTTGTATTTGAGAAATTTTATGGTTTGGTTTGGGCTTGAGGTCCAAATTGTGACATCCGGGTCAAGGGTGTTACAAGTACACTACTAACTCTCTCGTATTCCTGGAAATCATAATTTTGATTACCTTGTTGCTTGGTTGATGTTTTGGTTGCTTGAATGCTTGAGACCCCTTTAATGGCTAAATCCAAATTTGATGTTTAAATGGTGTAAAAATGGTAGAAAACCACTTAAACTACCTTCTATAAATTATAGGATCATTTTGGGGTCATGCCTTTGGGTTTTGGAGGCTTGAGAGTTGATTTACGAACTCTAGAAAATGAATTCTGGGTTTGAGTACCGATACGGGTTGAACGCGTATCGGTACCCTGTGTTAATTGGGTAAAATCAAGCCAAATCGTAAAGACGTATTGGTACACCTAAAGGGTATCGGTACCCCTTGTTCCCGCAAATTCTAGTAGCAAAATTGGGTATCGGTACACTTGAAGGCATATCGGTACCTATGGGGTATCGATACACGGCCTTGTGTATCGGTACGGGGTTTTGGTTAAACCCCCTATACGTGTAAAGTCGAGTGTCGGTACGCATAGGTGGGTATCAGTACCCAGAAGAACATATCGATACTCATAAGTGGGTATCGTTACCCGTTGAACAACCTGCCCAAAAATTACATTTTAAGTTCGAATGACCTATAATTCGAGGACTAAGGCCCGATAGGCTTCTAATGTGGTATAATGAATAGTAAAACTGAGAAACCGAAATTTAAACCTCATATATGAGCATAACGAGTAATAACTTGGTAAATGTTGGGTGACTTGTTTGTAATAGCAACCATATGGATCTTTGGTGGATCGTGTGTTGTTACGTGCCAAGTCGCCTTGATTGGTTGTATCCGAATACCAAATGAGAGTATTACAACACCAAGAGATGAGACACCGAATGTATGCTCCCGAGGCTGTGTGACACAAGGCCTCACCTAAAGAGATTGTATGTTCCCGAGGCTGTGTGACACCGGGCCTCACTCCAGGTTTGTTTGGTATGACGCGTATGTGCTTTATGAGATTAATGCATCTTTTGTTGTTGCTATATGTTTAGGCGGCTAGGGGTATCGCCAATATTGTTGTATCGCCATGATATCATCTTTAGCTACATGCTCATATTTATGATTTGCATGAAATATAGTTGAGTGGAAGTGTATCCACTGAGCTTGTTTGCTCAGCGTTCGAAATCTTTATTTTCGTTCGCAGGTTAGTAGGTTAGCACGTTGCTTGGAGGAGCACTATCGGAGAAGGATTCCAGCATTACCTCATCGGAGTACAGTACTTAGAATTGTTAGTCTATGTATTCATAGGACCCTATAGTTTTGTATTATAACTCGTATTTTGTATTTTAAATGTGAGTCGAATGATTTTATAATATAATTTTAAAATGAGCTCCATTGTAAACGCTTTCAACTATTTGTCTATGTTTTAAACAATTGAAAATCTAATGGAATTGGAAATTGATTGTGGATTAGGCTAAACTAGGTCAAAATTTTATGGTTGCGGGTTGGGCTTGAGGCCCAAATGTGACATCCGATTTTGGGGTATTACTCAAAATCTTCACCCATAAGGATGTGAGAAGTTTTATCACCGAAGCTCAAATGTGGAAGGGGATTACTATAGCCGAATAATGAAATCCCCAAACTGTACCTGTATAAATCATCGTGGGGATTTCCAAAAATATCCGCAAAGTTTTTAAAATTTATTTATATTTGAACTAAAATCTTTGATAAAGTCATTTTAGACATAAAAAATATAACCTTTTTTTCTTTGGGCAAATTACAAGACATGTCAGTTTAGAATAGCTTGTGAACTTCCCTGAATTCATAATGGTCTAAAATTTATATGGCGAGTAGTGTACAGGTGGATACGGAGTGGACAAATATAATATGGGTAAGGTCTCAAATGCATCACTTACTATCCACAACGAATATGACTTTTGACATTTACACACACCCTGTTCACTAAACTCATACTCATAATGCTTTAACTAAAATAAATATTATACAGAATCAATAAAATTATACTCAAATGTCATCCCTACCCACGCTCCGAATCAAACCCTACGTTGACGTGTTGCTTTGAAATCGACCAATCGTTTTTGAAACAAAATAATTCATCTAATTTGCTTTCGTATTGTCTATTGCGTATGGTTTGTTTTATGCGGGAGCTTTTGTTTTGTTTGGTAGTGAAACCGGGGGGTCCAAAGTAAATTAAAGAGCGGCCCACCTCCCTTTCGGCCGCTTCTGCGTTAGGTCAACAAAACTAGGAGGATCTATTCCACCACCACCTTTTGGCCGCTTCCTTCATCGCCATATTCAATTCCTCGGCAAAATCAAACCAAATACTTAATTTTTATTTTTTTATTCTTAAATGATTTATTATTATCATAATAATGTTTTGTCTTTTTCCTCAAGAAACAGTGTTCTGTCCTTAAAAAGTCTGGTGCATGACAATATTTTAATCGATATACTGAAAGTCATGGAAAAGTATAAATTATTTATTATTACTTGCAAATGAAGTCGAGCGTGGACCGTAAGCAAAATTAAATATATCAATATTTGATGTATCGATAATAATATAATTATATAAATTCAATTAACAATATAATAAATAAATTATTATAATTTTTTTCAAAAAATTAAATTTGTTTTTGATGTTATATTATACTATACCTATAAAATTTTAAATTTTTAAATCTAAACCCTTCAAATTCTAAATTCTAAATTAAAATTTTAAATATTAAATCTATAACATTTTTGCATACACTTTTAATTTGAACCCTTCTTTATAAAATAATTACCCTTATCTAAAAGCTCCACCATTTGTTATAACAATATGTATGGAAAAGTAGTGATAAATTGCATGTGCACGCATGACAAGTTCCACTTATTCTAAAAACTAAACCTAATCTTTGTTCACATATTCTTTCTCTTTTTTTTCTATATCACAACTAAAACAATATAATTATTTCCCAATGAAACTTTAATTCAAATAATGATATTATTATTGTAATAATATAAAAACCGTAAGTTTAAAAACAATTCGAGTATATAAACAATATTCTTTCTAGTTTATTTAATTACAATTTTGGAAGTTCCCGATAATTTCAAAATTTTATGAAAAAAATAATAATATATATTATCGAAATATAATACTATCTGCTGTAACTTGAGAAAATAAATAAATAATTAAATGTTGTTTTCAGGATAATGTGTTTGGAACTTTTGGTAAAGTAGGGGAGCAGCCGGCGACTTCCAAATGTCTCACAGGTCGTACCGAAATTTAAAATACATTTTTCCAAGACTAAAAAATTACATTACTTAAGTCTTCGGTGATTGAGGATTTGATTTTTCGTTCAGAGTATTAAATAATTTTAAATTTTATGGTCAATATTTATTTTTATGACCGATAAATTGTAAATATTAGTTATTAGACTTATTCCGATTGATAACTTGAAAAGGAAAAAATACATTACCCAAGTCTCTGAGAGTGTACATTGTATTTATATACGTATTTGTTGGGTTATTGTTCTCCTGTTCATTGTACAAAGCCTTTGTTCGATCAAGCTTTTATTTTTATTTTTATCAATTTTATAATTAAAAGAACATTTAATTCAAATTGGATAAATAGAAGGTTGAGGGCTTCCAAAGTCAAATAAGTATATTGGTAGTTAGGATGTACCCACTTATTATTATGAAAATTTATTTCATGTAAAATATACTGTTTAAATTTAGATTATATAATTTTCTCTATTTAATACTATTTATTTTATTTGAAGTTTTAAGTTGTATGATTTAAGTTTAGAATTTAAAACTTATTATTAGAACATATAAGATTATATAGTTTGAATTTTGCACAATTTATATATAAAATAATTTCTTTATTATTATTAAATTGGAAACACAAAATTGAATTTATTGTATCTGCTTTGAAAGAATATACTATTTTTAATTTAAAATGTTGATTTGAGTTTAGAGTGGTGTGGAGGTGATTTTTAGGGTTTGATTGTGTGGAAAGACAAGTGTAGAACTTTTGTTTTATTTTGGTAATCAGAGATGGATGTTTAGTTAATTGCAGGATCGTCGTCTGATACAGACCCGATGAGTTCCGATCTAATCTGATAAGGTTAATTTTTTTTTTATAAAAAATTGGATTTGGGTCGAGGTTGGTTTAATTTTTTTTCAAGAATGAGGTCGGTTAAATTTGGGTTTAAGGTAAAAATATCTGAATGACGTGAAATAATAGTTTAATTTTATTCTAAATATTTACATATGGTTGTTATAATACCCCTCTCTTTATATTTATTCAATTACCTCTCTATTTTGTCTAATAAAAATGAAATAATTACTATAATGTCTCTCTCTAATTGTATTGTTTCAATTAACTTCCTATTTTATTAAATAAAAATAAAAAATTATTTATACCGAGCCGACTTAGGTCAAATTCTGGTTTTACTCTAAAATTCAGGTCGAGTTCAAACGGATGGAGCATAATAAAATGTCGGGTCGGATCAGATTCAAGTGGAGGTGTTAAATTTTTTAGGCCAGGTGCGGGTCAACCAAAAACTCGGCCCAACCCAATCCATGATCATCCATAGTTAATTGAGGAATAGAAATTATTTGCCTTTTTGGTACCTATTTATGCTCAACACTAAAAAAATTAAGATTATAATTTAGGGTTAAGGTTTATGATTAGGCTTTAAGAAATTAGAAATATATTTTTTAGTATTTAGGGTCTAAAATTTAATATTATAGCTTAAAATTTAATTTTTTTAATGTTGAAATATAAAAAATTATATTGAAAAGGGACATGATTTTTTTTTGTTCATAATTGAGTGGTGGAATTATGTTTTTTGTTTGTTAATGGTTCTACAAAGTCAAATAAATAAATAAAAAGCAAATATGTATGTGTTTGAGCAGCCACCCACGGCCTTGGGCTGCCCATCTTTCGTATCGGCTGATGTAATACTGAAATCAGACGATAAGAGCGAATCTACCATCCTTCTTCACTACGCTTTATGTTTACTTTTCTTTTCAAATACAACCTACTATTACTGGCTTCAAGTTAGATTCTATTATATTTATGATATGATTGAACAAAAATATTTCATATGAAATATATTTTTAAAATTTATTCAATTAATAATTAAAGGTAAAATAATGAGAGATTTATTTTTGACTTTTTTAGTTATGCAATAGATTCTTAAACAACATTTTTAAGTTCTTTAATTTAGAAAGATAAGAATATGTTTATAATATTTTTTTATTAAATTCGACGATGGGCTGTTAGCAAAATGAGAGTCACATACCCATGATTTAGGTCCACCTAGTTGTAAGGTGTAAGGCCTTTTTTTTTGGGACAATAAAAGAAGAATTCATTCATTCATAAAATCAGCACGTCCAATAAGATAAAATCACGTACACAAGTCAAACGCCATGCAATCAACGAGGGGCAACCAAAGCAAGAAACACGCATGAAAAAAAGAGAACAAACTGCTAAGGAAAAGGAAAAACATGAGCAGGCCAAGAACAAGCAAAAAAACAGAAAGAGAAAGTCACAACCCATGGTTGACACAAGCATATTCGACCATAGCCATACGAGAGCTCTGTCCAGAGCCTGGGTCTTGTCATCATAGCCGTTGAAGAAGAAAAACCAATTTTGGTGAGATCGTCGGCGATCATCACAGAAACCTAGATAAGGTTCTTATAGTAAGAGGCGCCCATAGAAAAACATGACCATCGAACCACCTGAAAATCCCCAGACCTATGTTTACACAACCCCGCAGGATTAAAGATGATCATAGGGGAAGGAACACAATCCATTGCTATGCTTCGTTCCTTCCACCCTTCGAGCATGGCTGGAAACAAAGGACTCATGGATATTGCGGATACCCCTGGCCAGGGATATCCGCCAATTTTTAATTTCCTACAATACCAATTTCTGAAGCAATAACTCCTATACTCTTCTTAGCAAAAGCCACGTGGCTTGAAATAGCATCAATTGTTGCATCAAACTTCGGATTGTTTAAGGAAGGGTCAGTTACATCCAGCAAGTTTGGAGACAAAATCCTTGAAAGTCTGGAGATCAAAATTTTATAGGGATTTCCCCAGCAATACATGCAAAGTTACTAGACCAACATGTACTTTTTCCCTTGGAAAAAGATAAAATTGCCCTATATGTTGTACCCTTCTCCTTCTCCAAGCAATTGCCATGTTTCTTCTTCCCGACGTGGCCGATGGTTATCAAAGTTTGAGGTGCAGCCGCAAAATAAAGTAAAGGGAGCTTTCCAGGGGTAAAATGGAACGTTCACCTTGCAGTTATCCCCATGACAAAGGGAGGGACTCTAGAAATTCACTGTTTTTAAGGTCTGAAAATCATTGCTGGGTAGCCCACGAAAGACAAGATACATATCCATCTTATAGTTCCACAAACAGAGACTTTAAAGAAAAACCAATTGCTTTCCATCTCCGTTCTGCGTGAATTCGTCTTCATCAGCAGAGCCTCAATAGCGACGGACTCATCCCCTGCAAGAAACTCATTGTCGTTGGGTCGTTAACTAACCAGGAACATTAGATCACAAACCTTACTTCCTTCCCGGCCCTTCTCGATAAACCAACCCAATGTCTTTCTCTTAAAGTTGTCCAGGGGATGAAGAAAAGGCCAACCGAACCGTCATTGCAATAACCAGGAGAAAATCGCTCCTCCACCACCGAAGTCCACCGCATCGTCAACTGTCTAGGAAACCGAGTAGGAGTGTGGACTGACCTGAGGGAAGAGAACCACTCAGGAACTGGTGTCCAATCAATGGCCACTAAGTCTAGATCAACTTTAATGAACAAGGGAACTTAGAAATTGGGGGTTTTCTCTCAAACATGTTTTTTTGTAAGTGTAAGGTGCAAGGCTTAGCCGATCCATTTCGTCAATACTTAATTTGGATATATCAGCTTTTGACTTTGAAGATGAGTAATTATTTGGTGTACTGGTGGTGATTTTTTTTTACAAGCGGACTTTTAAAGCTGCCACATATTACTTTTAAGTCTTTAAATTCTAATCTTAAATTCTAAATTATATATTCTAAACTTTAAATTATAAAGTATATCATTAGACCTTAAAATCTAACCACAAACACTAAACATTTAACCCTAAACTCTAATCTCTAAATCTTAAAATCTGTACGCTTATAGAAAACTTGTTTTACACGGTCAGTGCATAGAATATTTTTTATAAAATTATATAATTTTTAATTAGGATATCTTTTTTACTAAAGAATATATATATATATATATTTTTATGTATGTATTCATTCAAGGATAAATACATAGGCAAGATAATAGCAACCCAAAGGAATCGGGCACAAATATGATACATAGGCAAGATAATAGCAACCCACCTTTATTACATCATCATCTTCATTATCCGCCTCTTTCTTAGCCTTTGTTTTATACATAATTTTAGAGCATTCTTCACTAGTGGTTTTTTTATGGGCACAATTATGATATATGAGATATTTAAATGTATGGGCACTAAACATAATTTGGCAAGCTTGTACCCTTGACTGATATGAATGGTTCTTCATCAAATGAATCGTACATCAATTTTTTTACTAAATTTAAGTCATGATCTCCTTAACAATATGGTATATATATCTCACCAAAAAGTAAGTAAACTACTTTCAACCTTCTGAGACGTACAACGACAAAAGACTTAAGAATTTCCACATTGAGAGAATCATACCAACAGAAGTGAACAACATTTAAGACGCACATCATTAACAAAAAGGTTACATGCATATAAGAACCCACGTAAGATTTTATATTCCCTTCTAACTTTTTGGTCTATCTCAGTATTCATCATAACTGTTGTTATTTGTATGTCGCGCTACCTAAGAAACATTATGTAAGAACGATGTCATAATAATAAATATTTTGACGGATGAGCGAGATATATATTTTTAATAGTTTTAAAATAATTATAAGGTAATACTTGTTGATATATATATATTCTTAATTTTTTGACAACACATACCTTGTAAATAAAGCGATTTAAACTTGAATTTTCTAAAATAAACATCATCATCTTTTCACTCTCTTATAAGATGAATATCATCTTTTTTTTAGTAAAACCACTTATTAAGTTTGAATGGGGATACTTGAATATAGTCTGCATAGCGTGAGAATGCTCCCGTGATCGCAGGGTTAAGATTTATCGTTTGTGAATGTATGTTTCACAAAAAAAATTAGTAGATTATTTCGTTGATCAGCGTTGAGATCCTTCCACCTCATAATATAATTATTATTACTTGTCTGCTTTTGAAATCTAATTAGAAAATATTCAATGTTAGGGTCATGTTTGGAAATTTTCTAAATACAATTGTTTCTTAGAGGCGAATATATTTGTGCTTCTATAGGGGTGAGTAAAATTTGACTCAACTCGAAAAATTAAAAACTTTTATCAGCCTCGACACGAAAAAGATTTTACCCGACTTGACTTGAATCGTAATTTTTTAAACCCAATTTGATTCAAATTTTTTTTAAATAAAGTTTAAATTATAAAATGAGAATCAAATAACTAAAAAGATTTAGTAATTAGTGAAATAATTTTCAAGTCAAGTCGAGCCCCTCGACTCTGTCTGATATATGTATATGACATATAAAAAATATGAAAAAAATTCATTTATGTATATCTTATATGGTCATAGAAAGACGTCTGAAATTAATTAGTACCATAACAATATAAATATTTACGAACAAAAACTCGTCAACTCAACTTTAATTTGAAAAAATTTTAAATAAAATTTGAGTTATAAAATATGACTCGTCAACTCAATTAACTCGATTTTTTTTTTACTCAACACGATTTAGTGAATCTTCACCTCTATTCCTAGATCATGACCTACCAGTGGAGGAAAATCGTTCATTATCGTAGAGTTACATATCCATCAGATTTGAACGATCAAATGCCTTGCCAATGGAGTAGACTAATATATCCCTAAACCATCTCGATTCGACGGTCGGATTCCAAGATCGAGAAGAATAAAAATCATAAAGAGTGAATCACCTTAAGCCACCGACACTCACGTTGTCCCTCACACGGGAGCCGTGGATCCGGATCATAGCTTTCGCAGATTACACAAGTTATCAAGTTCTGACTTCATTCATATATATGCAAGTGAGTTCCGATCCACCTCAGGTTGAGGACGACCTCTAGTTGGTGTTGGTGGTCTTTGGGTATTTAGCTCCTGTAGTGCAATATAATCATATTATATATATGTGTGTATATATTGATATACATGCAGTTTGAAGGCATGCTTTAAACGCCAAAGTCCATAAAGATTACCTGCATCCACGCATCATCCCCAACACATTCCGGCAATGGCTCTGGGGATTGAATTGGAGGTAGCAAAGGATGGATTAACTGGGGGACTACAACCAATCCTCTCCCGACTACTAATATAGCTCCAGCATTGTTTGCAGTACCTGGACGCATAAACTAGATTAGGCAGCCGAAAATACCCAACAAGATATGGCTCAATGTGGTTTACTCACCACAATAGTTTGTTGCAGAAAAAAGAGTAATCAATTGACCATGAGCAAAACGCTCGAACCCATCCATTACACATTCATGGGCCCTGATAATAAGCTGTAGTTTGAGAGAATGATACCAACAGAAGTGAACAACATTTAAGACGCACATCATTAACAAAAAGATTATATGCATTTAATGACCGACGTAAGAATTTATATTCCCTTCTAACCCTTCGGTCTATCTCTGTATTCATCATAACTGTTGTTATTTGTATGTCGCGCTACCTAAGAAACATTATGTAAGAACGATGTCATAATAATAAATATTTTGACGGATGCGCGAGATATATTTTTTTAATAGTTTTAAAATAATTATAAGGTAATATCTGTTAATAAATGTATTCTTAGTTTGTTGACAATACACTTTGTAGGTAAAATGATTTAAAATTTAAATTTTCTAAGATAAACATTATCTATTTTTCATTCTCTTTTAGAATGAATATCATCTTCATTTCTAGTAAGACCACTTATTAGGCTCGATTGAGGATACTTGAATGTAGTCTGCATAGCGTGAGAATGCTCCCGTGATCGCAGGGTTAAGATTTATCCGTTGTGAATGTATGTTTCATAAAAAAAATATTAGATTATTTCGTTGATCAGCGTTGAAATCCTTCCACATCTAATTATTATTATTTGTCTGATTGTGAAATCTAGTTAGAAATATTCAATGTTAGGGTCATGTTTGAATATTTTCTAAATACAATTGTTTCTTAGAGGTGAATATATTTGTGCCTCCTACGTAGGAATAAGTAAAATTCGACTTAACTCGAGAAATTAAAATATTTTATTAGAATCGACACGAAATTTTTTTACTCAACTTGACTTGAATCGTAATTTTGTAAACCCAATTTGATTCAAAAAATTTTTTAAATAAAGTTTAAATTATAAAATGATACTTGAATAACTAAAAAGATTTAGTAATTAGTAGAATAATTTTCAAGTCAAGTCGAGCCCCTCGACTCTGTCTGATATATGTATATGACATATGAAAAAATATAAAGAAATAAACTTATGTATATCCTATACGGTTATAGAAAGACGTTTGAAACCAATTAGTACCATAACCGTATAAATATTTACAAACAAAAACTCGTCAACTCAACTTTGACTTGAAATTTTTTTAAATAAATTTTGAGTTATAAAATAAGACTTGTCAACTCAATTAACTCGATTTTTTTTACTCAACACGATTTGATCGAATCTTTACCTCTATAATAAGCTGTAGTTTGTTTTTCGTACAGAAGTCCGCCACACGACCAGGCTGCATATGCCGACTAAAATAATTGAAGGTTCATGTACATATGTAATAACAGTTCAAACACACGTGTTTAGAGGAAGAGCTCATGACTGTTGCAAACATTATGTGAAAAATAAGATATTTAAACACCCAGAATTTTCAAACAAGGACAAGCAAACCATAAAAGCAAATAAACTCAAAATTAACACCTCCGTGCCAATTGTTATCAATTTCTCGATCCATCAAATTCAAATTAGGTGGTTCAGTATTCCATAGTTTTGTTGCAACTTGAACAAAACGGTTCATGGAATAGGTTTCTCTCAAACCTTCTATGCTATCATTTTCCGTTGGATCTGACCTGAATCGGCAGAGTGCCAAAATTAGTCTCAAGAAATATTTACAACTGACCGAGTAGATTCAGAAAATGAATACCATAGCAGGTCCATTAAAACAATGGATCCGACATCCATTGTTACTGGTCTCTCAAGTTTCTCTATCTGTTCAACTGAATGTATTGACCTTCCTATACCACCATGCATGCAGATAATTTTCTTTTCAATAAGAGCAACAAGCGGAAGACAATTGAATAGTTGATTGAACCGTGTCCATGCCCATATACCATCATTCTCCCCCTAAAAGTAGGTAAATAAGCACATTTTCTATGAAAAAGAAACTAATCCACGAATGAACACTCATTCAGACCATTCTCTCAATACATTCAATACGGAAACCAAAAAGTGCATTTATGTCGGAAGCCTCATGGTTTCCACGAATCAAGTGAACGTTGTCAGGATTTTCAATCTGCATAACATAAGAAACAAGAAACTTGAATCCATTAATAAGTAGCATAAGGTTTATATCTAGGGACGGAGTCAGGATTTGGGGTTAGGGGGCAAAACATAAATGTTTGAAAGGGGGGGCAAATTCATAAATAAATTATTTTTTTAAAAAAATTATATAGGGGGACAAAAGTGAAAAAAAATTCTTCGGGGGTGGAGGGCGATTGCCCCTCCCCACCCCTATATAGTTCCGCCCCTGTTTACATCTATAGTCAAACTAAGGCTCATTGATCAATAAGCTTACCTTAAGAGCAAGAAGAAATGTTATTGTCTCCAAGCTGTGTTGTCCTCGATCAACATAGTCTCCTAAAAACAGATAATCGATGTACCTAAAATATAAAACAGAAGGATTAAGCAACTATTGGAAAAAATTGCAGAACCAGTGATACCATTGGAAGTAATAGTTATAGGCAAGTTTCAAATATAACAAGGAGTTATCTATCATTAATGAGCAGGAAAACTATCAAAATTACATAATATCTCCTGCAGTTGAAGGGAATCCATATTCATCGAATAGCCGCATCAAATCACCAAATTGTCCATGAAGGTCACCAAAGACCTTTATAAGAGCTTTCAACTGAAGGACCGAGGGTTCTTGCATAAAAATCTGTTCGGCAGCATAACAAGCTCACCCACTTCATCTATTGCCTGGAGCTCTCCAATTACGGGGCCTAAGCAGTGTATAAATAACCTGCAAGAGAAATATAAAATTAATCTACGTTTAAGAAAGCTAAAATGAAAATAAAATAAATTCTAATGTACTTGCCTTTTTATGCAAGCCTTGAGGAGATTTCTGTCTACAAAACTTTTTCCCAGAATAGGAAAGATCATTAGAAGGAATTATCCGTCTGCTCTCATTTTCAAACTGATCCAAAGATAGCTGCCGAATCATACCACCAAGGTTCCCCGCAGCCTCTTTAACAACCACAACCTGTGGAAGAAAACCATTAGAAGACTTTGGTTGGACAACTAGAGAACCATTCAAGACATATGACTTGCAATAAACATACAGCTCTATAATGAAGGCGAACATCAACTTCATTATCACTATCGGTTTCAGCAGAAGGTGAGTTTTCATCAGATACTTATGTTTCCTCTGCAGGAACAGTAGATGCACCCTTTGCAGCTCGCCAGACAGCATTTGCTACCTCAGCTTCAGCAGCAGAGGCCTCCTTCAACCTCTCCATTGAATATTCGTCCATACTATAAGATAAAAAGTGTCCACATTAGTGTGCGCACATACATGAGAGAGAGAGAGAGAGAGAGAGAGAGAGAGAGAGAGAGAGAGAGAGAGAATTATTACATCATACATCATGCCCCCCGCTGAAGGGAAATCTGGAACATTATCTGAAGTTGTTTCAAATGAACTTAAAGTAGGTTGGTTGAATCTGGGGTTGGAAAAGCTTGAGGCTCTGTCGGGGGTTAATACAGGATTAATGTCAGACTGGAATGGTAAATTTTCAGCAACTAGGAAATCATCTAACAGCATATCTGCAGAAAACTAAAAAGTTAATGACACAATCATCCAAAAAATGGAAATTAATAGAGTATATCATTCCACAACCCCTTCCCCACACAAAAAAGGAAAAAGAAAATGAGCACATAAGATTGGATAAGAATTCAATTTTATAACTATCAGTCTGCTTATAAGATCAAAAGAAAAGTAGGGCATTGTCACTCACTAAAAAGAGTTGAGATGTCATATTGCTGTGCAACAAATGTGTGCATAATTTCAGATACAAATATTTCTTTTAAGCATGAAGACAAGCATACATTTCCTTGGTATAAGAATCAATCTACAATGAAGTTCTCAATACCCATAAGCCAAAGGAAGACAGACCAATGTCTTCCTGTGTTCCGTTTCCCATACTACCCATAGCAGTTCTCTCTGTCGCAAACCAATAAAAGCTAATTGCTCCAGTAATGGAACTGAGAAAATACAAGAAAACTTTTCTTTAAGGATTTCAAGCAAAAAAGTAAATTTTCAAAACCATTTGTTGCAACTTGCAACAACCTGATGAAAGCAAAGGACAAAAAATAATTAAATTCACATCGACATCACTCACTTACAATATGATCATTTGTAATCATACATGTTAAGGTAACATATTCCAATCAAAAGCAAAAAAAAAAAAAAAAAATCAGTAGCCTCTTAGGTTCTTTGTTGTATGGCAATCCAAAAATTGACAACTAAAGGAATAAAGCCTATATTTGAAGCCTTCTCCATATGTATTTCTTCCACTTTTGTTAACTACAACCGCATTGATAATTGCAGTCAAACGTCCAAAATTAAACCTGAATGGGTCTTTTACTAGCTGCTTAATTAGTCAAAACAAAACCAGGTTACTGACACAAGTACATGCACTCTACTGTTCAGATAGAGTTTACTGTCATTACCTCCTCTAAGACCACCATGAATATATATTAGAACACCAACAGATGCAGCTGCATGGCGACAACGGCGCATAAGTTCCAAGGAAGGATCATTTTCAGCATGTCCCTTAGTGTTCTGTGAGTTAGTCTAGTCACAAGCCCATTCCTGTCCAACCACTCGCCAGCAGCAGTATCCAGTACTACAAAGTAGAGTGAATATAAATAAAATAGAGATACACATAACTCGCAATACGGGCAGTAATTTCAAGATGACAAAAAAAAGCTTACCTGCAATGGCTGCCTCACCTTCTACTGCACGTCCTCCCCTAAGAACACCCCCAGTAACATGCAATCGCGCACCAACAAAAACCTAGTAGCATGCAAATATCAGGTTGGCTATTTATTTATAATGCAAAAAAGAGGGTTGGAAGGTGTTACAGACCTCTGGAGAACCACATCCCAAAAGCTAGCTATTGAGGTGGGAGAGCCTAGGTCCATATAAACCCCACAAGGAACCCATATGTTTTCTATGTGGGATCCAAGTTCTATACCTTGCAATTGGCACATATCAGAAGGCCCATAAAATTTGTGTTTTATGTTCATAACCACTATGTTCAATAGCTGTGGCATCTACTTACCGCAGCATGTTGATACCTTGGTGAAGGGCACACTCCTGGTGCAAGAGTCCACTCCCACTGACCATTCCTATGCATAAACAGTCCATATGCATCTGACATAGGCTGTAGAGGTACATATATAATCTATAAAGTCAAAAACAGCTCCCAGACTGAAAGTTCACTCACTGCATAGAAAAACTATCCAGTGCCTAACTATAGTTTTGTATAGAATGTTAGCTAGAGTCTTAGAGATCAAATTAGATCGTTCAATTAACTGTTATTGGTATATATCATTCAAAGTAAGAAAACTTAAACATCACAGCTTATGCTAAACATTTAGCACACATTTATGAATAATGCGCAATGCAGAAATCAGAATAACATTTAATTTCGACAGGTCAAACCACCCGAAGAGTAGGCATAAAGCACAATATTGCATGAGGGTAGACCATACCATCCCAGAAGAGTCTCTTCCACCACAAAGCAAAAACATACCATCTGAGCGAGCACTGGCGGTTGCATACCTACAAAGAGAGTATAAATAATAGAAATATTTACAACAGATTGTGGAAATATACAGACATTAATAACGTGTGTATGTTGTTAACAATAAAGGAACTGACATTCTAGCAGAAGGTCTATTGCCTTCAGGATTTAGCTTCTGCCATACGTATGGTTTCTGGTCAGTATCCAAAGCCCAGGCATCGGAAAGAACTCTTTTCCCTATTAAAAAAAACGTTGCTCGGATTTCAATGCAACCAAACTAACTAAACCAAGAGAAAATCACCAGACAAACATGAAAATCCACATAATTGACCATGCTTCAATCACAGTTTCCAAATAACTAAACAAGCAATGTATACAAGTCTTCTTGATACTAAACCGCAATCCTACTGAATACTGATATAAACATTTTGGAATGTTGAAAAACATCTGGGCACTAACTGAATATATCAAAACAGCCATGTTTCATCCAGCATTTCCAACGGGTTTAGGCGAGTGAGGGTGTTGCCTATAACCAAAGAGTAATCAACAAATTGATTAAGTTAACCAAGACATAAGCTTCATTTTTTCTTCTTCATAGCTAATTTTCCAAGTACAATGCATTATGTTCTCTTCTACAAAAATGAAATACACAGCAAGATAGAAGGGATAAAGCTGGAAAATGAAATGTTCATACCATCATTTCCGCTTACGGTGACAAGATATCTCTGGGAAACCAAATCCATAACATGACCATAGGGCGGTCCAGGACCCTGCCCTTGCACAACCACTCTAGACAAAGAAAACCATCACAGGGACATAAAAAAAGAAACAGATTATTATGAAACAACAACAAATTACAATGAGAAATAGACAAAACTTGCAGAGATTAAACTCACCTATGCCACTTAAACTTATTATGAGTTAGATCAAGCACATAAAGATCATCAGTAGAATGCCCAGCTGGACCTATCCCACCCTACCCAACATAAACAAATAACAAGTTAAAGAAAAAAAAACCCCATCAAAAAGAATATACAAAAGCAGTATTCTTTAGAGTTCATTCTGCATTGTACACACCTGAAACACGACCATGGTGCCAACAACAGCTGCCGCATGTGCAGTCCTAGGCGAAGGCGGATCACCAGCTGGTGTTATTCTGCATAATTCAATTAAAACCGTTCAAGATCTCATCTAAAATTTCCAGGTCGAATTAAAAAGCTAAAAAAGAGAAGGAAAAGAATCAGGGAAATCACTTTGTCCATTTTCCGGTAAGAATGCACTGAATTGGTAACACCAGCCAATCCTAAGCACCCAAATAAAAAAGGGTAATAATGTATTGAACAGAAAAAAAAAATATCCAAAGTAAATAACAGGGTTCCAGCGAGAGATGTTAACTGATTCCGGGAGAGGCAGAGGAAGCGCCACCCTCAATGGCGGTGGCACCAGCGAAGAGAATAAGCCTAGGACCCAGGGTCTTAGTGGCAGCGACGGCGGTAAGAGTGTGACCACATCTGGGACCAGGCGTATCCTCGTCGGTTTCCCAAATAGTCTCCAACGTCCGATAAGTAGGAGCCGGGCATAGCCACGGTTTCGAGCTCATCCCTCGCAAACGATATCAAACCTTCAATCCTGAGATCCTTGGCAATAACATCGACGAAAGAATCCATAACCCAGACATCGGAGCTCAATGGTGGGCCCTCATTTCTTGCTGGGACCCTCCTTTTTGTCTTTTTTTTTAGAAATTAAATCCAAAAAATTGTTGTTTGTGTTGGAAAGAACCCAAAGCTCGGAATTACCTTCCGAGGTACCCTGCTTCGTTTTCTTCTGTGTTTTATTTTTAAGAGATGTCATGATCAAATATTACGAGGAGAAAAGTTTATTAAATTTTAAAATATAAAAATTATGAGAGTTAAAAATTTTATTTGATTAATATTTAAACTAATAAGATTTAAATATTATTATGCCTAAATTCGGGGAGGCAACTCATACATCCCTTCGTCCTTATTCTCTATCATTTCATTGTTGGTTTGATAGATGTCTTTGTGTTAGGCAACTCCAATGAAAGTTTTAAATTTTCGGTGACCAAAATGAAAGTGTTTTAAAAATCGGTGACCATTTATACAGTTTACCTTTGAAGAAAAATAAAATTAATGAGCCACGTCAGTATTTTCTAATGGAATGTAACGGAAGAGACCAAAATAAAAGCGAAATAAAAATTGAGTGATCTTAAAAAAAATTTAAAAGTTTGATTATCAAAATAAAAACGTCCTAAAAATTCAATGACAATTGGTGTACTTTATCTTTTCTGGAGAAATAGTATAATAGTTAGGGGTTGACATTCGATGTAGGTAAGTGACAAAATTTTGAGTTTAATTGAGTTGAAGAGTTATATTCGATAAACTTAATGCACTTTTTACTCCTAAAATTTATTTGTTTTTTCAACTTATCCTTTAACGTAATGTTTGGGTTTTTTACTCCCTAAATTTATGTAAAGTAACACCGTTAAGAAAAATTTATTCTGACCAATCAAAACGTGTCATATCACTTAATTATTTTTTCTTATTTTTCTATTTAATATATTAAAATATTCATTAAAATAATTTTATTTTACCAAAACTACCAAACCCCATCCCCAAAAAATATCCCATATGAATTTGTAGCATCTACCGACATGCTATATACCCCACACGAAAGCCCTCCCAAAATCTAATGCCTTTCAACTTCATAATCTGCAATAGATGAAATGTTAGAATCGCTCAATAGGATGAACAGTGAATCAAATATATACCTGAATCATGTAGGCTCAGATGAAAGCATAAAACGAGGATCATCCATAGTTGGCCAGTGAACGAGAAGGCTTCGACCGAACCACAGGGTTTTCGAACTCTCCTGGAAATGAAAAATGAATAAAACTTCAGCAACTGAAGAAAATATCATTTCTCTACCAAGTTAAATAGTGACTTACCACTGGGGGTTACCTGCCAGTAAATGCTAGCCCATGGTCCTTTTATAACGAAATAACATCAGGAACAGAACCTGTCCCTTGTCCATTAAAATCACATGTTGTCTTATGTTCCTGGGAAAGGCAGAAGCAGCAATTTCCCAGAGATTTCATAAGAATTTCAGTGTCATTGTCGTCACTCCCAAACTCAATCCCTCCAAAAATTTCACCTTTAACCATACAACAAGAAAAAGATGACTAAGCATAAACCGTACTATTCTGACAGAAAAAGAAACAAAACCCAACAACCGAGCCAACATAAAAGAACAAACTTTACCATTATAAACAAGAATGTTTCAGCAGAATCCACCAATGGCAGAACAACAAACTTTACCATTTAGATTATGATGATGGTTACTTGATCTGGGAAAAAATGGGTTTCGAGGAAGAGGATGAGGGGATGGGGTTTGGGGAAGAGGAGGAGGATAGTTTTGGTAAAATAAAATTAATTTAATGAATATTTTAATATAGGGTAAACTATTTAAATGGCCACCATATTATGAATAAAGTCGCGATTTGACTATAATATTATTTTTTGAAGGAATTAAGCCACCATACTAATAACTTAGACTCAATGTGGCCATCTGCCGTTAGAATTTAACAGCAGGGTGATGTGATAATTAAAAAAATGTATAATTACACATTCTTCCAATTTAAATTAATAAAATAAATTTATTTTTTTCTTTCAATCAGGTGGTGACATGTGTCATCACCTATTTAAAGGAGGAAAATAAAATCAAACATTCTGCCTACAGGGGGATTCAAATTTAAGACCCCTTGGGTATAAAGAGTGGTTTAGCCACTGCACCAAGTACAACTTTAAGCTATAAATCACTTACTTCAATATATATGTCTTAATGTTTTCTACATCTATTTTTTTAATTTAACATATATAATTATCGAATTAATTTTTTAATTTAATAGAAAATTTGATTTTTTATTCATTTAGCAAACCCTAAACCCCAAATGCTAAACCCCAAACATTAAACGCTAAATAAATTTTATTATAATTTAAAAATTTTAAATTATAATAAAAATTCATTTAGCGAATCCTAAACCCTAAATGGTAAACCCCAACCCTAAATGCTAAATGATTTTTTTATTATAATTTAAAAAATTTTAAATTATAATAAAAATTCATTTAGCATACTCTAAACCCTAAACTTTAAATGCTAACCCTAAATGATAAAACCCTAATAGTTTAGCATCTAGGGTTTAGGGTTCAAGGTTATATATGTGAAATTAATTCGATGATTATATATGTGAAATTATTGTTTAGGGTTTGGGCTTTGAGGTTTAGGGTTATATATGTGAAATTAATTCGATGATTATATATGTTAAATTAAAAGAATAAATGTAGAAAACAATAAGACGTATATATTTAATTTAGTGATATAAAGCACAAAGTTGTGCAGCCACTCCTTATACCCCAAGGGGTCTCGGGTCCGAATCCCCCTGTAGGCATAATGCTTGATTTCATTTTCCCCCTCTAAATAGGTGGTGACACGTATCCCCCTGTAGGCAAAATGCTTGATTTCATTTCCCTCCTCTAAATAGGTGGTGACACGTGTCACCGCCCGATTGGAGGAAAAAAATAAATTTATTAAATCAAATATAAATAATTAAATTCCTCAAATAAGGTATTAACACATGTCACCACCTAATTAAATATTTAATTTATTTTATTAATTTAAAATTAGGACTAAATTGAAAGAATGTGTAAATAGCAGGGACCAAATATGGTGGCTTAATTGCTTCGAAAAATAGTATTGTGATCAAATCGCGACTTTATCCATAGTATGGTGGCCATTTAGGTAGTTTACCCTTTAATATATTAAACAGAAAAATAAAAAATAATTAAGTGTCATGACGTGTTCTTATTGGTCATGACGAATTTTTTTAACGGTGTTAGTTTTTTGGGCAATATAAGTAACAAAGTAAATTTTAGGGGGTAAAAGAGCCCAAAAAATACGTTAGGGGCAAGTTGGGAAAACATGTAAACGTTAGGGGGTAAAAAATGCATTAAGCATATTCTATAACTTCAATTTTATTTATTTTTTATTCGAGTCAAGTTGAGTTGTTCGAGTTTCTGTTCAAATTTAATTGTAAACATTTATAAATAGTTAAGATTATTTTCTTTTACTTTTCTGTGAGTATTTTTCATATTTCATATTGTTAATTTCGAGTTATTTTAGTTTTAATTTTGTAATTTAAAATTTATTCAAAAAAAATTTGAATCGAGTTTATAAAATTACGAATCAAGTCAAGACAAGTAAAATATTTTCGCATTGGGTCGAGTTTTGTCCGCTTTGCGTTTATATGCCTAATGCATTGATTATATTTGGCCTAATCGTTGTTTTGGTCCTTGTATTATAATTAAGTTATTAGTTTATAAATGTACCACTTTTTTTTTTATCAATTTGACTCATGTATATTATCATTTTATTTCGATCTATCACTTTACACATTTAAGAAAAGATGGCGTGACTCGATGGAAAGTGGCACATATAATAAAAAAATAAAAAAATTTTAAAACATTTTTAAAATCTAAAAAATTCAGAATTTATATTTTCCCAAAATTACAATTATGCTTAATTGATTTTTGAAAAAAATCATTATATTTTAAAAAATCATAAAAATTAGAACATTTAAAAAAACTATTCTTATGGATTTTTTTAAAAATAAAGAATATATAATTTTCATGATATTATTTGAATTTTATATTTCTAAAATGTTTAATGTTTTTATTATATGTAACTCCATGTTTAATTCGACTATTGTTGATGTAGAAAATGGGATAATAGTGGTTTTAGACGGTCCGTCTGTTGATTTTGTGAGAGTGACAAAAAAAATAAAAAAAAATGTGGGTTGAAGAAGAATGTAAACAGTGGAGTGGGTTTCGAATTCTTTTGGTTGTTGTGTATTAATGAGTATTGATTGGTTAGCAGGATTGTAGATTAGGCTTGTCAGGTAGTAGAGCTCGTTAGGATGTGATTGTTGTTGATTTTGGAGGACCTCTCGAGTGGAGGTACAACAATTATCCCCTGGTCGAAAAAATGTCATAAGGTGGTGTATTATAACCATTGTGATTCTCATTTTCGCACTTGATCAATTAAATGAGTTTTATATTTGTCAATCCTCGAAGTATAGAATAATGTTGTTTAACTTCATTATTTTTTTTAAGTTTTAACTTCATTATTGATCATTTAGGACAACCGTATTTTAATGCTGAGTAAGCGGAGGATCTTGACATCCTTTTAGAAATAAAATAGTGAAACATATCTCGACACCCTTGTAAAACATGTTGACACGAAACGAAGGAAGGGAAAAATATATTTAATTAATATATGTTAAATGAAATGATTCAATTTTTTAAAATTAATTTATATTTAAAATTAAGTCATTGTTATAAATTATACAAAATAAACATAAACCCGACACACATAAAATATGATACGAAAAAAAATATATGAATATGCTGACACGACATGAAAGTAATAAGGATATAACGTAAATTTATATTTGTGTCAATATTTACATAAAAGAAATTTAAATGTATCCAAAAAAAAATAAATATAACTATTAAATACAATTATAACATATAGATAACATGATTATAAATAAAACACAAATATCTATATTTTAATGAGAAAAAATGATAATACAATATAAATAGCATGAATTATTTATCAAATTATCTCCAACCATGAGCTAAAGACATTGATAGTTTAATCAACCCCATTGTAACGAGAAAAGAAAAAAAATAATGTAAAACATAAATAACATAGATAGTTTACATAAATTACCCCCAAAAAATATGAATTTAAATGCATTGATTATTGGTTCAATAAATTGAGCAATCTCATGTAAAAGGATTACTTTTTCTTACCATGGAAATAGCATCCTCCAATTTTACCCAAAATCACAACTTAATTACATTGTTTAGGTGGCACATAATTAAAGTGAAAGAAGATAAATTTTAAACTATTGTATAGATATTGACAAAGTTCAATAGCAGAAAAAGATTATTTGGATGAAAAAATAACTGTTAATGTTACCCACACCTATTGGTAGAGGTGTGCAAAATAAACCATAACCGTAACTGTCCGGTATAACCGTTCATTTTATAAGTTAATTAATTTAACCATTAAAAGTTAAACGGTTTTGGTTAACCAAACCGTTATAAAAGATGATTGATAGTTAACTTATATGTACTTTTTTTTAACCAAGTATAAAATTTGTGTTTAAAATCTCTGTATAATTTTTTTTTGAAAATTTTAATATAATATTTATCAGGGGATAAATTTATTATTGTAAAAAAATAATAAACATTTTTAAAAAAATTGTAATAGATTATAAGTTAACCTATAACTAGACCGTTTCTTAATTAACCACTATAATGGTTAACCATTTAAAAAATTAATGGTTAACTATTTCTTTAACGGTTAGATTACAGTTAATAACCGCTATAACGATTAATCAACCGTTTAAGCTAAACGGTACGGCTAACCTACCATGAACACTCCTACCTATTGGGCTTGTTTGGTCATTTAGTTCCTTAAACAATATTATTGACATGCTTTAATTAATTCAATTTCGAATATAGATCAAACTTTCATCTTTCTTCTTCAGGATGACCCTAATAAAAATGAATAATACTAATAGGCGCGCCTTCGGTGCTTTCGTAGACATCGAACAATTTGGAGACCTTGTGTTTCACGTGTATGCATATTATAATCACAAGAGCAATCACAATAACCTAAAAAGTAGGAGAAAACAGCCTAACATGACATTTCTAACAGATATCCCAATCTAGTTCCACTACATAAATCCCTAAGTTATGATGTCATACATAATTGTCACACAAGGATAATCACATGATAGATTAGATGCTAGATGTGCTTCATGTATGTGAATTGCATTCTCTAATTTCCATGCATGACTTGGGGATTGGTCTTTTGGCTGAAGATAATAAGGCACGTGTTTTAAACAACATACAAATCTAAATTCTTCTCTTTGGCCAAAAAAATCATTCTCCGACTCATGCATGGAAACCATAAAATGCATTTCATACCTCGCATTCTTACAAAAGATCCAATCCTTTACTTGCCTCGGTTTTCCTGTCTGGAGACTCGTAATGACCTCAACTTGGCAGAGGACTTGAGTGAATGTATCAAAGGAGCATTATCCTCTTCCTCGTCTTCCTCAACCTGAGCATCTTCTTGGTCGGATGTATTAATTGAATCCTCTTCTTCACTTGAATTATGCTCATCAAAAAGTCTCCTACCCTCAATATTTTGCCGCTTCCTAGGACGACCCCTCCGCCTTGCTGTAATCAATTCCTTCTCATCTGCAAAACAACACAATTAGCTTTTAACTTCAAATCCAAAGAAAAGACTCATTACTCAACAATGATGATATGATCAAAATATATATTTTTTATTAGAAGAAAACATCAATGCTTGAGACCACATGTTAATTGGAGTTATCCCACGTTTGTTAAGTGCTGTTTTTTATTGTGACCTTGGATTAAAGTTAGATGGCTCCACCCATGGGAAAATTTATACTTCACATAAAAAAGGCCATAGAATGATTGAAACGAGACTCATTACTACCTTGAATCCCATCATTCTTTGCACACTTCTCCTGCAAAGTAACATAAAATGTATTATAGGGGCGCCACCCGCTTGGATCCTCTTCTGTATTTACATTCTCTGTCCTCTTCTGGGCATCTTTCAGACTACAAAATAATAAAGCATTAAGTAATGCACAATGGTTGATCCCCGTTTAAAGAATGAAATAGAACGTTTTACATTAGATCAGAGAAACTCTTACATGTCTCCGATGTCAGGCGGAGGAAGTCTTAATGCAAAATGCAGTACAGAAGCTTCCAGAAAAGACAGCTGTTTTGGAGCATCTTCAAAGGCATACTCGATGCCTTCCTTGACAATCTTTAAAATCTCAGGTCTGTGCTTGTTCCGAGCAACACCGACGAACATTCCAGCAAGCCGAGAAGCCAGGTTCTTACACTCCTGGAAAGACTCGCTTTTCAAGGATTCATCATCACTTTCTGATAGTTCTAAATAACGATGGTAAGCCTGGTGAAAAAAAAGGTGAGCCATTAAAAGGGATACACAAACAGAGAGAAACATAACAACGTTTCCATCACATTTCAATTTTAGGATGGTCAAAGAATATGCTCCTACCCTTATATAATCAACATGCCGCCCCTACAAATTCTGAAGAATAAATCTTTGATTTAAGTGGACAACAGTAAAAACCCCAAATAATAGCTTAACTGGTTTCGTTCCACTTTAATTATTTTCAATAAGTATGACAAACATATTCTTAAAATAGAGCAAATTAGGAAATTTCAAACACACATTATGTTTCACGATTTTCTATGTATTATGTTGTAGAGAGTAGTGAAAACAGAAGAGAAAGTTTCTGTTTATTCGAATGAATCACATAGGTTACAACATAGAACTCTTTTATAGAGTCCTTGAGGATTTAACTCTAACTAGGACTCCTAACAATAGAAGACTTCTTAGATAACTCTTAATCCTTATCCTACTAATAGATAACTCTCAATCTTTTACATGACTTACAAGACTTTTACATTACATACAACTCTTAGACATACATATCGTATTATCCTACACTCCCCCTCAAGCTGGAGAGTATACGTTGTATAGTCCCAGCTTGGATAAGAACTCATCAAAAATTGATTTGGGTAAAGCTTTTGTAAGTACATCAGCTAGCTGTCCTTCCTCAGAGGAATATATAACAAAGAAGCTATCCCATTGTTAACCTTTTCCAAATAAAATGCTTGTCTATTTCAACATGTTTTGTTCTGTCATGTTGAATGGATTCCTAGCAATTTGAATTGCTGATTGGTTATCACACAAGATCTCAAACTTATTTTCTTGGTATGTGTTTAACTCCTCAAGAACTTAAGTAGCCAAATTCCTTCACACATTCCTAGTGCCAAAGCTCGAATTCTGCCTCTCTCTGACCGCTTCGAGACAATCGATTGCTTCTTACTTCTCCAAGTTACGAGATTTTTCCAAAACAAAAGTACAAAGAGCCACTGGGTTGATCTTCTTTCAAAGAGTTCTCCAGGCCAGCTAGAGTCAATGAATACTTTCACAGATCTATCTCGTGTCTTCTTAAACAATAAACCATGTCCGTGAGTCTTCTTCAAGTACCGAGGATTCTGCTTTGTTGCTGCCATGTGTTCTTCATTTGGATTGGTCATATGCTTTGACTTATCACATTAACTGGAAAAGCAATGTCCGGCCCGGTTAGTGATAGATAGATCAATTTTCCCACTAATCTCTCAAACCTTTCTTTGTCAACTAAAGAGCCTGTTTCATTAGTAAATTTCAAGCCTCGCCTCCATTGGTGTATCTCTGGTTTACACCCTAGCATTCCAAATTCATCTAGTAGATCAATGACATACTTCCTCCGATTTATCACCAACCCCTTACTTGACCTTGCAACCTCCATGCCCAAAAAATATCTAAGCTTCCCAAGTCTTTTGTTTCAAACTCTCTATTCGTAAGATTCTTCAAGCCTAATTTCTTCATCATCATCCCCTCACAAGATTATGTCATCCACATAAACAATCAAGATAACCCTTTTATTTTTTGAAGTTACCTTAATAAAGAGTGTATGATCAGCTAGTGACTTCAGATCCATTCTTGAATAACCCTCGTAAAAACTGTCAAACCAAGCTCGAGGAGATTGCTTTAGGCCATAAAGTGACTTGTTGAGCTTACAAATTTTCTCGATTTCCTTCAACTGATTTCGCACTGTGGAATCTTCATATAAACTTCCTCCTCTAACTTCCCATTAAGAAATGCATTCTTGACATCCAGTTGGTGTAGATTCCAATCATTGTTGACAGCAAGACTTGACAAAACTCGAATAGTGTTGAGTTTTGCCACTGGAGCAAAGGTTTCAAAGATAATCAATCCCATAGGTCTGTATATCCTTTAGCCACGAGCCTTGCTTTATATCTCTCAGAACCGCCATCGAGTTATATTTCACAGAAAAGACCCATTTACAACCGACAGGTTTTTTACCTTGGGGAAGATCCATTATTGTCCATGTACCATTTTTCTCAAGTGCACTAATTTCTTCTTCAACAACCCTTCTCCACTTAGGATGCTTTAGTGCCTCATCAATAGTTGTAGGAACTTCTTTTTCATCTAAACTTGTTTTCCTTTCCAAGCTTTAAAGGATGGCATCAATGAGCACAGAAGCAACAAACTTCGGATAGGATGTTTAGTGCACTTTTTCTAACTCCTTTTCTAATAGCAATAGGAAAATCATCCAGATTAGGAGTAGTAGACTTACTGATTACATTTCCTTCATCTTCCATACTAGCAATTGGACTCAAATCCAATTCTCGGCAAGTGTCAGATTGCAAGATGTCCTCAGGTATAGTTTTCTTTCTCCTTGTATAGGTCAAAAGTTGTTTGGGAGGAGTAGGTGTTTTGGAAGGATATTAAGAAGTTGTTGGTGTTTGTGAAGGGATTGGTAAAGGAGATACAGGTGAGAAATCTGAGGGTGTTGTAGGCAACAAGGACGGATTTGTGGAGTGAGTGGATGAAAAGTCTGAAGGTATAGAAACAATAGGAGAGATTACCCGATGTTGGTAGGAAGGTCAAGATCATCCCAATTCTCCCCTCGAGTTGCAAACGTAGTAGTAAAGTAAGGGTCCTGTTCAAAAAAGGTAAGATCCATAGTAACAAAAAAATTTCGAGATGGTGGATGATAGCATTTATAGCCCTTCTTAAGTGAAGAATACCCTACTAGCACACACTTTACAGATCTAGGATCTAACTTGGACCTATTACTGGCTGAATTATGAATAAACACTGTACACCCAAAGATCTTAGGAGGTAATGTACAAGAAAGAGGCTTAAAGTGGGGATATTTGTCCAAGAAAATGGATTGAGGGGTTTGAAATTTCAAAACCTTACTGGGCATGCGATTGATCAAATATGTGGCAGTTAACAAGGCTTCTCCCCACAAGTACTTAGGAACATTATTGGTAAATAAAAGGGATCGAGTGACTTCAAGAAGGTGTCTATTCTTTCTTTCTGCTACTCCATTCTGTTGAGGAGTGTCAACACAGGAACTAATATGAACTATCCCCTTTTTTCGAAAGGAATCACCCAAAGACCTAGCAAAAAATTCACTGCCATTATCAGACTTAAACAATTGGATTTTAGTATGGAATTGGGTAATGACCATGGTGTAAAATCTCTCAAAGATGCTTTCAGTTTCAAATTTTTCTTTCATCAAATAAGTCCAAGTAGTCCTACTATGATCATCAATAAAAGTAATAAACCACTTACAACCATCAGCATTCTTCACTCTAGAAGGGCCCCAAATATCACTATGGATCAAAGAAAAAGGGTGAGATGGTTTATAAGTAGATGGCAAATAGGATGCTTTGGTTTGTTTAACAAGAGGGCAGATATGGCATTTAAATAAGCTTGGCTTTTTATTGATGAATAAGGAAGGGTACAATTTTGCAAGATATTGAAAACTAGGATGACCTAACCTAATAAAACATCATTACTTTGTCTTAAGGCTGTAAAGGAACAAGGAGATTGAGAGATAGAAGAGGGTGGATTGCCATGAAGAACATAGAGGCCATTGTGCAATCTAGCATTGCCAATCATTGTCTTCGACTCCATTGCCTGCAAAACACAACCAGAAGCATTTAAAATTGTGGAACAATTTAAATCTGTTGAAAGCTTGCTAACAGATATCAAAGTTGCGAGCAAGATTAGGAACAAATAAGACATCATGGAGCAACAGATTTTCATTAATACTAATAGAACCACAACCCCGAATTAGAGAAAGTGAGCCATCGCGCTTTAATCGATCTACCGTAAGAAGATGTTGTGTATTGAAGGAACAATTCCTTGTTACCACCATATGGTCGATGCCCCAGTCGATGATCCACGTTGGAGTAAGTTGTGTAGATAATAGGGCAGTAGGAAAGGAGTTACATTCGATTTCTTTCATGGCGATTTGCCTCACCAGGGCTTGCAAACTTTCCAAACAATTTCGAGATCTTCGATCCGTTCCTTGGTAAAACTTGTGACACTCGAGGCGTAAGCGGATGGGGACCGTGTCTCTAGAAGACCTTGGCTTCCAATCGATCGTTTACCATGAAGCTTCCAAAGACTTCTCCTTGGAATGGCCTGGTTTCTTGCAATGATCACACTAGGGCCTGCCTTTTCTAGTAGAAGTTGTCCGAGTGAGAAGAGCGGATCCTTCATGGGAAGAATATTCGGGAGCATCACATTGCGCCGCTTTCCTCCTTAATCGCAAAAAAAACTTCTCTAATCGAAGGAAGAGGGAGCTGCCAAGAATCCTACTACGAACTGCATCTAATTCTTTATTTAATCCATGAAGAAATCGGAAAATTCTGCGTTGTGCAAGAATTTTTTTGTACAGAGCAAAGATCTCTTGGTGTCTCCCATTCATTCTGCTCATAAAGATCTATTTGCTGCCAAAAAGCATTTAGTGTGTTGTAGTATAGAGTGACTGACATTCCTTCTTGTTTGAGAACCGAAGCGACCTTCAATCCCATACAATTACGAGATGTTATCTCATACTCGAATATATTTCTTGGACAGCCCTCCAGTTTCAAATTTGTTTTGTTTGGTATAGGAGAAAGTTCCCGCCTACACTAGGGGTCATAGAATTGAGCAACCAGACATCACACGGCTATTTTCCCGCATCCATTTGGTATAACCAAAGCAAGCAAGGTGGCGCAGTCGCTCAACCTCCCCGTGAGATAGCCCAATTTGACTCGTCCCGAGATAAAAATCTTGACAGATTGAGACCATTCCAAATAATTATTGCCATTCAATGATGACAAGTAATAACAAGGTTGGAAGTTTCATTGAGATCATCGTAACTTAAAAAAATTTCTGGTGAAGAAGTAATTTCAGTAGAGGAAGAAGAAGAAGAATTGGCCATCGACTAGGGTTTAATTTAGAGGATCGAAACCCAAGTTGATACCATGTAGAGAGTAGTGAAAACAGAAGAGAAAGTTTCTGTTTATTCGAATGAATCACATAGGTTACAACATAGAACTCTTTTATAGAGTCCTTGAGGATTTAACTCTAACTAGGACTCCTAACAATAGAAGACTTCTTAGATAACTCTTAATCCTTATCCTACTAATAGATAACTCTTAATCTTTTACATGACTTACAAGACTTTTACATTACATACAACTCTTAGACATACATATCGTATTATCCTACATATGGTATCAAACAACCTATCTAAAAAGCCCTTCCAGTTTACACCCAACAAATAGCATGTAAGTTGACAGAACAGGAAGAAACAGAATTTTATATTCTGTATTTTGTTATTGCTCAATCAAAATTACATCTCTCGATACACACTTATATAGGCTCTAGGTCTTTTAGTACATTAAGAAGACCTTCTCAAGATAACTTTTAGTTCTAATCTACTAAGTTGATAGACTCTAACTACAATAAGGAGTCCTACTAAGGATAAAATCTAATCTATTAGGGAGATAAACTTTAAGTAGGATAATTACTACATTATTTACAAATGCTGAAATTTCTCTCGGATAACTCACACTCCCCCTCAAGCTGGAGAATATACATTGTATAGTCCCGGCTTGAATAAGAACTTATCAAAGAGAGCTTTTGGCGGGGGCTTTCATAAGGATGTCGCCACTTGTTCTTCTCAGAGGAACATAGGTTAAAGAAGCTACTCCACTTGTAAGCTTTTCTGCAATAAAGTGTCTGTCGATCTCAACATGCTTGGTCCTGTCATGTTGAATTGGATTTCTGCAATCAATTGTAGATTGGTTATCACAAAACACTTCAAACTTCTCGTTTTGAACCATGCCTAACTCTTTTAGAAGCTTCATTAGCCGATTCCTTCACAAATTCCAAGAGCTAAAGCTCAGTATTCGCGCTTCGCACTACTCCTTGATACAACAGTTTGCTTTTTGCTTTTCCAAGTCACAAGATTACCCCACACAAAAGAACAAGAACCACTTGTTGACCTTCTATCACCAATTCACTTGCCCAAATTGAGTCCGAATAAACCTTGACTGTTTTATCAAGGGTCTTTTTAAATATTAAACCATGTCCTGGTGTACCCTTTAGATACCTTAGTATCCTGGTAGCTGCTTCCATATGCTCTTGTCTCGGATTTGTCATGTGTTGACCGATAATATTCACAAAAAAGGTTATATCCGCCCGGGTCGTGGGATAGATAAATCAATTTTCCAACTAATCTCTGAAAAAAAGTCCCTTGTCCGCCTTTGGACTAGACCCATCTTTGCTAAACTTTAGGCCTGTGTCCATAGGAGTATCGGTTGGTTTACAGCCCAACATTCCCGCTCTCTGTGAGTAAGTCAAGAACATACTTCCTTTGGTTGATTACTGGACCTTTGCTTGATCTAGCCACCTCCATGCCTAGGAAATATCTAAGCTTTCCTAGGTCCTTCATCTCAATTCTTTATTCAAAAGAGATTTTAAGTGGCTTATTTCTTCTTCATCATCTCCAATCACAATAATGTCATCCACGTATACTATCAAAAGAACTTTCTTGTTTTTTGAGTTACCTTAGAAAACAAGGTATGATCTGCTAGAGACTGCTTGTATCCATTTTCCGAAATTACTCTAGTGAACCTATCAAACCAGGCTCTTGGTGATTGCTTTAACCCATAAAGTGATCTGTCCAACTTGCAAACTTTCTGCCTATTCTCTTGGACTCTAAACCAGGAGGAATCTTCATAAAAACTTATTCTTCTAGTTTCCCATTAAGAAATGCATTCTTAATGTCAAGTTGATGAAGTTTCAAATCAATTAATGTACCAAACTCAACAGACTCGACAAAGTGTTCAACTTAGCAACCGAGCAAAAGTTTCCTTATAGTCTATTCCAAAGGTCCATGTAAAAAAACCTTGGCCACCAATCTTGCTTTGTACACATGCACACTCCCATCCGAATTTTATTTGATAGCAAACACCCATTTGCATCCCACTGTTTCTTGCCTTGTGGAAGATCAGTTATGGTCCAAGTGCCATTTTTTTCTAGTGTTTGTAATCTCCTCCTCAACAGACTTTCTTCCACTTGGAGTCTCTTAAGGCTTCTTCAATAGTCTTGGGAATCTGTTCTTCATCTAGACAAGTCAGAAAAGCTTTAAAAGAGGGCATCAGATTGCTATAAGCAACATATCTCTCTGAATAGGATGCTTTGTACACTGTCTTACCCTTTCCTTTTTTTAGCAATAGGCGAATTTCAGTTTCAAGTAAATGAGGAGAAATTTCAACATCATTACCTCCTTTATCCTCACAGTACCGGACTAAAGTCCAATTCTCGGCAGTGTCGATTGCAACACGCCTCTGGAATGGCTTTCTTTTTTATATATACCAGAATCGGTTAGTGGGCTGAAATAGTTGGTTTAGGTGAAGTATGTAGAGGTGTAGTGTTAGAAACAGGGTATCGTGTTTTAAAAAATTCGAGGCTTCACAAACAAAGGAGCTATAGGTAAAGAAGGTGAAAAGAAGGAACCTGATTGTTAGGAGACTGAAATTATCCCAACACTCCCCGATTTTCAGTCTTAGGAAAATAAGGTACTGCTTCAAAGAAAGTGAGGTTCAAAGAGACAAAAAACTTACGAGAAGGAGGGTGATAACATTTGTAGCCCTTCTTAAGTGAAGAATATCCAACGAAAACACACTGCAAAAGCCCTAGGATCTAGTTTGGAACTTGAAGGATTTGTGGATTTTAGAAAAACAAGACACCCAAACGTCTTTAAGGGAAGATTAGATGACATAGGTTTAAAAGTAGGATAATTTTCCAAGAAAACATCTCTAGGAGTTCAAATGCAAGACTTTGCTAGGCATTCTATTTATAAGATATGTAGCCGTTAATAAGGCTTCCCCACAAATATTTTGGAACAAATGGGTGAATAATAAGGCTCGGGTAACCTCTAATAAATGCCTATTTTTACGTTCAAAGAATCCCATTTTGTTGTGGGGTATCTACACAAGAACTAAGATGTAGTATACCTTTAGTCCGAAAAAATCTCCTAAGGCAAGAGTGAAAAACTCTCCCCATTGTCGAGTGAAACATTTTTATTTTGCTATCAAACCGATTAACCACCATTTCATAAAACCTTGCAAAAATAGAAGCAACGTCATTTTTCTTTAAGAAGGTAGGTCCAAGTAAGTCTCGCTATGGTCATCAATAAAAGTCACAAACCACCTACTCCCTGTAATATTCTTCACTCGAGAAGGACCCCAAACATCACTATGAATGAGTGTGAATGGCTTAGAGGGTTTATGAACTGATGGTAAATATAAAGATTTGGTTTGTTTTGCAAGTGGACAGATATGGCATTTAAAAGAATTTGGATCTTTATTAACAAACAAATCAGGAAACATTTTTCTAAGATAGTGAAAATTGGGGTGACCTAACCGAAAATGCCATAACATTATAGTATCTAATCGTCCTAAAGAAGTAAAGCAAGAAGGAGAATTTGAAATAGAAGATGGATATTTTCCATGAAGGATATAAAGACCATGTTGCAAGCTAGCACCGCCAATTATTTTCCTCGAATCCAAAGGCTCAAAAAACATGTAGAATCAAGAAACCTTAAGGAGCAGTTCAAGTCTTTAGAAATTTTGCTCACGATATCAAGTTGCATGCGAGGTCGGGGACAAATAACACATCCTTAAGGATCAAATTACCATCTAACGAAATGTAGCCCGTCCCTTTGATGGGAGATAGAGAACCATCTGCAGCTTTAATGGAAGCTTGAGAAGAAGACTTTTTAAAAACAGAGAATAAAGCCCTATTACCAAATATGTGGTCGGAGGCCCCGAAATCAATAATCCAATTTGCTGCAGATCGGTAGAAACAAGAGCAAAGGAGGAGGCTTTGTCTTTGGACACCATCATGTACTAGGGCTAGATTTCCTTCATCACACGCCATTAAATTTGTTTGACAGATTCTTTGCAGTTCAAAGATCTGTTGTTTTGTAAAGCCACTTTGTTGATTAGAAATAACAGAGAACTCATTATTTCAAAAAATCTGCCATACCGACAAATGAGGTTGAGGAGAACGCATCTCACTCGATGTTGATTGAGGATGATTTTCCGTGAGAAGAAAATTATGATAGGATCGAAATTAGACTGATACCATGTAAGTTGACAGAACAGGAAGAAACAGAATTTTATATTCTGTATTTTGTTATTGCTCAATCAAAATTACATCTCTCGATACACACTTATATAGGCTCTAGGTCTTTTAGTACATTAAGAAGACCTTCTCAAGATAACTTTTAGTTCTAATCTACTAAGTTGATAGACTCTAACTACAATAAGGAGTCCTACTAAGGATAAAATCTAATCTATTAGGGAGATAAACTTTAAGTAGGATAATTACTACATTATTTACAAAGGCTGAAATTTCTCTCGGATAACTCACATAGCAGGCCTTTGATTTTTGCCTCAAGTCTATGAACCCAAGAGACAACACTACTTGTTTGTTTTGATGCTGAACCATATGGCCATTAGGCACATAAAGTACTGAATAAATTGTGATGAAAAAATAAACAAAATCCCAGCGAAAAATTAGCATGCAAGCAAATATTTTCAAAAGACATGTCAAAATTAACCCAGGCAGCCAAAAAAAGTAAGAAATTGTAGTTTAGCACATAAAATGCAGCCATCATTGACTAAGTTTCACCAAAATATTTGAAGTAGAGAATTCTACCCTCTTCAAAGCCTCTAGAAAGATTACAGAGACATTATCATCTTTTTTCCTCAGAACTGTGATCAGATTCTTTACAATCTCTGCAATGCCAGCTCCATGCATCACAAAATGAGAAATTATCTCAGGAGCAAGATAATCCTGCAGTAAGATCCGACACTTCTCTAAATTAAGAACAGAAGCAAAATTTTATGCAGACTTTCAGAAATCATAAAAATTTGAAACAACAAAATTGCCCAGAATGCAAGAAAAAGCCATCAAATTCTGCAGCATACTGTTACCTTTGGGACAGTATCACTAGCAATCAACTTTGCAGCAATGAGCATGACTTTGTCTCTATTTGTCTCCTCAATATACTCTTTGTTGACATCTTCATCTTCTGTCTCATCTGAAATTATACATGCAAGGTTTAACTAAAATTAGAAAATAAACAGCAGTGTGAAGTTTGAATGAATTCTCATCAAAGTATGCAACCAACATTTAAAGGGTGCAAAAAATGATAGGCAGAAAGCAGATAGGAGTTACTTGCTCCAATTGGTTTCACCTGAATGGTGATAACCCCATTAGCAGCTAGTTAAGTATTTCAAATATTGAGCTCAGAAAATGAAATGAAAGAAATTGCCACCTGAAATTTTGAGCCGCTTCTCACAAAGGGTCCAAAACTTCTGAAGAATAGGAGCATCTGGACAATATCCTAATCTTTCAAGTTTTGTTGACGAAAAAACTGTCTTCCTAAATAGAAACCAGACATCTGCTAGTATAATACAAACCTGGGTCATCACATAAACTTCATTAGATAAAAGTAACAATCTTAGGGATTTATAAAATTCATATATTAAGGCAAAAGGATTACCCAGCAGACTAGCTGATTTCCTGCATTGCTCCCTTCCCTGACTTCAGGAGGAGTATTAAGAAAATACTCAAGTTCCTCCAATAAGGTATCACGTTTAGACAGAAGAGAGGATAAGGCTCCCTCAGATACAGTTTTACTGTTTATAATAGAGTGAAAAGACCAGGCTACATCCATCGACATATTCAGCAGCAGAAAACTAACAACCTTAACCAGAATGAGCAGTCATTAGAAACAAATGCAAGGGATACAAAAAATGCAAAACAATTTTTAAAATTTGCTCATCTAACTTACTTCATCGTCCAAGTTTCTGAAGCTGTGCAAGATTGTAATACAATCTCCATAAAATTCCTCAATTGATACAGGCCTTAACAATTGAAGCTCATACAACCTTTTTAAATTCACGAGAAGAGAATACTCATCCTCTCCATCCTGTAAATTTAAAACTTGTCAACCTTATATGTTTGGTGATCAAAGCCGCAATTAAGAACAAAAGGCTCAGAAGGAAACGTACAATCACTTCTTTAGCTGCAGATTTAAGCTTATCAAGAAGCTCATCCTCAAGCTCCTTTAGTTTGTTACGAGCAAAATCTTGCAGCTCTCCTCGACTCTCAGTGGAACAGAATGTAATAGCCTTCACACAAGATCTCAATGCATCCTTCTCACCATGCTTGAAAAATGCATCTTTGATGAGAAGAAGGGTATTTCTGAAATTCTGAAAGGGGAAACACATCAGTTGGTGCTTAATTATTAGACACTAACAAGCAACTTTATTGCCTACCTGCTCCTGTCTCTTCAGAGAATAAAGCTCAAGGTTCATATATAAAATAATCTCGACCAATGATGAAATTTTAGCCTTGTCAGCCATGAATTTACGAAGAAGTAATGGGTAGTTCTTCATCATGGCAACAGTTAAATCCTGCCTATTGTTTTCAAGCATTTCCTGGCATTTAAGAAAAAGACAAATTGAGCTTTAGTCTTCTTCATGACTGGCAATACATACCAGAGAAATCAACAACTAGTAATGCAAAATAAAACATAATATTGTAAATAAATCCTTATACGAGCTGAGGAATCTGAATAAGAAATTAGATACTTTCTGAGCTTTATTGAAATATTGCTTCCGATTATCAGAAGCAGGCACGATCCTCTCTCCAACAGCCTTTCTGACAGAAGCAAAAAGAAGCCTAGTCAGGTTTGTTGCATCTTCATCAGTTAGCTCTATTAATGGATTCTCATCCAAAAGCATGGAAATGATACACTTCCAATCCTGCAAGGAAATAACAAATTAAAAAATTGGCATAGATGGTATATAATTATGGCATATCAATTTCTTTAAAGATTTACTAATAATGATGTGATTGTTCCTCAGAAGAAGGGCCAGATTTATTTGGGGGGGGGGAGCACACTCCCACGACATTCCATCTAATTAGTTTTCACCATAATGACAATCAAGTGGCCATCGGCATTTTAAAAGATCAAAATAGAATACCTCAAACATTCACATGCACCACAAGGACAGAAAATGTCCTTGGAACATATAAACTGGTATAGATGAAACTTTCTAGAACTTAAAGACTTCTTTGTTTGTTAAATCATAAGTGCTACTTCCATTTTCCTTCCTCGTGACATTGTATGCAACAAATACTCCACCCGACATGTCTGATGGCCTCTCAACCCAACCTTAGGATGACAATACTTTCCGATATGTGCCTATTGCCCCCACTCTCCAGCCCACCATCCATCAGGCTGAGTAGGTTTGAGCCCCTGAATATTCATTTTTCTCAAAGCCTCCATGTTTGATATCCATGTTGGACACATTCTGGATAAGGATTTGAGGATATGACCCTCCAAATCAGTGTAAAAAATGGCGCAAGGCGCACTAAGGAGATAGGGATCCTATAGCCGAGGCGTAAGGCATGCGCCTCATCGAAGTGAGGCGCACTTTTTAAAAATTAAAGATTTTAAGAATCACTCATTGTTTCTTCTATTTTTTTTATGTTAATTGTGATTGTGTAAGTATATAATTTTAGATTGATAAATATCTAATTATATTAGGTTCTTATTTATTATTTAATAAGAATATTTTGAAACTGAATTTATAAAAATTATAAAATAATTATTAAATTGTACAAATAATAAAATAGTTAAAGATCTATTCATTTTAAGTGATTTTTTTCTTATTCAATCTGAATGGGTCGGTGGAAGAGAGCATGTGTGGGACAAACTTGTCAAAAAATCCAAGCAGTGTTACCCACACCTCCCCCTCCATTTACCCAAACCTCCTGTTCTTCTATTTTCCATTTACCCATCGGTTTCTCTCTCCTCCAATCCTCTTGTTCTTCTATTTTCCATTTACCCATCGGTTTCTCTCTCTCCTCCAATCCTCCTCTTCTTCTATTTTCTTCAACAGACCACACAACTCATTCTTCTCTTTTTGAGTTCTCTGGTTTCTTTCTCCACCTCTTCTTCTTCTTCAACATATCCTTTTGGGTTCTTTTTTATTTTCCTTTTCAATTTTCCAAAGTTATTTTCAATTTTCCCCAAGTTTAGATTAAGCGTAGAAAAGCAACGCCTCACCCGCCTCTAGCGCCTTTTGTGCGCTTCATCACAATCGACTCACCTGAACTCAAATGGGTGTTCAAGACCGGCGCCCAGCGCTTTAGCGCCTAGGCACGCCTCAAGTGCGCTTTTTTATACACTACTCCAAATACATGGAAAAACTTAAAAGAAACTGAACAGACCGGGTTCTAACACTCACGCCCAAGTCCAAGTAACATAGTGGCTCCTAATACCTCATTTTCCCTATCCCAGAATTTTAGGAAAATTAAAATTACCTTCATGGCCTTCATGTACTCCCAGACATCATCAATAACATATATACTTAAAATGGGATCTGTTGAAAACTCCCGTAATATCTGCAACATTCTGCCAAGATGAACCTCACTCTCATTGCCTGGAAAGGACAAACATTTAGGAATGAACAATAATTGATACAATCATTTGTGAACAATGGATAATTAAGTCTAAAAAGGAAGAGGGAAAGAAACCTTTAGAGCTAGATTGGGAACTGTTAAATTTTTGCGCAATTAAGTGATCATATACTAATTCTCCAATGGCACGCCTGATTTCTGGTGGATCATCAATAAGTAGATCATACAAAGAACCCAAGTCGTCATCAGGTATAAGCTGATGCCTGCACAACACAAAAAGATGCAATTTCAGTGGCCAGGCATCTCCATAAGAAAATTAGCACTAACACACAGGAAACACACACACACACACACACATATAAAAGGGGCTACCTAAGTAATTGTTTTACAAGCCCTATGGCACATACAGCCACAGAAACATCAACATCATCAGCAAGCTCAATCATCCGGTTAGAAAACCTTTCAGTAAAGAGACTAAGAGTAGGTACATTATCCTCCACCTCATAGAGATTTTGCAAAGAAAGAACAGCAGCTTTTCTTACGCCAGCACTCTTCAAAAAGAATAACATGAGAGCAAAAAAATAAGAGCACATTGGATTATGGAGCATTTCGTGAGACTAGAAATCAAATATCAACCCAACTTAAGTAGCAAATTTTACTTTGTCATTTAGTGTCCATCCAAGGTACTTCAAGTATAGATCCTGCAAGAACAATGTAGGATATGACAAAATCCAAACACCCAGCGACTGTATGCATGACATTCGGATATTAGGATCAACATCTCTATATCGGTGCACAAACAACCTTCAAAAAGCATAATATGGAACATGTGAGATACAATTTACAAACGAAACTTGTTATCAAACAGGAATTTATCATGTGATACTTAAATTGATTAAAAATAAATAACTTAAACTTACCCGGTGAAGATTTTTCGCATCATCTCATCTATTACAAGTTTCTGCTCATGAGTTGCTGATAACCTGTTATTTAGTGACTCCACACGAGGTCCATCAGCTCTTTTCTTCCTTTCAGCATTTAACTGTCTTTGAGTAGTATCACGCTGTACAGCAAGCCTTTTTGCAACAGAAATGAAAGATGTAACTAGCTGGAGACCCATCATGGAAGCAGCTTGACGGAAAACTCTTGGAGGTGTGCTGCTCGGTTCAGTACCAGGAAAAAATAAATCATAATAAGCCACCTAAAAAATGCAGCACAAAAACTAATATTCACAATGTTATTGTACTAACCATGACAATGCAATTATATAGTCCATGCACTTGTCAAACAAGTCCTTATCAAACAATGGCCCATTCTGGCACTCGATAACCAAATTGTCCCAGAATGAAACAAGATTCTCCTTGAAATTCTTGAATTCCTTCTTTTTTGAACCCTGATAATCTTCAACTTCCCCCTGAAGTTTCATAGTTAAGTCAACACATTATGTTGAAAGTCCACATGCTTGAACTTAAAATGAGTTATCAAGTCTTTTAGACAAAAGATGGCTATGAATTATAAGTAGCATACTAATTAATGCAGAGGTAAAGAAACAAGGGAATAAGGATATGCTTTTAAAACTGAAAATGAGTTATATATACAAATATTATGGAAAATGTTAAGCCTGGAGAAAAATATTAAAGCCATAATACATGCATTTTTAAGCAGATTACAGTTACAGAAAATATATTGCTGCTATATCACTCTTGTTATCAGCGAAACTCCAAAAAGAAAAAGAAAAACCTGTATCACTCCCTCCAAAGAGAAAATTGGGGAACATTACATAAAACAAAGAAAACATGAATAGGATACTTTTCTAGCAATGTTGACAAGAGCAACCACAACATCATCAACATCAGTCTCATCCAGAAACTCTTCCTTGATGTAATACTTTGCCCCGCACGCCTGTGGAATCATACATATTTAGTTTCAGTCACAAACTCCAAACTGAGAAAAAGGCATGAAGTCAAAAAAATCCCAAGGATGAGGTTTAGTGATTCAAAGACTTAAGGATGTATCAGGGATAGGTGGGAAGTTTCCATTAAGGTTATAGATTACTATTGCGTGTAATTGCCACTCTGTCAGAACATCAATATTTTACTTGTTTTCACTCTCCATTGAGCAGCGCTACTGGTAATTTTCACAAAAATTACCTCAAAAAGCAACATTAATAGTTCAACCAAAGCAGGTTTCGGATTCCTCTCATATCGCTCAACCCATCGCTTGACAGCTTGAGAAATATGTTTGCCATCACCTTTGATAACCTCTGATGAAAATCACAACCAAACAAAAAGATTAATAGGCCAAATTCCAAAACCAACTATATTACTTACATTCCTACATAAAATAGGCACAAGGAAAATAACACTATACTATGATATAGTACTTAACAGGAGTAAAATGCGCTAAACATCAGAAGAAATTATGAATCCAATTACCAGTTAGTCTCTCTACAAATCTGTTCGGGACATCAGAAGTCCCCTCAGCAGCTCGAATCCGCTTAGTTTTGGGGCGATTTTCTTCAAAATCATCTTGTGAGCCCTCTCTCTCCCCTAGGTCGGGACTCCCATCACAGCCATCGCTGCTCCCATCTTGATTCTCCCCGTTGTCACCCTTTGCCCTGCTAGGCTCGTCTCCGGCGACTCGAGTATCAACCCTAGCCCGTTTCTACGCACACACAAATTTCACCAAAATTAGGTTAGCTGATATGCTACAAAAATGGGATTTACATGGCGGAGAAAGAAACAGAGAGGGGGAGTAAAGAATTACCTGGTGGCGAGCGGTGATTTCGGAAGCTAGAGGCGTGTCATCATCCATGGGGCCTATGATTTTGAGTAACTAGTAAGAGAAGTTGACCGGGAAATTCGAGTGCAAAAATAGATAGAATGGTAGGCCGGCGCCGATTGGAAATGAACAGAATTTCCAGATTCTGTGATATGGGTTTAGAGGAGGAGGAGGAGGAGAAGAAGAAGAATACTGAAATAAGAAATTTAGAGAGGGAAATCAGTGTATTTCTCCGAAGTTTGTACCGTTCACAGAATATTTGTAAATGTAATTCAAATCTTACGAGTGACTTAATTCACGGATCCATTTTGATTAGATTAATGGTGTGCTTGGCAATGTTATTTTTTTTTTGGGTAAAGTACACAAATGATCGCTAAATTATTTTATAAAATATAAAATAATCATTAAACTTTTAAAAGATACATAATGTGTATTAAATTTTAGTTTTTATTACAAAACTGTCACTGAATTGTTAATTATTGTTAAGTGAATCGTGAAAAATTACAAAAAGTTGAATAATAACACATTTAATTCTCTATATTTACACATTCAATCAATTTAGTCCTAATTTAACCCTTATTATTGATGTCTAAATTTATTCAATGTGTAAATATTGAGGATTAAATGTGTTGTTATACAAATTTTTGTAACTTCCATGTCACCTAGTCAATGACCATTTTTGTAACAAAAACTAAAATTTAATGACCATTATGTAATTTTTGAAAGTTTGGTGAACATTTTGTATTTGTTAGGATAGTTTAGTGACCATTTATGTACTTTATCTTATTTTTTGGTATAATCTAATTTTAATGTCATGATTCTAACTTTTATGTTATTTAATTAATTATTGATAATATTATTTTTAATTAAAGAAGCATTATTTCGTATAAATAATGTTTAATGTTAAATGTTAAACGTTTGCAGCTCTAAAATTACTCAGGTTTTATTTTTGGGTGTGGGGACAAGTAGCAATGGGGCCTAAACGCCTGTTGTTAAGAGCTGAAAAATTCAGTTGTAGGCAAACGGGCGTTTGGGCGGAGAATTTTACGAGTAAACTCCCGTTGAGTGTGTAACCGACACCTGTTTAGCAGCAAAAATATGACAGCAACGGGTGTTGAGGAAAAAAAATTCAACCAAAAATAAGCTTTTAGACCCCGTTTAGCATTGTTTATCAAAAGTACTTCTGGAGGTAGAGTTAGTATAATTACATTGGCTATAGGGGAATACAAAAGATGGTCTTAGTGGGATAAAATTCATGACCTATAAAAATATGAAAAAAATAAAGATGAACAGTCTGATCAACTGACTAAATATGATTTTGATTTGTGGTATGGAATATGAGAGTATTCAATTATTGAATTTTAATGTGTTGCTAAACTAATTTGTTCGTCTATTTCTATAGTACGGTTTTGTACGATGTATGCAATTATTCTTTCACCCTCACGTAATGAGACTAAAAAATGAAAAAGAAATGAGAGAGAAATACAAAAAAAAAATGAGATAAAAGTTTAACAAACGAAGAAAATGACAGTTAATCGTCATTTAAATAAAAAATTACTATCTAGAGAAAAGTAGAGAGAAGACGAAAGCTCTAGGTTTAAAAAGAGTAAGACCCTGATTGCAAGTGCTTTTAAAAGAGCTCTCGGCTGAAAATTCTATTTCAAACGCACAAGCAAACCCAAACAGAAAAAATTTAAGAAAAAAAGAGTGATTAGAACTAATTTTTAACCCAAACTAAAAAGTTATAATATTTTACTTTTACGATAAAGAAGCTCGGTTAGAAGGAAAAATAAAATTTTTACCCTTTTCAACTGTAACTATTTTTTTTCTTTCTCCACAATTATCTGGGTTTAAAAATATCAACAAAAAAATTGTACAATATCAGTATAATCGAAAATCCAAACCAACCCAAAATTTACCCTTAATTGCATGCAAGAAAACCCAAAACAACAATAAATTCATTGGTATAACCAAAAATCTCCAAGATTAGATTTGCAATCCTAAACTGAAATAATATTAACCATTAATTTTTTTTATATTTTTATTACAGTTTTAAATTAATATATTTCATATTTTATAATATTAATAAATTTAAATATAATTTAAATTAATATATTTTTAATTTTACAATATAATATCTAAAATAAATATTTTATTATTTTAAAAGTATTTTTTTATCGCAATTCCAAATACTTAAATATTAAATTTAACTTTTCAAAAGTACTTTTTCACCGTACTTTTCAAAAATAATGCCAAACTAACCCTAAGGAGATGAAAACCACTCTATCAACTTAGAGCATCAGTTGGCCAAGTTTTTTTTTCTTCCAAATTATAATAAGGCTTATACGTTAGAAAGATGTCAAACCTATATTTTTTTTAGTTTGGTGTTTAATGTTTTCACTTTGTAACTCATATCAGATTTTTTCGTGACAAACGTTAAATTTTTTTGTTATCTAATAAAAACACGACACGTGGCGCATTTATGATATTTTCTTTAATTTTATTTTTTAAAAAATTAAAAAAAATTTAATTTTATAAAAAATCCAATATATTTAATTTCTCTGAAGACCCAACCCTAAGTCCTTAAATTCATCACCTCCCACTACCGATTCAATCACCATCGACCATCCTTGCTTTCATTAGACCTCACGACCATTGCGTCGTCAAAAATTGACGAATTAATCGTCGACGAACAATCAACAATAAAGAAAAAAGATACCGATCAACCTTTTGACCGACGACTAGAAGGTGGGGATGCAGAACAGTGAGGTAAGTGAGCTTGACTGTGAACGGTGAACCACCAATGTGTAGAGATGTCGAACGGTGAGAGAGATGTAATTTGAGGGTTGATTGAGAGAAATTAAAATTTTAATTTTTTAAATCATATTTTAAAGAAACTCATAAAATAAATAAATAATCAGGTCACATATCATGTAATAATTGGATGACGATTTTTTTAACGGTCGTTAATAAAAAAAATCTAATATAAATTAGAAAATAAATGTTAAGTACCAAACTGAAGAAAAAAAAGTTTGAATACCATTTTGACGATTAAGCCTCATATTACCGAGTCTTACTTTTGCTTTTTACTCGAGAGAAGTTTAATGTCATTTTATTTAATAACTTAGAAAACGTAGAAGAGTGGATTAGAATGTACACCCAAAAAACATAGAAGAGGAAGAGAGAAAAACATCATAGACCGCAAACCCTGGAAATTCCCTTCATTTGTATTATCATGTATTTAAAATAACGTAATAAAATAGTAAAACTAATCCCCCACCGTTAATCGCATTTTTTTTTCAATGGAGCATGGAACTCCAGTTGAAACGTAGAGTGCCAGTGTGGTGACGCGACTCTTAAAAACTCCACCTGAAGCATACATAGACTTGAATAAAACAAACGACGTTTTCCTAAACCCTTACCCACACGGCCTCCGGACATAATTCCGAATTTACAAACATTATGATATTTCTGCAGATGAATAAAAACAAATTGATTAGTTTTTTTTCCTTAATGAATATAATTATCCCTATTAACTCCTATATTATTAACACTGGCACTAGCCATATCTCTAAATCAACCGAGGCTGCCAAACTTCAACGACTTGTTATTACCTTCTCCCATGGAATTGGAAGAGGAATTTGAAATCAACTAAGATTTTGTGAAGAGCCGAGTAAACAATGGCATAAAGTAAGTGATTGTTACAATCATATAAATATACACTGCATACGGCCTTAAAGCATAGAAGTGCCTGTTGAGTGACATCAAGATGTGTCGGCCATTGATTCAATTAGGAGCTGGTAACCTTCTGGCACTGCCTTCTGTGTCTCAACACACTCTGCAAGTGCAGGAACATCGGAACCAAGGCCGTGAGACTTGGCTAGAAATAGCAGCAAATGAAAATCCGAGATCCTCTTCACAAATGGAAGACTCTTTGTTCTATCTAGATGGCTCTTTAGGACCTTCATCGTCACATGATTGTTTCGGTTCTCAATGGGAAAGGTTGAAGAAAGAGGTCCCTGCATTTATGTATGTTGAGTTTTAAAGTAAATTCTTATAATTTTACAAGGAAGTGGATAACTGAGGAACACGAATCTGCAGAAAAAAAAAATGTATGCAAGCATATAATCTAAAATACCCCCGGGATTTCTATTTCTTGAAAAAAGAGAAAAAATAGCCAATAGATGATGAGCATTGATCTGACAGAGATATTGATGGCACTGTCTAGGCTCAGAATAAAAATATTAGAACCACTATAGTGTCCTACGTTAGAATAGCAGCGAAGGCAGGTGGAGTCCTTTAAGGCACATCACATCTTCGATGGCAGAAGTTAACATGGGATGATGTTTTCTAAACCTTGGACTCCAATAGGTATATTGCACACGGTTGTTAGATTAGCTACACATCTAACATGGGTATTTTCAGTTATTTAAGAAGTGATTGCTGAGCTCCCTTGCCTGCAGAGCCATACCGTTATTGCTGACCTTTACACGCTAGAGTAACAGCAATACTTCAAAACTTAATGGTAGTGTTACAAAAGCAAGAAATGCAAGATAGTGCCTAGTATCAGTTAACTAACAATCTTCGCGATCTTTACTTGGGAAACCAGGGTGGCGATGTCTCGAGAGAGGTTACAGTCAGGCAAGGCTTCTTGACAAGCATGCAACGTGAAAATTCTCTAATTCGAAAACCTTGTATGTCATGGTTGTTCCTCGGGCACTATATCGAGAAAAACATCCATGCAAAAACACCAAGAGGCCATGCAATCCCTAGAGTTAATGAACCGAGCAATCAATGGGTATCAGACCTTGTTAAAATTCCATACAACAACTGCATCGCTTGACCGAGATAAATTATTGGCCATTTGGCTCTAGAAATATAGAGCATACATCACAAAAGAAACTAGAAGATATATTGACACCCCATATTCCCAAAAGGCCAGGCTACTTCGAATTTTACAGCAACCTAAGATTGACAGCCTGAATTTCTAACCTTGGCCAAGACCTGAATAGCCAAAATGTTCTTATGACACTTGATGAATCATTAATTGTTTGTTTATCACTTCTATCAAGTAAAAACCCTAGCAATACTTAAATTGTCAACAAAATCAATGCAACCTAAATATTACAAGGCTTACATGGAGCAAGAAACAACATTTTACACATATAATGCAAACTTAATATGCAACATTCCAACATTTGAGAAGGGAGAGAAACAACCACCAAATAAAGAACACAACCACAATAATTAATCATAGAAGCAACAATTTACACAATATAAAATGATTAAATCAGATAATGGACGAAAAATTACGCACCTGATGATCGAAAATCTTAACAACGACCAAGAAGAAATCATTATCAACCTCCTTAACATCCTTACCGCCGACGACAACATCTTTCTTCATCTTTGAAAGCTTTGGATCATCATCCTCACCAAACTCTGTAACAAACCACCCATCCTTAAATAACTTAACACACATATAACTCATTTGAAAAGCCTCAAAGTGCACATCCGCAGTCCCATCTTCATTGGCTTCCAGCTTCACCACAACAGTCACCCACTCTTTCAGCTCACTCTAAGCGTGAAGCTCAGCCGACTGTAGGATCTCCTTGTTAGAAAAATTGTAGTCCTTTTTGCTTTGCATTATTGTCTGTGTAAAAATAAACCCCACTCCCTTCCTCCCTAACCCTGCCGCAATAGCATCAACCAGTTTCTCTTCTTCGGGATCCCTTAAAAGAACCAAATCATCTTCCAATCCTTGTTGAGGCGGCTCGTAAATGAAATCAACTTCAACTCTACCTTCTTCCGAGACAGTACCGTACATGAACCCTCCGCGTTTGGTAGCAAACGCTAGCGTTTCGTTGACGTACCGCTGGAAAGCGTTAGCCGAATCGCGGTCAAAGGAAACAGAGTCGCAGTGAGGGGATTCCTGGCGGGTGATCCTTGTTTGTTTAGCGATCAGGTCGTCAATTGTCATTTTACGGCCGAATGAGCCGGCGGGAATCACGGCGGGGCCACCGTGAACGGTGCGTTCTCCGTGGTAGTACAGGAACACAATAGAACCGTGAGAAAGCTTCAGAGCGGAGAGCGGGGTGGAAGGATCGGCCATGTCGGAGAATCGGAGGAGATCGGCGGGGGTTTTAGCTAAAAGCAGGTTTTGATCGGTGGAAAGTGTTTGGTTCCGGACGGGGATCTGGAGTTGGGATTCAATTAGGGCTTTCAACTGGGAGATCGACAAATGAGGGCCGTCGATTTGGATCCGTTCGAGGCCGTCGCGGCTGCGGATTCTGAGCATCATCTTGGAACAGAAACTACGGCGATTTCGAGAGTTAATTGAGTTTTAGCAGTGATCTGGGATGAGTCGGAATCTAGGGTTTTGAATCTTCCTCTTATTTATGGGAAAGAACAGATGCTTGGAGTGAAAGAGTAAGGAATTTGGATTGGGATAAGAGTTTAAAGCATCTTTTATATGGATCACTTGCTGTAGCCTGTAGGAGAAGATGAATAGGAGACAGGCAGACAGACGGTGGCAAGACGACGCCGTTGTGAACTTGTAAAAGGTCTAGAAATTTCTCGAGCTAAAACGACATCCAAAATGGATATCCACCTGCAGGCCCAGTCTTATAAATCATACCCACAAATACAAATTGAGCCGTAACAACATGAGGTAAAATCACAAGCATATCTAAATAAATTAGTTAAAAATCAATATGCGAAAATTGAATACAGAAAACAAACTGGAAACAGCACATTTAGGGATCATGGAATGTCCCCCACAATATTATACTGTGAACAAATAAATATTGAGGAAAAATTAATAAATTAATAATCAGTGCTTGAAATGGAATTTAATGATACATAGAATACACAAATGTGTAGGGCACGGATTGCGCCATGAATCATACAAGTGTCTGGGATTTTGATCCCATGAATCAATTACAAGGATGGTTGAAACCTATAACCACAGCATATATTATCCGTAACCCATCCAGAATGATGATACTGCAGTCAGTAGATATATCCGAATTCCCTGCAATCTCGTGTATGGACATTTTCGGCTTCATTCCATGACTCGGCTCCCAATCAATAAGGTTTGTTCTGTTTGTTGTCTCTCTTAAGCTGAACCTTCAATTTCTTACCGCCTAACTGGCATCCATTCATCATGTTTATCGCATTTTGAGCAGCTGCCACAGAGTCGTAACTAACAAATCCTGCAAAGAGGGGGTTCTTGAGAGAGAGACCTCCTTGTCGCTCCTATCAGATCAGAAGTAAGAGCAACTGCACTTACCGAAACATTTACTAGCCCCGGTTGCTTTGTCAATGAAGACCTTTGCACTTATGACCCTGCCGAATCCTTGAAAAGCGTTAGCCAATTCTTGATCACCAAATTCTTGAGGTATGTGATAAATAAAAAGATTTGAACCAGGTGGACCTAGGACAGAAGCATAGACTAATTAATTAATAGCGTGCCTCCACAAAGAATATACTTTCGGATAAGACAACAAAACTAAGATGAAAATAGATAGCAAACCTTCAATATGACCTCCCGAACTTGTGCCAGCACTGGAAGATGGTGAAGAATTACTGCTAGTATTTGCTTGTAGCATTGAACCAGGTGAACCGGTCAACAGACGGTGGCTCATCATTCCTCCAGGGTACGCCGTGGGGTACTGAAGGCCTTGCACACCTGGGTAAGCCGAGCCAACATAACTTGCAGGAGACATAGCATAATTTCTAGGAGATATATTAGGAGCGAGGTTAGCTCTGATTCCTCGCAAAGCACTACCTTGATTTACTGGAGGAATCATATTGCGAAATGCAGGCTGATTCTGCATTGGTGGAAAGCGGTACTGCATAAGTCCATAACTTCCTGGAGCCTAATAAATGATGATATGATCAATCACATTAAGATTTACAATGCTCTGTCAGAACATCATGACAAAAAAAAAGACAACTCTCTCAGCCAAAAAGAGGAAAAGAACCACTGGCTATTCGCTAAATATGTGTTTCTAAAATTTAAAATTGCCCCATGCAGAGAAGGAAAAACTACCTGATATCCATATCCATTGTATGGGGGAACATAACCCATTGGCAAGGCTCCAAACAACGAAGGGTGCTGTGAATCAGCATTTGGTTTATTCGAATCTTGAAACTGGGCTTTCTGTGCCCGCCGTGCTCGTCTTTCCTTCTCTGTATCTGCCCATTTGACAACGAGAGGGACACTTGAACCCTAAAATAGCAGAAAATAAAGACCAGCATATAGTACACCTTTATTCGAGAATAACTCACTCACCAGACATGATAGACTTAACTCATGTTTGGAAGGCAAGAGGTAAGCTTATGCCTCTGATTAAAGATCAACAATCAATTAAACCATCAAGGTATAATGAAGACGATGCTTCCAAATGTGTACATGTGTTTTGCAACCCGCTAGGATGTAGGAGATTCAGATATAAGCATCAGTGTACCTTGGTCAAGACAAAATATGGGTTTCTAACCAGAGAATATTTGCTCGACAACTTTGATACTAGACGCAACACGCAATTAAACATAATGATGTATTTTTTTTTTTTGGTTTATTACAATTTGAGGGAGGGAGATGGAACCTTTGCCACTAAAACTATGGTTTTGTTGGCATGATGACTTTCTTTTCGTGGATTGCAATACATAACAGGGATGTTGTCAAAAAAATCATCTTTTGATGCCTGTCCAAATAATTTCCATATTTACATGGGAACCTTTAGAGATTTGAGCTTTTTCACTAAGCTAATCAAGTATAAAGGGATAACTAATTTTTGATATCATAACTTATGTTCTCAGAATGAAAACAAGCATGTAAAATAGTTTATTAATACATATAACTGTTAACTCTGTTATAGTTCAAACCATTGCAACATTTAATATGCAAAAGGTACCATATAGAACAGGTTAGAAGCTCAGAACAATGATTTGGGTAATTTGTTGATTTTCAACAGCAGAAACATTAATGAATACAAACCTCCATTTTATGCTTTCCATTAATGGCCTGAACAGCATCAAGGGCTTCTTCTTTAGTCTCATATTTCAAAAAGGCACAGCCTGCCATAAAGAAAACAATACAACTACAATTCAAATATTCAAATCAACTTAAGATTGAGGCTCTATTGTTTATACAATTAAGCACTTTAAACATTTTCTTCCTTAAAGAAAAGGAAATCCAAGATCAAAGAATAAATACCTTTACTTGTTTGTTGAGAACCTCTTATAATCTGTAGGTCCTTTATGGTTCCGTATTTAGAAAATAAAGCAGCAACTTCAGCTTCTGAGACATTCTTTGGCAGCATGCCAACAAAGAGTTTGTGCTCTAGTAAAATAAGATAACAATTCATAGTTATGTATACTTAATATTTCCAAATTCATAGGAAGCAGAATTATAACAAATTATTTCACTGAAGTAATGTATACCTAATCTTTCCAACTCGCCATCTGCATACTTCACTTGCAATGGGCTAGATGCCTGAATCAGAATTCAGAAGGAAAAAAAAGATGGGTTCTGATCAGGTGAACAATAAGACTCACATGGTAAAAGTGCTCTATGATTCCCTACGCACAAGTACATGACAGTAGGCAGGTGATTACAATAAAGAGCTTCGAATTGAATTGTTCCAAGACTTCTCATTAAAAGTATGAATAACAGGATCAAGATTCAAGACATCAAGTTACAATCACTCTAAATCTTAGACCACGGATATGCCATGTTGTATAAAAAGGCATATCTTACACCACCACATCAGAATGTATAATAATCAATCTCAAAAAAATGTAAACATGACCTGCCATAGAGTATCTCAACACTTGAGGGCTAAGACATAAATTAATCCAATCATACAAGTAACCATCTACAGAAAGGTTGATGAACGACCTTGTTTTTAGTTACAGTATAATTCTTATGCTAAGCTATGTTTCTGTTTGCTCTGCAATTTTATGCAGGTCAATAAAATACGGAAGGTATCGACTGAAATGATGTGGTAAAATGACAAACAGCTTGAGAGTAGTTAGCCTTAAGTGATACACTATAAGTATAACTCAAACACCTATTGTTCGCTTAATTATTCGAAATTCAGACAAATTCATGGTTGAAATCATTGAGCAACTCTTTCGCATACTAGTAAAATTTCTGAAAACTTTCATTTTCATTCTCTAAAACTCAAGATCCCAATTCACTTCAGATGAGCTAGAATAAATAATTATCAACTTACATACTCTACATTCTACAACTGCATCATCTGCATGTACCCTTATCAGCATGCCAGATCAGTTATGAACTTCTACCAATTTAGCCAAAAAAAAGGCAAATGGACACAAATTCAAGGTAGGTTTAGTTGGCACAAAAACTAGTACTATATGCTGTCAACCTTGGGTGCTTCATTTACAGATTAGCTGCCTGAATAACCTACAAGCGTCAAGTTCATTAAAAAAAGCTAACTACGTCCAACTTTGGACAGTACCATGTAGATCTTCACAACAGTGACTAACAATGTGACAACGAATCACTAAAATGCAAGGCAAAACATGGAAATAAGATTTCTTTTTTAAAAATTGAACTAACCCCAGGCAAAGTCTTCTTATTGTGACAAGCATTGACCGCCTTATCGGCCTCCTCTCTCGACGGGCATATAGCAAAGCAACATCCTTAATCAACATACAACAAAAAAATGAGAAACCTCAAAATTAGGGTTCTAAACACCACAAATCTCACTCCAAACTAAACGAATAAAGCAAATAACTAAAAAAACCGCGAAAAACAAAGAGAAAAATGCGAGAGATTTGAAATTAAACAATAAATTTGATATGAAAAGGTAAAGGAAGTTGAACCTCCAGAGGCGCGAGTAACCTTGTCCTTGATGATGTTGACTTCATCGACCAGAGCAAACTCATTGAAGATTGCAAGAAGTTGAGCTTCCGTCATGTGCTTTGGCACTTGACCGACGAACAGCTTCACGCTCTCTTCGCCCGCCGTGTTCTTCTCCTTTTTCACCTCCGCCATCAATGCCTGCTCTTCTTCCTCTATTTTCTCAGATTGTGTTTCTTTGATTTTAGCGGATTTGTTTATTTCGTTAGTTTTTGGAGTCGTCCGCCTGGGTGGGAAAAAAATGGGTTTCTCGATGGCAAAGTTGGATCTTTAATGGATTTAATGTAATTAAAAAAATATTGCACAAGTGGGGCTAGTGTTTGGATTTATTTACGACACTGCCCTTTTCTATTTTCTTTTGTCATATTTGTCAATTTATATTTTCTTTTTGTGATTCCTATTGGCTGTCTTGCATTTGAAAAAAAAAATGATTCGCGACCAGTGGATCAAGTTGAATTCATTAGTGTATGATGACGTCAAAGTCCCTCTCAATTTAGAAAATATTTTGCTTTTTCGGTGCAAAACGTATTTTCATCGAAATATCACCTTATTTATTTATCAATTTGACGCTCAAATAAAATTATTTCTCAATTTATTATTCTTACAATAAGTTTGTCAGTTAATAAAATATTATTAACAATTAATTATATTTTTATTTCAGAGTTTAGGGTTTTAAAATTTAAAGTGTTAAAGTTAGATATTTATGTTTTAGAATAATTCAAATGTAAAAGATTGTGTAAATTTTTATTACATAACTTGCGTATTAAAATATAACTTATAAATAAAAAATTTTAAAGCAAAATAAAGAGAAAAAATGAATTTAGTATGATAAATTATATTTGATAATTTTTTATTTACTGTTTAAATCTTATGAATCTTCAATTAAACTCGATAAGTAACCATATTTGATAAACTTCAACTAACATGATGACCCTATTTAGTAAGCAAATAAAGTAAAAAAAGCGGGATCCTATTACTTTCCACAAAGAGCAAAAATATCCTCTTTGTTTTAGAACTTTCTCTTGTTTTCAGATCAATCCTTTAAAAGTTAGACCCTGGCACTTCTACCGAGTTAAGTGGCTATCTCTGTAAATAAAAGACAAAAGTCAAATTGAAAACGACCGTTGCAACAAGTTTCTAATATTTGTAATGCTAAATATACAAATTGTTGTCCCCTAACTTTTATTTTTTTTAAATTTAGTACTTAATGTTTTTTTTTTGTTATAAGTGTCCTTAAAGTACGAGATGTTATCTAAATTATCCAAAATTTTGACGCTGTTTGTAAAAAAAAGTAGACAGTAATATCACGTCAGGTCATCGTCTTTTATATATATTTTAATATTCGGATGAAATTAAAAAAAAGTGTTATAAAATCAATAGAAATAAAAAATATTAAAACAATCATTTTCACTTTCGCCGTGCTAAAATCCTTCCAACCATACTTAAAATACAAATACAAGGGATTCACATTTGCAGCTTGTGCACTGGGAATCCTATCAACAAGTCCCGACTCCTTGCATATCGAAAACTCTTTGTACAATGCATAAATATTCCCAAAAGTTTCACCGGGAGGCGGGAACAATGACTCAATCCAGTACTTTCCAATCGAACTGCTGTGAAATCTCGATGGCGGTCGTCTTCTGTCCTTCAAGCCGCAAAATGTTAAGTGGATTTGTTAAATAATTCGACAACTCGGTCGTTACTTCCCTGATCAACTCCACGCATCTATCAAAATCGATGTCATACTCAAAACAAACACACTAGAATTTCGCAATGGGTTGAACAAGTTGAGCCATTCATTTCATCGGTCGATTAACTAGACTAAAGCTCCGTTTATGAACGAGTTTAGAACCAGCTTTTGGTTGACAACGGAAAAACTGCACCGAACGACCCAAAAAATTAGTTGTTTCAATCAGCTTTTGCACCTGATTTGGTCTCCAAATCAAGCTTTTGGAAAATGTTGAAAATTTTAGCTTTTCTCAACCCACTGTTCTCAGCACATAAAAATCTCGTTACAAAATCATTCTTGAACAGAGCCTAACTAAAACCGACATGCCCAACTATATTAAGTTACCCTTATGGCTAATACCATAATGTTTAACCCACAAATTGTTCATCCCTAAGAACTATTTGTCGTACCTTTTAGCCCATAAGAGGTTAGACTCACTTTCGAAAACAAAGACAATGTCATCCTCTTGATTTCGGGTAAGACCTATTATTTTTGGATCAAACATCGAACCCGAACGATTAAGTTGTCTTCCCAAAACGGGAGTCGAAGAAGTTCCTCTATTAAGCATCGTTGAGGAGCGAGCTCGATTGAGATCGATAGATAATGTCATCGAGATAGTAAAATTCATTAGAGAAGGAAAGATTGAAGATGGCAGTGAAAGGGACGTTACGGTCGTTTTGGTGGAAGAAGTTTTGAGAGATGGCTGAGTAGGGTTTTTTTATTTTATTTTAATATTTTCATTTTAATTTTTAACATTATTTTTTAAAAAAATTAAAAAATGTAAGGTTGATAACATGACGTGATATTATTGGTCCAATTTTTACAAATTGCATCAGATTTTGGGATATTTTGGATAACACCTCATACTTTAAGGACATTTGTAACAAAAAAAAAACATTAGATACTAAATTAAGAAAATGGATAAACGTTAAGAGTGTATTAAGGCTATTTGTGACAATCAAGAGGAGGGTAAGGAAGTTAAAGCGTAGGGGAGGGTACAACCGTAGATTAGCCTGAAAACCGAGGTGCAAAATACGTCGGCCTTCTTCCTCTTCCAAAGGTTCCAACCACTACTCTATGCCTCGTGTTTTTTGCGCTTTGCAACTTGCACACACCGGCTAATTTTCTTTACGGCTAGTAAAAAGTAAAAACTGTAAAATTCCGATGTAGTTTCTTACACTACGGTGAACCAGTAGATTCGGACAAAGGGCAGAGAAGTTCCAAACTCCAATATTTTTTTATTTTCAAAATTTAAGTTATCTATTTTTCAAAATTTAAAGTTTAAATCTAATTATTAAAATTATTTCTTAAAATGTGTATAGTTGAATTAAAACGTTGTTAATAATAAAATTATTTTTTAAATAAAAAATAGAAGTGTTGAATATATCGATAAGACAATTGTACTCTAAAAAAAGACGTGAATTTAATTTTGAAGACAATATTATTAGAAGGGACAACTTTATACTTTAAGCATAAATTGTAAGACGAGTATATATATTATTAAAAAAAGTAGGACCCTGTCTTGTTACAGGACCATTACTCTCTTCCCAAAAGACATGTCTAATAGGATGTGTAGCGCCACCGTATTTATATACCAGTACCTTCTTTTTCCTTTCCGATGTGGGATTAATGAACCCGCCTCTTCTCAGGCGTGACATTCTCTCCCACTCAACCTCGTCGTCACGAGCTTCCGCTCTCGTGATAGGCCACCTTGTTACAGTTGTCCAACTGTGCCTACCCCACTCATGGCACTCGGCGTGAAATCGGGCAGTCAAAGGGTCGCTCTGATACCACTTGTCACGGGGCCATTACTCTCTTCCCAAAAGACATGTCTAATAGGATGTGCAGCGCCACCGTATTTATATACAAGACCTCCCTTTTTTTTATATGGGATTAATGATCCCGCCTCTTTTCAGACGTGACAATTTTCGCAACCCATTTTAGAGTAATTCCCAGGATAAAACACCTCAACGTGTAAGGGCCGAAAACCAGATGGATTTAACATAGCCAACCCCCTAATGAACTGCACTGATTGGGGCAAATCATGTGCTATTTTATTATTATTATTATTTAGAAAAAAAAAGTCAACAAGTTAAATCAGGAGAAGGTCATAAAAGTCGCACCATTTGTACATATGGAGATAAGAAGAAATTATGTAAAAACTGTAATTCTAGATTTATTATAATAAAAGGTTGGAACTATGGATGCCACCTCTTAATTGATTAATAGATGTATTTTGCCTTAGAATTATTAAATAGGGATGACAAAATTACTCGTCTCCGACCCGATTCCGTGTGTCTGACCCGACCCGATCGGATTTTTTTTTATGATTTTTGGGATCAGGGCGGGGCGGGTATTTAAAAATGTAAAGTCAGGGCCGGTTCGGGTATGATATGAAAATTCCTCGCCCCGCCCCGCCCCGTCCCGTCCCAGTATTTTATTATTATTATTATTATTTTTTTATTATATTTATAAAAATACCACTATATATAAATACTTTTAGGAGTTTCAAGCTATTTTTTTAGTTTGTGTTTAGCGTAAATTTTTGTTAGATATTGTTCGAAGTTTAACATATCTGATTCTAAAAGTCAATGGCCGAGTTTATTTTTTAAAATATGTATTTTTTCTTCATATGAGTAATTTAATTGGTTTTATTTTATTTTTTATATAGTTTAAAGTCTGTGAAATTTATATTTTGTAAATATAATGGTCGTTCGATCGAATCTAACATTTATCGTCGACGAAATTTAATATATTTTTTTACATTTTCAGGTCGGGTCGGGTTTATAGTTTATAAATCAGGGCGGGATGGGTAAATTATTATTTTATTTCCGGGGTGGGGCAGGGTTGAGTTTTGGGATTATTATATCCCGCCCCGTTGCCATCCCTATTATTAATCAGTCACTCCAAAAATTATATAATTATAAATTAAATCGGTGATAAAATTATATTTTAATCTTTAAATTTTTATATTTACTTACGATTTCCTTAAAACCATTTTTTTAATTTGTTCTTATATCATAGTACTACTGCACTAGTATCTCAACCAACATTTTCACTTTGGGAAACATGAGGAAAAAAAATCATAGATCATAGTTAAGGTTCAACAACAAAGACCGAAAACCAAAAATTAAAAACCAATTCATATCATAATGTTGGATGGTTTATGATTCATAATTTTAAAAATTGCGATTATCCGAATAGAATTTAATTTATAATTAATTTCAATTATTTTTATTGAATGTTATACAAGAATATAACGAGAGAATGAGAAGATCATCAGAATATTATTGATAGAAAAATCAGTGATTTACAAGCTACAATGGTGCTGCTTTTATACTAAGAGAGGAGCTCTCGAGAATCAACCAAAATTACTTAACAGAATATTGTTGAGCTGGCCAACAGACTAATTGTTAATAAACTAACTGCTTTCATCTTCTGGAAACTTCCCAATATGCTCCATGCTTCTTCGATCTTCAGCTTCTTCTAAGGACAGCACCTCCAATTTCCTTCTTAACATGTCAAAGTACATTTTTATAACGGTTTACTGAATCCATCTACAATATGATGTTCAGGAGGCACATAATTCACCACCAATTTGTTGTCTGCCACCTTTTTCCTAACAAAATGGATATCCAATTCAACATGTTTCGTTTTGGCATGGTACACAGGGTTCCCACTCATGGCAATCGCACTAGAGTTGTCACTCCATACTGTAGGTGTATCTTGTAGTTGAACACCCATGTCTCCAAGTAAGGCGTCAAGCCAGGTTACTTCTGAAGTCGCATCTGCCAAACTCATGTACTCGGCTTCTTTGGTGGACCTGGATACAGATTTTTGTTTCTTTGAATTCCACAGAATCAGGTTACCATTCAAGTAAACACAATTCCCTGAAATCGACCTCCTGTCATCGAGGCTTCCTCCCCAATCAGCATCAGAAAATTGTGCAAGTTTATTTATACTATGCACTATGTTCCGTTAAGGTACCTCAGCACTCTCTTTACTGCATCCAAGTGTTGTTCACATGGAGCATGCATAAATTGTGCAAGTTTATTTATACTATGCACTATGTCAGGCCTAGTATGACATGCATACAACAATGCCCCAACCAAGCTTCTGTACTCAGTTGCATTCACCAAAGGACTACCTGCATCCTGAGTTAGTTTAACCGAGTTTAACTTGGGAGTTGGAGTTGGATTTGTACTATTCATGCGAGCTTTAACAAGCAAATCCTTAATATAATTCTTTTGACTCAAAAGAACCATGTCACCAGCTCGAATCACCTCAATTACGAGAAAGAAGTTGAGATTGCCTAGATCCTTCAATGAGAACTTGTCTCCAAGTTGATGCACTATATTTTTCAATCTCCTCACTTAAGCCACATGTCACTATTATGTCGTCTTATAGGCTAAAACATACATGAACATCTCATCTTGATTCTTGATGCATAGTGAACTATCAGCTCGTGATCCTTTGAATCCTATCTCAACCAAAAAATCTCCCAGTTTCGAGTACCAGCTCTTTAGTGCCTGTCTCAAGCCATACAAGGCTTTTTTTAGCTTGCAAACCAGCTTAGTTCCATTGGTTGACACTTGTTCAAAACTTGAAGGTTGCTGCATGTAGACTTCCTCATGTAGTTCTCCGTTAAGAAACGTCTTATTGATGTCAACTTGTCGCAGTTTCCACTTGTTACAAACTGCTAATGATAGTACCACGTTTATAGTAGTTGACTTGAGTACTTTGTTGGATTAAAATCCGCAGTTGTGGGCACATATGTAAAATGTATGATGCTATTATAAAGTATGGCACAAAATCAAGTGACCAATTATGTTAGGCATGTCATAGGTATTAAAGTGTCATGGAAATAAAAGTGTAGATACCGTAAGATATATTTATAATTCAATGAGGGGCAGAATTATAAATATTTAATAGTTGATTTAATAATCAACTATATAAAGAGGTAGTGGTCCCCAATAAATATGTTAACTTGTTTTTCTCTCCTTCCCCGTCAGAGAGTTTTACGTCAAGAGAAAACCTATCTTCTTGGATGATCAATACCAAAGATTTGGAATTTCAACATCAAGATTCAAGGTTTTCAGTCTATCGATTAATTCAGGTACGCTTCCGCAATTAGTTTATTATTCTTGATGATTTGACATGATAGATCATGGGTTTAGATTTCATATTAGTTTATGGTCTGATTGTAACAAGTGGCATCAGAGACTCGTCATGTTGAATCATTGAGAATGAATTAATGTTCTATTACTTTTATTGATTCGTTCTTACGACTTTATGGATTTAGATTTATGTTAAAATTTTAGGTTTTGACTTTTAGGGTTTTTCGATAATTAGGCATAGATTTGTGCCAAATGAATTAAGGTTTAAAATTTTTATGCATTAATGCTAATTTTATGCATGAATTGATTGATAATCTTTTGATTGCATCAATTTAATTATGTTGTATATGTTTTTTTGGGTTCTATTATTTTACTCTTTTTCATGAATTCGATTCGCGCACCATTCAGAGTTCAGACTTAGGATAATTTATTTGCATGAAACTTGAATCGAACATCCCTTTAGAAATTAAAGACAAGTTCAGACGTGTAATTTCTTGTGCCGCACTCTCTGATCTTTAATTAAATAGTTCAGAATATACGTATAAGGTTTTTACATTCAGTTTGGTTAACTCTGGATTTGCTTCCTACAACTAAAGTCTCCTCTAAATTTGTGTTTTGATTTATGTTGGGGCTTTTGGTGCATTGTTATGTTATCTTGAATATTAATCAGGTTTAGCAATCAATTTGTTTTTCTTATGTATGATTCTGGAATAATGAAGTTACATGTTACATCGTTTTTTATTTAAGGTTTTGTTTATTAGGTTAATATTGTTTTGATTTTGGAAAGCATGTCATTAATTTTATGAAATTCATATTCTCCTCAATTTGATCAAGAATTTCAATTTTGATCGTTAGGTTATTATGGATATATTTTAAGGTTTTATGGGATCATTATATGAATTATTCATTTGTATGGTACTTCTGATTTTCGATTTTAGTTAAAGATTGGTTGTTTTGAAGTTTTATTTTGGTAAATGCATGTTTAAGGAATTTTTTGAGAAACGGTCAAAGATTTCGGTTTTTTCGATTTCTAATAGCCCCATATAGACAACTTTATTTGGGTTATTTCGGAAACTTAAGTGTTATCAGAAATTTCAGTTTTGACTGTTACATAATTTTAAATTTGGATATCGGTACATTTATGTTATATATTTTAAGATAAATTAATTGAAGCATTAAGTCACCAAAGTGACTTCTATTGTAGAAATTATTTTATTTTAATAAATAGAAGGTTTTGTGCATGTAAGTCGGATTATGTTAGTATTAATCGGCCCAATGGAAGGTTAATAATTAACATTATTATATGTGCAACTGTGGTAATAAACATGTGATAATTATTCAGTTTTATATGTGAGTCGGCCCAAAGGAATATTTCTGTTTGACATGTTCTTATTATCAATGTTTGATTACTGTACCAAGATATCACTTACAAGTTAATATTTTGTCCAAAGATGAAATATTAATGGAGTGTCCGGTATCTTGATATGAGGTTTACCTTTATTCAAATTTATCATTATTTTGGTTATCTTTTAATTTGATTGAAAGATAAAATTAAGACAAATATTTTGAAACAATTAAGTTCATATTTTGGTTTCGAATGTCTAATATTTTAATGGATTAATTGAAACATAATGTCATCAAAGTGACCGCTTTTGTGTAGATTAGTTTATTTAAAATATTAAGATAATTATGGGTTTTTGTAATTCATGCGTTTATTAATTAGCCCAAAGGAAAGTTAATATTTGGCAGAATTACAACGACAACTGTGGCGATAAATGTGTGACAATTATAAGGTATTTTATGTACGCAATACGTTAGTCCAAAGATTAATCTATTGTTTGACATAGTTTATTGTCAATGTTTGATTGCTACAACAAGAGTACCGCTTACAGTTAATATTACTGTCCAAAGACTTGATATTAATGTTGTGCTTGGTATCTTGAGGGGAACTAGCCATTATTTTGAATTTATTTGTTTACTTATGAATATTGATGTGAGCTTGTTTTTTATTTATTTATTTATTTTTGTTCTATATTTAGGTAATTTATCTTTGCTGTCACAATATCTGTTAAATACATTCTACACTCATGTTTAGTAAAACTAGTTTCTAGGAATAGAAAATACACTTACATATAGTATTTGGTTGTATGAACACAGACTTTGCACTAAGGGAAGAATAACTTGCACCTCTCACTGCGGTAAGCACCCATAAAAAGGGATTTTGAGAGGAGAAATTGTTCAAATTGTACGAGTCTAATGATCATAAAGAACAACATTTTATAAGTCTTTAGGAGCACAAATCTAAAGAGATTACTCATCTAAGGTTTTCCTTGACGAAATTAAGAAATGTTTTACCCAGAACATTAAGGTTAAGATGACATCACTTATGTCTTATTTGATGTCTATGAAGTATAAGAGTCAAGAAAATGTGAGGGAGTACATTATGAAAATGTTTAATATTGCTTCAAAATTTAAGGCACATAAGATCGAACTTTCTAACAATTGTTTGTTCTTATGATTTTGGTATCACTTCCTATACATTTTAACCAATTCAAAATTAGTTACAACTATCAAAAAGAGAAATAGACTTTAAATGAGCTTATTTCTCATTGTGTTAAAGAGGAAGAAAAGTTGAAGCATTATAAGTGTAAAAGTACTCATTCAGTTAGTGTTTATTTAGTTAGTGTCTCTAAGAATAAGGGCAATAAAAAGTATATTAGAATAAAGTTGCTAAGGGTCCTAATAAAAAGAAACAACAATAAATTACAAAGTATTGATTCTTTTGTATAAGTTAGGACACATGTGAAGAAATTAAACTTCAAAAGTGAGCAACTACTTCTGTTATTTTGAGTGATCCATGGGCTGTAAATTTTATGATCCCACAATAAGGATTATTTTAAGGAAAGATTTATAACATTTTTAGGATGTTGAGTTTGGAGGGAGAAATAAGGTTAGATACATTGCTATTGAGGAGGAGTTGGATTATAATTTAATTCATACTATCACTTTTGATGATGTTTAGGTTTTCACACCTATCATTAATCAATAAGTGAATCAAGTACCTCAACAAAACAATGTTGAACAACTCTCATTCAAGATGAGATAATTGTTTTAGAAGAACAAACTCAACAACTCTCATTCAAGATGAGATAATTGTTTTAGAAGAACAAACTCAACAACCTTAAAAAAAATAAGTGTCATTAAAGATATCCACGAGAGGAAGGAGAAATACTATTATAGATTATTACTTTGTATTTCTTCAAGAAAATAAGGATAATAATGGAATGGTAGAAAATGATTCATTTTTTTTATCAGATCATAAAAGTTATGACTCTCAAAAGTGGATTGATGTCATTCAAGAAGAGTATAATTTTATGCATGACAATAAAGTTTAGGAACTTGTCTCATTACCTGAAGGTGCAAACCAATTGGTTGTAAATGGATATTTAAAACCAAGAGGGATGCAAATGATAATGTGGACAAGTATAAGTCATGTCTTGTATCTAAAGGATATACTATAAAAGAAGACATTGATTTTGTGGAGACTTTCTCTCAAGTTTCATTGAATGACTCTTTCAAGATAATCATGACGCTTGTTGCTTATTTTAATCTTGAGCTACATAAGATGGATGTTAAGCTTGTGTTTTTCAATGGAGACATTGAAGAAATGAATTATATGGTACAATCATAGATTTGTGTCTAATGATACAAAATCAATGATATGTAAATTAAATAAATTCATCTATGAGCTTAAGTAGGACTCTCATTAATGAAATTATAAATTTCACATTGATTATCTCATTCGGCTTTGAGATAGATTTGGTTGACAATTGTATATACTACAAGTTTAGTGGGAGTAAACCAAGTGATACTCATATTGCTAAAGAAGACAAATTTAGTCTTACACAATGCCCTAAAAGTAACCTTGAAATTTATAAAATACAAATAATTCTATATGCATAAGCTATTGAGAATCTAATTATGTTCAAGTATGTATGCGTTCGGATATTGCGTACATTGTTGGAATGTTAGACAAATATTTAAGCAATTCTAGTTTGAACCATTAGATAGCAGCCAATAGGGTTATGAGATATGTTTAGAGAATAAAAAAACTACATGCTCACATATCGGAGTTCTGGTAAGTTAGAGATCGTCAAGTTTACAGACTTCGATTCTATTAGAATATTGATGCAAAAAAAAATTTTGTCACATGGGCTGCTAATTATAGATTGAATAGAAAGACCACTTCGGTTATTTTGTGATAATAAATATGCATTCATTTATTCTATAAACAATAGGAACACTTTAAATTTGAAGCACATAAATATTAAGTTCCTAGTTGTTAAAGAAAATTCAGAGTGGTTGTGTGTCTATAGAGCATGTTGGTACAAACTCCATAATTGCGCGCTTATTAAGAAACTGACACCCTAGGTCTTTCATGAGCACACTACTCATGTGGGTGAAATGTTATTTAAGGATATTCAGTTTTAGTGGGAGTTTGTAATTTTGAAAAAATACTCATTCGTTTTAGACACAATTCTGGTTACTTCAGTTTAAGGATATTTTAAGATTATTTTCTGCAGAAATAAAGTTCTTTTGGTTTATGCACACTCTGAATTCAGTAAAGTTTGATCTCGCAAAGGCTTACGAGGACCAGTTGGAAATAGACATGTTTTGTTCACATTTCATGTAATTTTCCATGCTACGCATCCATGATTGATCTATGTCATTTGACTATATTTGTATACGTGACCATTGATGGGTCTTGTCATGATTGATACAACAAAGGCTGCTTTGATCCTATATGAATATAGTTGATGGACGAGATTGTTACAGAATACCTATTATATAATAGCAATTTTTGAGCTCATAAGGTTGTACATTTGTCAGGAAACATATGTTGCCCAAGCGAGAGATTGTTGGATTAAAATCCACAGTTGTGGGCACATATATAAAATATATGATGCTATTATAAAGTATGACACAAAATCAAGTGACCAATTATGTTAGGCGTGTCATAGGTATTAAAGTGTCATTGAAATAAAAGTGTAGATACCGTAAGATATATTTATAATTCAATGAGGGGCGGAGTTATAAATATTTAATAGTTGATTTAATAATCAACTATATAAAGAGGTAGTGGTCCCCAAGAAATAGGTTAACTTGTTTTTCTCTCCTTCCCCGTTAGAGAGTTTTACGTCAAGAGAAAACCTATCTTCTTGGAAGATCAATACCAAAGATTTGGAATTTCAACATCAAGATTCAAGGTTTTCAGTCGATCGATTAATTCAGGTACGCTTCCGCAATTCGTTTATTTAGTTTATTATTCTTGATGATTTGACATGATAGATGCTGGGTTTAGATTTCATATTAGTTTATGGTTTGATTGTAACAAACTTGACTACTGGGTTAAATGTATCTCGAAAATCCTGCCCAGGTATTTGGGAGAATCTTTTCGTCACCAGCCTCGCTTTATGTCGCTGTACAGACCAATCAATATTCTTTTTAACTCTGAACAACCACTTGCATCCCACGGTCAATCTTCCTTCAGGCAAAGGTACTAGTTTCCAAGTTTCATTCTTTGTTAAGCCTTCAAATTCAGCCATTACTACAGGCTTCCAATTTCTAGATTGAAGAGTGATAGCTCTTTAAAGAGCATGTATTTCTTCTAGATTTAATTGTTCTCACATCAGTGTTTATTGTATCCATTTATGCATTTTCATGTATATTTTCTACATTTTGTCTAACTCAGTCTCAGTTGCTCTTATTTCACATATTTCTGCCTTTTTGCTCTATTTTCGTTTCTAATGTCCATGTAGAAGAAGTTTCACCACTGCAGTCAGTTCGACATTGTAACGGTCAGCTGTCCAGTTTGCTAAAAGATGAGGACGACCATGCCAGCTGTATTATTTGTTATAACAGAATTAGTACGGATTGGAGTCACGCAAAACACCTGGAGGACAAGTGCCTTTTCTTTGGCAGCTTATAAAAGGACAAATTCGGGAAGAGAGAGGGAGTCGCGCAATATTCATTTTTCATTATCTTCTTCAACCTTTCAAGCTTTTCCTTCCATGGCGGCTTAAACTCAATTTCTAGAGATCCGAGGTGAAGCAAGGTAGAATTATCCGAGGAGAAGAGAATTCAAATGCTAGATCAAGAAGAATATTTGTTATCTTCTTAAACTCTTCTTTAGTTAGGTGTTTATTGGAGATTGTTATTATATTTTGTGCGTTAATGACGATGGTTTAACTTCCTAAGCTCTGCATGAACTTATTTAAATCTTATCTTTCAGTTCAATACATTGTTATTAGCTTTTTCTCATACTTTGATTGTTGGATCTGATTACTGTTTGCATGAAAGCGTTGAACATAGTCATTGACATTGAGAGACTCAGTGACAAGTTAGGTTAACAATTCATTACAACGAGAGTTGAATGAGTATGCAACGAAAGTTGATCCAATTATTCAAGGAGTTGTAGTCTTGACTAACAACGAGAGTTGTATTCAATCCACATCTTTGTGTCAACAATTGAAGATTGAATGAAAGTTAGTAACCGAGCTTAATCGCTTCACTTACAAGATGAGCCATCGTATTTCCTTAATTGTACTTGACTTTCTGCCAAGCTGAGCAGAGGGTATCTAGACCTTATCTTAATATTTCTATACTCTTTTATATTTGTTGATTTTGCTACCACAATTAATCTTATATCGATTGCTTTATTTCCTTATTACAACTACTTTTGCACTCACAATATTTCCATTTATAGAATTGTTTGTGGCTACATAGTATTTTAACTGAATACTCATCCTCGTGAGATCGATATCAAACAGGAACCTCATATTTGTATACTTGCATCGGTAATGTTTGCTTGCACTTAGAGTATGACGATTTTACACCGATCAAAGAGCCTCTTGTATTGTCTCAGGCCCACATTCTTCCTCTAACTCATGAGATAATAAGTAACTATTTGGCTTAATACCAAATTTACTTCTTGTAATCATGTGATGACCACCTTGAGTGTCACGTGCAGTAGTATGAGTTCTACTGTTGTTGTCATTTAGAACGTCTTCAGTAATACGAGGCATGACATTTCCTGGTAGATGACTTGAAACTGAGTTGGCACTTTGTGACTCTGATGTATCTTCTCGACTGACTGAATCATTGGGCACGCCAATTTGTGAATTAGCACTCACCTCTATACGAGAACCCTGGGAGTGAGTTTCACTCACATGACCATTCACGCTAACGCGAGGGCTATCATATAATTCCACATCTTGACTCACTTTCATGCAGCTCCATATCTGACCCTGTTGAAGTAGTTATGGCAGGAGGCACATGGGCTTCACCTTGTGTGTGAACCTGTTGAGCCCTTTTTCGACCCCTATTGTTGCATATCTCTACTGCTCCTTGTACCATAGGAAAGGAAAATTTCTCGGGCACTTACTTCTTGTTAGTTGTCATATTATTTGTCTGTGTATCTGTAAAAGGGAAGTAATGTTCATCAAGTATCACATGACGGAAGACATAAATCTTACCACTAGCTGTCATGCATATATATCCTTTGTGATGAGAAGAAATGTACAGGAAGCAGATCTGAAACTAAGCTTGTGCTTCTCATATGACCTCAACTGAGGAAAGCAACAACACCCAAATACCCTCAGAAATTCATAGTCTGGTTGATTGTGATGCAACATTTCATATGGAGATTTACCATGTAGAACTTGAGTGGGCAATCTGTTAATCAAGTATACTGTTGAACCCACAATATAAGACCAAAAACGCAAAGGGAGAGAAGCTTGAGCCAACAGTACCAGTGCAAGTAGGGGTGTGCAAAAAAATCCGATCTGAGTGATTCGCTTCGAAAATGTGAATATCCTATCTATTTTTTAATTTGTGGATATTTCGGATTGAATATCCGAGAAATAAATCGAATAATCGGATCGGATACAAATCACTAAAATTGTGATTTCTAATTATCCAAAAGTCCGAATTTTTTTTGGGCCTTTTACCCTTTAGCAGTTTAGCCCGCCTCTCCCAATTCCAAATCTCACGAAGGCACAATCCGTAGTCTGTCTTTGTTTTGAAATTTTCAGCTCATTATTTTCCTTGTTCTCACGGCTCAGTGCGGCCCACCGGTCCTCTCTCTCACGCCTCCCTCCTCAAGTCACCGCCACCGATCCAGCAAGTGCTCACGTCGATCCTCACACTCTCACGCCTCAGTGCTCACAGCCTCCTCTCCGGTGACCGGTCCTCTATATATGGCAACCCAGCAATCTCCATTCGAATCAAGGGTAAGTTTATATTAAAAATTGATGGCTATACATATGGTAATTTAATTGTCTTGTTCACTACGGGTTACCTTTAAATCAGAGGGACTAAATGACTGATTCATCGGCCACTCCCATGTTGTGAAACTTGTGTATGTCATATGGTTCCTCAAACAAAAAAATGATCTAAAAATTATTGATGAATAGAAAGCAATAGGAAAGGCAGTGCTATGCAAATATTTATTTTTTAACCAAGAATAGAATGCATCCTCCAATAATGTACTTTGATATAGCATTTAAGTAATGAGATTTTATGAAATGTATCCTTTTTAGCCTTCTTAATGTGATGAAAAAGAATAAAAAAGCTCCTTGAGTCGGTGTGGGTTCGACTACATAGTCAGTCGCTTGTTGATTTTGAGGGTCGTCACTGGTGAAACAAAAGTTGAGCCTCTAGTTTCAAGCATTCAGTATTTTGTTTTAGATGCATCAGCAAAGTAAATTGATAAGAGTTCTGCTGTGTTTAATGATGGAGAAGTGCAATTGAATCTGCTGCATTCTGATGGTGAACCACAATGCAACGAACCTCAAAGGCAATGAAGTAACTCACTTTAGCCTCAGTAGAGTTTGTAATTTAATGCAATATATTAAGTTTAGGTTACTGTAGCTTTTATTGTTCATAATTCACAGTTTACTTTATACACTGTTTTTTTTACGTTCACAGTTTTGGATGATGCATCATGTTTTTCATCTGTTTGCCTTTTTAACTTTTGACAGTTTCGCTTCATCTGTCCTTGTTCCTTGCACTTGTAGCAAATAATCGTCTTTTTGCCTTTAAACTTTGATCTAGAATTTCGTTTTCCAAAATTCTCCTTATCTGACTTCTTTTCACGGTCTTGATTACCCTTAATATATAAACTATCAGCATGAGAGCTTTCCCCTGCATTCTGCTTCCGCTGGTTGTGAGCCAACAAAGTTGTAGCAATCTCTTCAACTTTGATTGTTTCTTTCTCATATGTAAGAATAGTCACCATGTGCTCATAAGAGGAAGGCAATGAACATAACAAAATTATTGCTTTGTCTTCATCCTCAATCTCCACATCAAGTTGAGCCAAATATGTGATTATTTGATTGAAGACATTCACGTGTTGCGCCAAATCATGACCTTCCTGCTATTTAGCCCATACAACATCTGCTTCAGATACAGTTTATTTGTTAGAGATTTCCCCATAAATTGACTTTCCAATTTCTTCCATATTTTTTCTGGGGACGACAGATCCATTACGTGATACATAATCTCATCTGCCAAACATAATCGTATGATTCTTGTCGCTAACTGTTGCAGTTCTTCCTAATCTTCATCCTCCATCGATGCTGGTTTTACAGATCGTAAAGCCTTTAAAATCCCTTGCTGTGCTAGCAAATTCTTTACCCTCGTCTGTCACAATCTGAAGTTACCATCACCATTAAATTTTACCATTTCGAATTTCGCACCTGACATTGCCATCTCAAACCTGCTCTAATACCAATTGTTGGGAAATCAGGATAATCAGCAAGGAATTAAACAAACAAGAACACATAATTTTAACGAGGTTCGGCAATGTGCTTACGTCTTCGGAAGCAATGAGCGTTTGTTTTCTTATTATAAGATTTTTTCTTATATATGAGATTTTTTCATGCAATGTGCTCACTCTCGCTCTGCTCCAGCATCTGTCTTTCATCTAGTATATGAGCCATACTTAACAGTCCTCGATTGTCACTTCATGTAAAGTACGTACCAACTCCATTATCAACTTGACTTACATGCACAACAACTGTTTCTTCTTTGTCCTCAATGCTGGATGCTAAAATTCTAGGAAATGATTTATTAAACTAATACCAGCATCTGTCAGTAGAGTGTCCATTCTTTCCACAAAGTTGACATTGTAATCGCATTCGATCACGTTCTCTTCCCCCGGTTCTTCTTGTAGAAGAAGATGAGCCATTAAAATGGTTACCGCTAGCATTCGATCCATTGAAATGGTAACATCAAATTGCTATTAAACCCTCTGAGTTGAGCTTCAGCTAGGGGTGTGCATTATTCGGTTTTAATCAAATTAACCGACTAAATCAAATTTTTTTCGGTTAATTCGGTAGGTTAATTATAGATAAGTTAGGTTAACGGTTAATTTTTTTTGAGAAATTTAGTTATCGGTTAATTCGGTTCTAAATCGGTTAATTAACTGAATTAACAAAATTAACCGAAATTATAAATTAAAAAAATATTATATATTATTTATATATATCCTCTTAGTAGCCCAACCCAATAAATGCATACAGACCCATTAACTATTGATTTTTTAACCCAATCAATTAAAATTATAAATTAAAAAGGTGTGGGATGTTTAGATCCTTTTGTTTAATATTATAATTCTATTATTATTTAAAATAGAAAAATTGTAAAAAAAATTCTGTTCGGTTAATTCAGTTATGGCTCAGTTATGGCTAATTCGGTTCGGCTACCGACCGAATTAACCGAATGCACATTACTTCAACATCTACCAAGACTGGCTTCACACCATCAAGAGAAGGGTTCTTTACTTGCAGTTATTATTGCCATGAATGATTGATACTCAGCTGGTAACCCATTTAAGATATTGACTATTTGTTCCACATCGGAAACTGAGCTGCCACACGCAGCAATCGCATCACACATCTTCTTAATCTGCGTTAAATACAATCTCGTACTTTTCTCTCCTTTTCTTATTGATATGAGCTTATAGTGAAGACCCATGGCACTTGTAGTGGATTTGTTCACAAAGAATTTAAGAACAGTATGCTAAATTTCTGAGGCGATTTCAGCTCCCACAAATTGTGGCAAAAGATTGGAACTGATTGTGGACAAGAGCCAGGACGCAAGCGCACTGTCCTGAGCCACAATGATCTCATAATCCTCATTTAGTGTTGATACTTCATCCGATCCAAGAACCATTTCTGGTGTTGGTTTCAGTGCACGAGTGAGCAATTTTTCCAAACGGTGGCTACGAACAGTCGAAATGATTTGTTGTTTCCACACTAGAAAATTCATTTCATCAAGCACAATGTTTACCCTTTTATTTGTAAACACCTTGCCTCCTTTGAACATTTCAAACGACTCGCCTCCTTGATCAGCATAATTTCCAGGCATCTTGACCAAGCTTCGAAAGGATTCTTCAAAGAAACCACAATGAACGAGCCGAAGACGAACAGAAACTCTTCAAAAGATCTCCAGAATCTTGGTGATTGATACCATATATGAAACCAAAAATTTAGAAATAACTTAAAAATAAATGTTATTTCTAAATTTTAATAACAAAATATACTTTAAGTATACACCTATTAGATTCTATCTTTCCGTGTAATACACATACCAAAAATACAAATGTTGAAGCATCAACATTGGGGAAAAAAGTAAATGTTAGATCTTTATTAGAGTAGTTTCTAAAACGTTTTAAATTGGATATTTAGTCAAAATAGATACTTAAAATATATTTTTTAATTAAAATAAACATTTAAAAATATTTTTCATTAAAGTAAATTCTTAAAGTGTATATATATATATATATATATGCACATACACATCTCATTCAAGTTCTTAAAAATTATCATCATTGATTAAAAAATATATTAGATACTTATTTTAATAACAAAATATACTTTATGTACTTATTTATAAATATATATATACTTTAGGTGCCTTATTTAACAAAAAATTTAGATATTTATTTTGAAAAGAAGTATACTTTAGTACTTAATTTAATAAAAAATATATTTTATGTATTTATTTTGACCAAAAATATTTTTTAAGTACCTAAATAAAAAAACTAATATGTCATAACCCATTTTAATCTGCGCCCTTAGCCCAATTAATACCCATACCCAAATACTCGTTAACCCAAACCTAAAATACCCCAATTATTATAATACCCTTAACCCTAAAAAAACCCTAGCCCTCCTAAACAAGCTTGCAGCTGCCGCCCTTCATCTACTCTATCACTGCCGCGCATGGCCGCCACGCGCGCCACCATTGGCCACGCGTAGCGGCCACTGCCCACCATTGCCGGCCACCGCCCAAAAGACCTGCAAAAATAAAGAAATACCAGAGACAAGTTGTAATAGATTGTTGTTTTTAAATGCATGAATGCCGGGTATAAAACCCATGTAAAATCAGATCTAGGGGGAGGATTCGAAAAAAAAGGGAAAGAAAGGTTCGAATACATAAAAAAAAAAGGAGAAAGCTACACCCATGAATGGTTCGAGGATGAACCACCCATGAATGGTTCGAGCCATGCGCCGCTTTTCTTCTTTTTTTTTTTATCTAAAATTTGTGATTCGATTGAAAAAGAAAGCTTTGTTTTATCTTAGGGTACGAAACAAAGAATGAAAATACAGAGAAAGGGGAGAGGAATAGCCGGCTTAAGCAAAGGAAAGGGTAAAATGAAATATGACGCCTTTTCATTTGTGTTTTAAATTGAAAAAATGGTTTAATTACCTTGTAAACCCCTCCGCCCTAAATTAGTTTACACTAGCGGCCTACCCCTTGGTCTAATCACTCCTTTGGTCCCTTTTAGTTTTTTTAGATTTTTAATTTGGTCCCTTTTTTCAATACAGTTTGATTAGCTAAATTTTAAATGGGAAAATCACACGACCAGTCCCTCCGCCCTAAAATAAATTAAACTTTGGGTCTACCGCTTGATAAAACTACCTTCTTGGTCCTTGTAACTTTCAAATGTTTTGCGATTTCGTCATTTTTTCAGTTTTTAAGTTTCTAATTTTTTTTTTTTTTAGTCACAATCTGTTTTTTTTATTTTTATATTATTATTATTATTATGTTTAAATATTATTATGTATATTATTATGTATTATTATTATTCTTATTATTACATATGTATGTATATATATATATATATATTCAATACTTATTATGTATTATTTACATTTATATGTACATATATTATTATTGATATTATCTTAATATTATGTATATATGTATACGATATATTTATATAGTATATAGTATATTATTATGGATAATTAATATGTATAAAATATCATCTAGTGTATATTATATTTATATATATTATATTTAGTATATATTATGTGTATAAAGTACAATAATTTTTTAAAAAAAGTTTTCCTTTATTACTTCATTATTACTATTAGTATTAGTATTTACTTATTTATTAATACATATTATTGTATATTCATATGTATGTATGTATATATATTTTATGGTCATTTTAAATTTTAATTATTAATTTTAAAATTAAAATTTTTTGTTAGGGATTCACCCTTCCCCACACGTAAAAATTTTTTTAATCTCTAGTTAATTTTTTTAACGATGTACTCTGTGACGTAAGACGTATTTTAAATCCAATTATTTTTCACAAGAATGTATCGGGCTCATCTCATAAAAAAACTTATCATTTTTGTATGAACGAAAAAAGAATTTGTTAAGATAATTTTTAAAATTATGCTGGTGCATCGTTGGCCTGTGTAAACTGTATTATTTACAGTGACGAACAAAAAAAATCGTACGAATGTGGCACAATTACTCACCTTCGGATGAGAGGACATTAACAGATCATTACCGTCAGATAGTTGATCACGATTCTTTCAAACTTTTTATTAATGTTGATTTGGATTCAAATTTGCAGGTATTACTGTGGTTATTGCGACACTTATTTGACCCACGACTCCGTAAGTTTTCTGATTTTTTTTTGTTATATTTCTTTTTCCATCTTCATCTGTTTATGTTAATTTTGTCTCTAAACTAATTTTTTGGCCCAAATTTTTGAAATTTGGTAATGTTTATTATCTGGGTCGTCGAGTTAAAAAAAATCGCTGACATTTGTTTGGAGTTTCAAATTTCAGCCATCGGTTAGAAAACAACACAATGCAGGGTACAAACACAAGGAAATTATTAGAGAATTTTCTTTTGTATCTTGTTTATCTTATTTATCTTGTCAGTGATTCGTTTTTGCGGATTCTTTCTGGAAATTTAGGCAAATGTCAGGACCTACTATCAGCAATTCGAGGAGCAACAGACCCAGAGCTTAATAGACCAAAGAATCAAGGAACATCTTGGCCAAGCTGCAGCTTTCCACCGGGTTGGAGCTGCTTTCAATCAACATCTAATGGTTCAAAGACCCAGACTTCCTGTTCTTCCAACACCTGTTATGCCCCTTCCGAGGGGCGCACCGTTACCAATGGTCCCAGGGATTAGGCCCCCTGTTCTGCCGAGGCCGGTTACAGGTGCTCCAGGTAAGATTCGAGGCTTATCCGCTTTATTAGTGTTGTTGCTTATATGAGGTGTGTATATTTGGTTAGTGAACTTATATGGTCATAAATATTTTGCTTACCCGTTTTGTTATAATGAAGCTGTTGTTTTATATCATAATATGTCATATACTTTATCTCATGATATTGACATCTTTCGAAGCCTGGAACCAACTTTTCTTTTCTAGACCTCAGTAACACGCATAGGATGGAATTTATAAATATATTTTCTTTTTCGGTGATGTTGCCAGGTTATGCTCCTGTTCCAGGCATGCCACCGATGATAGCACCACCGGTGCTCCTTCCTTGCCTGGTCAAGTAAGTGGCCTTCCACAGCCTCCTACATTAGTTCCGCCATCAACAGTTCCTGGAACTGCAACGACACCCACTTCTTCTAATGGAGCACCCACCACTGTGACACCTTCATTGTATCAGATCAATCCTGCTGCCCCAACAAGTGGAGGGATTGAGAATTTCAATGCCAGCACAGCCTTCTGAAGCTAAACAGTAATCTGGTTAAACTGTCTGCTTTGCTTCCATATATAAAAGTAAGATCCCAAGCAACTCATGTTTGCATGCTATTGAATGTGAAGCTTTCCAATGAGTAACGGTGTATGGTAATATTTTGCTCAAAGGGTAGTTTGTTATTAGACTTGAAGCATTGTCTCATTTTGCTTTGACATTGTTTATTCTTTATTTGTCGTATAAAGTTTGGGAATGAATTCCTGTTCCCGAACTGTTTTAGACCAATGCAGAAATTCAAAACTGGCTTATCTTTTCGCAATAGTTGGTTGACACAAACTGTATTGCACCAAAATAATGTAAATAGGTCATCATTCTTCACCCTTCAATTTTTTTCTATCTTTTCAATTTATATTTTTACTAATCTTCTTTGTTATGATAAAGTTTGCAATGTAACAAGAAGGATCAGCTGAAGATATAATGTGAGATCCTATAAATATCATGATTGTTTTTTCTGTTTTCTTAAGATTGCATTATTCTCATAATGAGCGATCCTACCTTATAGTTTTTAGTCTAGACCTTATGATTCTAGCTTATTTTGCCTCTCTTTGATAACTTTTACCGTTATCATACTACTTTTACAGGCACTCTGAGCCAACTAGCATTGTTCTCAGTCCAATGATAATATTTCTCTTAGCTTTTGTATTGGGATTTTTAACGTACAGCTTGCGGTGATTATTTTGGTGCTGAATTGTGGATGGTTTTGTACTGCCATTACAGTTTTATATTAAGCTGTATTTTGGGTAGATTTGGATTATAATGCTGTTGAAAGCTGCTGACAGTTCCTGTATCTGCTATTTGTGAAGAAATGAAATAGTCAAGGCTGCTGCTCGATGATTTGTTATTTATACACGGAAATATATGATACGGATGCTTAACAGCTCTTTTCAGTAGCCTTATTTTATGCTTGTATTTGCAATTGCAAATACATCTAATCATCTTTTGCATCATGTGGATATCATTTCATACTCAATTGGCGTAGATGAGAGCTCATCTATCAAGGGTCTTGAGAGAAGGCAGTTTCCGGGTCTGAACTTCTAACTTTAAAGCTTGCTTTCCGTGTTTTACCCAATGTTGAAAAATTTGTCTGGCGCTTTGTTTGGCATTGCATATTTATCTTTTTATCAATTAACCTTTGTTTCAATTTCATAATAATCATTTTTATTAATTTTAAGTATTAAATAAAATAAAATTGTCAACTTATAATATTTTAAAATATTATTTTAACATAATTATTTTTTCTTTCTTCTCCACAATTTCTTTACATTAGTTAAATAATAATTATTTAATTCATTTATTTTGTCTTGTCTTGTCTTGTTTTATATTATAGGAATTAAATTTTGAATTTAAAGTAGTATAGAAATCTTTAACGTGTTTAAACTTTACCATAATGATTAGCATGAACTTTTGTGCTATTCCGACATGGAATCTGCATCAATTGCATATCACCTTTTGCGGTTCCTACTCCGTTTACAATAAACGAGATGAGCTGAATTTTTCCACACATCGATGCTGAGCGGCTCGCAAAAATGATACATATTGGTGTGCTAGGTAAAGCAACACATGCAAAGTATGTTAATGGGCATAATTTGGTGGTGGATGGAGGTTTCACATCGTTTAAGAGATTGGAATTCCGTACGATTTAAGTGTGTTACAGTTGCTGCTCGAAAGATATATAATAAAAATTCAGGTATATAACCATTTACAAAAGAAATTATATACAGAGAGCTTGAGTAAGATTCATGAAGTCATCCATAAGATGCATACGCATGGCAGAGTACTGTCTATACATACTATCTATTGCATAATTTTGCTACATTGTTTACTTATGATGAAAACTAGCATAAAGTCTAACAGAAGATTGACCTTCACAGATCTCCAACTTGAGCCTTGCTGATTTCAGAATTGTTCCATGACAAGTTTTCGCATGAAGTCTTCAGGTGCTGCAAAGGATCATCAGGTTAGAAATGAACCAGTTCTATTTTAGGATATTTTAACCAAAATTGGACCGGAAATGGTGAATATATTACCCGAGCCACCAATGAACAGCCTGAACTGACCTAGAGCTTGCCTGACAAACATCTCAATTCCACTCACTGCAGTGACTCCAACCTCAGCAGCCTCTTTCAAGAGTCGTGTGATTCTAGGAGTGTAAACCGCATCAAAAACCAAGTCATATGCTCTCAAAGCCTCCTGAACAAGCATGAAAATATGAAGTATATGTTGATGAGTGAATTTGATTTGTATAATGAGAGAAGCACCTTTGACACAGGACTTTGATCTAAATTGGGTTCCATTCCAACAGCAGAAGAATTTGCAAGGATTGCTCCCGTCTCTGGGCGGAACTTTTCTAAAGTTTCATATGGCAATGCTTCCCCAGAAACCGCATTGGCAAGGGCTTTTGCTCGCTCTTGTAGGGCAAGAATCCATTACAAGGATGTCAAGCTCCACAGAAACCAGAAAGAAATGGCACAAAGGGGAGACTGGTAAGATAATCTTTACCATAATTGCGGTTGAAAATGACAATTCTGGCTCCTTTATATTTAGCACCAAAAGCTATTGCTCTTCCTGCACCTCCTGCTCCAATCAAAACAAATGTTCTTCCAGATATCGGAGAAGTACTATGGCACGCTCCATTTCTGCTAACCTGCCTTTCTATTCATGTCAAGGAAATACGAGTAAGTGATCTTTACCATAACTGATTATACTTCAGCTCTATAGGCTGGGCAATCGCAAATGAATTAAGAAACATACATCATCTCATGTACCTCTTAGTGCATCCTCTATAGCAGAGATAGAAGCCTCACAGTCGGTGTTATAACCGATCAGCTTCCCATCCATTGGCCTCCTCACTATAGTGTTTACTGCTCCTATGGACTGATTGGCAAAGAATTTTGCACGCAGTCAGAATCTACATATCTAGATTTTTTTTACCAATATATCTGCAGTTGAAGTGAAATCGAAGTTCCTCCATGTTATTCATTGGGTGAGTCTCCACTGGGATCAAGTCGGTCCATAGCCAGTTTTAACTTCTTACGTCCCTTGTATTAAGGGCAGGGATCGACGACCAACTTGATTTTTCACCCGTTCATTTACAGAAAATCTAAAGCCAATACAAAAATAAAATGTTTACAGACCTTTGCCAGTGGATGGACCTCATCACAGCACCTGACTGCTGCTTCCTTGTGTGGAATTCCGACACTGCGACAAGAACCTCGGTTAGAAATTTAAACATTTTCATCTTCCCTTGAAATGGTTTCATTTTTATTTACCTGAAGCCTGCAAAGTCGGGGCATGAATAGGTTTCAAAGAACTCCTCAATATAATCAACAAGCATAGGAACATAAATTCCATTATATCCCACATGTCTGAAGGTAGGGTTGTGAAGAATAGGGCCTTTACTATGAGCAACTGGATTTGAGATGACACCGAAAACTTTCGTATCCGTGTTCATATATTCAAGCCTGTAAACTTGTCGAAGACTGAGAAGAGAAGGCAATCCGGGGACCAGTTTTCCTCCGAGAGATCCATATACTAAAAAGCCACCAAATTTTGGTGCTAAAAGTTGGCTTATGAGACCTTTGCTGCCAACTGCCATAGCAATAAGTGGCACCTGATGAAGACAACACAGATTCACCCATCATTCAAGAAAAAATTTCCTTATTCTAGCACACTGTATTGAAACTTGATTTTTTTTTTCTATAATCTGTAGTGAGTACCTGACAGTGAGTGAGAACTGTAAAAACCGGTGCTAAATCTGTAATGTAATCAACACATATATAGAGCTTGATAACATCAGCTCCGGTGGCCTGCATACATGCAATTAAGTCAGCAAGCTTTTCAACCGAAGGCTTCCCCCCATTCACATAGTTGGATACTATGATCCTGCTATTCGAACGGTTGTTCAAGTATTCTGCCATATCGACCTCGCAAGCTACCTGGAAATTTGTTTCAATTCAATTGCGATCAAAATCGATGCTTTCTTCTCCAACAAGTTATTATATAACAAGAAGTTTTACTTGGTACAAAATCTAGAAAGTGTCAAAATTTGAATCAGATGAGCACCTCATAGTCCATTTCAATGAATTCGACATCGAGCTCTAGTGCCCTTTTCAAAACTTTCAAGCAAGTGTTGTGGCAACCTCCCTTGCCCGAGGTCTGGGATGATTCCAGCCTGTAATCAAGAAAAAATGGTAAGTGAATACTGTTGGAATCTGTCCATGTAACAGCACTGTAAAAGGAAATCTTACAGCCAGTGGGACTGGTCGGCCATTTTCTATAATCAGAGAAAATGGGGTGTACTATTAATTAAAAGCCAGATATTTGCTTTTAATACGACCATGAATTATAGATATCTGCCACAATCAGAACTTCACGTGTTCCTCTTACCAAAAAAAAAATTCACCTATTAGAACTGGAGAAAATTTATGTTTTTAATTTTTTTACCACGTCAATTATGATCTTAATCACTAATTAATTAAGATCATGATCCACATGCGATGAGAAGAGTTAATAAGGTAACTTGTTAATACTTAGAGTTAGCATATTTAAGAATAACAAATAAAACTATGACATGTTGATTGTCAAAATACAACCAAAACCTCACTGTCGTGACTCTACCAACAACCACTCGATAAACTCAACGACCCACAATGGATCCTCTAACCTTCCTACCGCAAGTTTATGAGCACAGCAGTTTAATTCTCTAAAAGCAAAAGAACTTTGCCACTGGAAATTAGTACACTGCAAAATAAGATCACCCAAATTATGAGGGTTGAAACACTTTCAAAGCTGATTTGACATCAGGATATCAATATATTTATTTAAAAAAATTAATATTATAAATAAGTGCTTAAATAATATTTTTTAATTTTAGATGTTTGAATTATTTTTTGATAAAAATAAATATTTAAGTTACCTTTCGTTAATTTGAAATGCATAATCATTAATCACCTACGACATTTGTAATAATCTTGTGATTGGTTCCGTAGTCTTTTTCTCCGTATAACTTTTTCGACAATGGCAGAATGTAAGCAAGACTAAAAGGCTTATCATCCGCTCAAAAATCAAAATATAAATTTTATATATTTGTTTCAAATGGTTAGCTTATCCTATAATATAGTTATACAGTCGCGGATTTAAAAATTTAAAAATGGGATCTAAAATTTACTAGGTAGAAATAATTTGTAGTTTTCTGTAAAAATAATAAACGGCTTGTTTGTGAAGGCAAAAACAATTCTTTAGGTGAAAACTCTCCTTTCTATGAGCTATTAGACAAATTTAACATAAAAATTAGAAAATAAATTTAAAGAATTTAAGAATTAAAAAATTAAATTCAATCCTACAATTTTAACTCACTCAAATTAAAAAGTAAAATTAAAAAATAAATATGAATTAAATTAAATTAAATTAAATTAAATTTAAGAAAATAAGAGAATAATTTAGAAAAGGGATGACAATTCGCGGACAGTTGAGGTGAAAAAGTTCATCAGAAAATTCATGAATAGACTGTTGGAAAAATGTGAGGAAAATGGTAACTTTGAGCTATATTTCGAATGGGTAAAGGTGGAGATTCGATAAGGATTCTATTGGATCTTATTCTACTCCATGAGACCTTTACAACGGTATCTCATATGCTCAAAACGGTTGAGTAATGAATGAGAAATTGATGTTCAAAGTAAGGTAGTTGTGAATTAAATAAGGAAGTGAAAACCCCCTATCCCACATTTAATGAGATAAATGGAATGGGAAGTGCTTATAAACACTTGCCCACTTTGTGGTCATTGAATAACTTGAATAGAAATTGTGCCTTGTGTGCAGGGGTACAAATCCAATCTCATTTGGGTTGGGATGCACTTGTACGACATGGGCGACATGAATGTCTAGACTAGTTGGGCCCTTTGTAGGCTTGTGAATATTTTTACACACTTTGAACATTTTTTATTTCCTTAAGTTAGCATATCTTTTTGAGAATATTTCGAATTTAAAAGGATATTATTGGTTTCCGAATTAAATCGGATGGAGAATTAATGGCCACAAAATCGGAATATTTCTTTCTTACAATTTTAACCTAATTCCCCCTATAAATACAATGCTTCTCTTCAGTTTCAAAACACAACTGAGAAAGCTTTTCTCTCTCGAAAATTGCATTGGTTTTTTGGGTGATAGTCAAAGACTCGAGTACTATTCGTGATCTCTTCAATAGTGATGTTGTCGAAGATCATCCGCTGTTGTATTCTGGGAGACTAACGACCAAAGATCTCAAGCACCGAGGAGTGGTCGAATCTGTCTTAAGGAAACTACGCTTCTGCAGGCCTCAGCAATCTGATTTTCGGTTACTTCAAATCTCATTCTTTGTAAATCTGAAATTTACTGTATTTTGTTTATTTATTTTACTATGTATTTCAAATTTAACCTTGTTTTGTACAACAATCTTAAGACAGATTTAATCCAAGGCGATTCAAAATAGGTACACTTGTGAGAAAAGCAAATAAATTCGTTTTCAGGATTAATCATAACGTATTAACGGGTTTGCTTATTCTAAAAAATAAACGGGACAAATTTGTGATACAAAAATTGTCATTACAAGTAACTACGGTTATGGATTTTGTGAAAAATTAAAATAAAAAATAAACGGAATTGTTTTTCAATTTATTGGAATTATTACTAATTCTGGGAATTTTGTTTCTCTTTGAACATACCCAAATCGTCCGCACAGATGGTGGGATCGGGTCGGACTTCGAAACAGACGAATCAAGCATGAATCTGAACGCAACGGCGGTGGCAATGAGCCATAATGAGAAGCCGTCGAAATTCAGTGGACAAAATTTTAAGATATGGCAACAGAAGATGTTGTTCTATTTGACCATGCTGAATATGACAAAGTACTTGAAGAAAGATCCCCCAGTTTTCGCGGTAGAGGAAGGAGAATGAGAGGTGGATGATTTCATTGCCTTCAGCATTGGACCACAAATATAGAGCATAAGATGTTGGGGCTAAAAAGTTTTTAGTCGCAAAATTCTTGAATTTTACTATGGTTGATTCCAAACCAATAGTAAGTCAAGTGGAAGAACTTCAACTGATTATTCATGGAATTCTTGCTAAAGGAATGATGATAAGCGAGTCTTTTCAAGTAGCTGCCATCACACTTTGAACATTTTTTATTTCCTTAAGTTAGCATATCTTTTTGAGAATATTTCGAATTTAAAAGGATATTATTGGTTTCCGAATTAAATCGGATGGAGAATTAATGGCCACAAAATCGGAATATTTCTTTCTTACAATTTTAACCTAATTCCCCCTATAAATACAATGCTTCTCTTCAGTTTCAAAACACAACTGAGAAAGCTTTTCTCTCTCGAAAATTGCATTGGTTTTTTGGGTGATAGTCAAAGACTCGAGTACTATTCGTGATCTCTTCAATAGTGATGTTGTCGAAGATCATCCGCTGTTGTATTCTGGGAGACTAACGACCAAAGATCTCAAGCACCGAGGAGTGGTCGAATCTGTCTTAAGGAAACTACGCTTCTGCAGGCCTCAGCAATCTGATTTTCGGTTACTTCAAATCTCATTCTTTGTAAATCTGAAATTTACTGTATTTTGTTTATTTATTTTACTATGTATTTCAAATTTAACCTTGTTTTGTACAACAATCTTAAGACAGATTTAATCCAAGGCGATTCAAAATAGGTACACTTGTGAGAAAAGCAAATAAATTCGTTTTCAGGATTAATCATAACGTATTAACGGGTTTGCTTATTCTAAAAAATAAACGGGACAAATTTGTGATACAAAAATTGTCATTACAAGTAACTACGGTTATGGATTTTGTGAAAAATTAAAATAAAAAATAAACGGAATTGTTTTTCAATTTATTGGAATTATTACTAATTCCGGGAATTTTGTTTCTCTTTGAACATACCCAAATCGTCCGCATGATGGTGGGATCGGGTCGGACTTCAAATGCAGACGAATCAAGCATGAATCAACGCAACGGCGGTGGCAATGAGCCATAATGAGAAGCCGTCGAAATTCAAAGTGGACAAAATTTTAAGATATGGCAAATGTAAGATGTTGTTCTATTTGACCATCCTGAATATGACAAAGTACTTGAAGAAAGATCCCCCGGTTGTCGCGGTAGAGGAAGGAGAATGAGAGGTGGATGATTTCATTGCCTTCAGCATTGGACCACAAATATAGAGCATAAGATGTTGGGGCTAAAAAGTTTTTAGTCGCAAAATTCTTGAATTTTACTATGGTTGATTCCAAACCAATAGTAAGTCAAGTGGAAGAACTTCAACTGATTATTCATGGAATTCTTGCTAAAGGAATGATGATAAGCGAGTCTTTTCAAGTAGCTGCCATCACGAAAAAACTACCTTCCGAATGAAATGACTTCAAAAATTACCTGAAGTATAAAAGAAAAGAAATGTCAGTGTAGGAACTGATTGTCAGACTTCGAATCGAATAGGACAATAGAGGCAATGCCAGAAAACTTACCCTCAAATAGGCAAAGACAAACGTTGTCGAAGTCATGAAGGGAAAACAACCCCAACATCACCAAGCGAGGTCAAAGTTGGAAGTTAATGGTGGAATTTCCATGAAAGAGAAATTCAAGAGAGCCTGCTACAACTGTAGCAAGATGGGGCATAAATCCTCTGGGCGCAGAAATCTAAGGAAATCCAAAGTCAATGTGGCAAATGTTGTGGATGATGTAGACATGTGTGTTGTGATATCTAAAGTCAACCTGGTTGACTCTAACCCAAGGGAATGGTGACTAGATACTGGAGCCACACATCATATATGTTGTGACGAGAATTCTTTTGCCGAACTGATACCTAGCGGATAGGGAGAAGCTCTACATGGGAAATGCTGTAACTTCCAAGATCAAGGGGAAGGGAACTGTAGTCTTGAAGATGACCTCTGCAAGAAACTCAAGCTGCAAAATATGTTGTATATACCTGACATACGAAAAAACCATGTATCTGGAACACTCTTAAGTGTCCATAGCTTTAGAATGGTTTTTGAATCCCAAAAATTAATTTTGTCTAAGGGGGGATATTTTTGGGCAAGGGATATATATTGAATGGAATGTGGAAACTCAATGCCATCTCTGTAAAATCAAAGAGCATGAATAAGAATGTTGTTTCTTTTTCTGTTTATATGATTGAGTCTTTAAATTTATGGCATGATAGACTCAGATATGTTAATTATAATACTCTACGGAGATTAATTAACTTGGAACACATCTCTTCGTTTCATATTGATTATAATAATAAATGTGAAACATGCGTTGAAGCAAAATTAATAAGGTCTTCGTTTCAAACCATTGAAAGAAGAACGAAACCTCTTAATCTAATACATAGCGACGTTTGTGACTTAAAGTTTGTCCAAACTAGAGGAGGGAATAAATATTTTATTACCTTCATTGATGATAGCACGAAATACTGTTATGTATATCTGCGTAAGAGTAAAGATGAATCTATAGATAAATTTATACTCTATAAGTAAGAAGTCGAAAACCAACTTAATAAAAAGATTAAGATGGTAAGAAGTGATCGTGGTGGTGAATAGTTGAACCATTTGGTGAATACTGTTCATAACATGGTATTATTCACGAAGTAACACCACCTTACTCTCCTCAATCCAATAGAGTACCCGAATGGAAAAGTTAGACTCTAAAGAAAATAATGAACGCCTTGCTAGGAAGTTCTGGGTTATAACAAAATATGTGGGGGGGAGCTATTCTTTCAGCTAGGGTTGTTCATTGTAGGTTAATCGTACCATTTAGTCTAAACGGTCGGTTAACCGTTATAGCGGTTGTTGAATTTTGCTAACCGTAACCTAACCATTAAGAAATGATTAACCGTCAACGGTTAATCGTTAAGACGCGGTTAACCGATGGTTCAGTTATAGGTTAACCTATTACAATTTTTTCCACATGTTCACTATTTTTTAGAGAATAATATAATTATCTTTTCTATAAATATTATATTAAAATATTCATAAAAATACTTAAATAAAGATATTCTAATCACTTACGCCATAATTAAAAAAATACTTACATACTATAAAGTTTCAACACAAGGCAAAACACACAAGCTTCATAATATTTTAAAGTTTAAAGTTTAAAGAATTTGCAGCACATAACAATAACATTGTAGCAATACCACCATCAAAGTTCAAGACATAAAAACCACCATCAAAGTTTTAAAAACAAATCTTTAACTAACACATAATAATCATAAGGTAAATGAAACCTCCACTAGTTATTTTATATTTTAAATATATATATATATAAATAATTTAATAACGGTTAACCTATAGGTTAACCATTAGTCAAAATTCATAACCGTAACCATAACCATTAACCATCATTTTAACGGTTCGGTTAACCAAAACCGTTTAACTTTAATGGTTCGGTTAATTAACCTATAAAATGTAACGGTTATACCGATTAACGGTTACGGTTAACAATTACGGTTAATTATGCACACTCATACTTTTAGCTAATTACCTTTTAAATAATGTTTATCAAAAGAAAAAGGATAAGACACCATATGAGTTACGGAAAGGTCGGAAACCTTCCTACCAACACTTGAAAATGTAGGGGTGTCTTGCCAAGGTAATGGCCCCATTACCAAAACAAATGAAAATAGGTCCAAAAATTGTGGATTGCATTTTCATTGGATATGCATAACACAATAATGGTTATCGGTTTCTTGTGTATGAATCAAAGAATCCTGAGATTCACAAGAATACGATAATAGAATCAAAGAATGCTTCTTTCTTTGAAATTGTATTCTCTTTTAAAGCTAGAGAAGTTGATTAAAGTTCAATGAAACGAACTTTAGAGACTGTCGATGAAGATAGCTCAGATGATCAACAAGGCATTGAGCTTGAAATAGAGCCACAAAGAAGTAAAATAGCAAGGATAGAAAAATCTTTTGGATCAGATTTTTTAACCTATATGCTGAAGGTTAAACCTCAAACATATAATGATGCTATACGTTTGTCAGAAGGCACGTTATGGAAGGATGCCATTAAGAGTGAAATTTACTTCATCATGCAAAACCATACGTGGAAATTAGTGGATCTTCCTCCGAGAATTAAACCACTAAGTTCTAAATGGATTTTCAAACAAAAAATGAAAGCATATGGAACAATTGATAAGTACAAAGCTAGATTGGCAATAAAAGGTTACCGACAAAAGGAAGGCCTTGACTATTTCGATGCATACTCTCATGTATCAAGGATAACTTCTATAAGGATGATACTTGCAATTGCCACTTTGCAGAATTTAGAAGTACATCAAATGGATGTTAAAAAGACTTTTCTTAATGGAGATTTTGATGAAGAAATATAAATAGAACAACCTGAGGGTCATGTAGTTTTAGGCCAAGAAAGGAAAGTATGTAGATTGGTGAAGTCCTTGTATGGACTTAAGCAAGCATCAAAATAATGGCATGAGAAGTTCGAAAGTGACATGATGACAAACGGCTTAAAAATAAATGAGTGTGACAAGTGTGTATACGTCAAAATTATAAATATTAGATACATCATTCTATGTTTGTATGTTGATGACATACTCATTGTTGGGAGCAATAATAAAATGGTAAAGACATGTTAAATTCAAGATTTGACATAAGGATATGGGACTAGCCGATACGATTTTGGGCATCCAAATCAAACGGTCAACTGACGGTTTCATATTAACTCAGTCACACTATGTGGACATGATTTTTAAGAAATTTGGCAAGGATGATTTTGGTATAACCAAAACTCCAGTAGACACATGCCAACATCTGTCCAAGAAAAAAGGCCAAAGTGTTGACCAAGTGGAATATACAAAGGTCATAGGCAGTTTAATATATCTTATGAGCTGCACTAGACTGGATATTGCTTTTATTGTGAGCAGTTTAAGTATATTCACAAGCAATCTAGGTGAAAAACACTGGAAAATGATTGTGAGGGTACTGAGATATTTTAGATATACTCGAGACTACGGATTGCATTATTTCAAAGATTTTGCTATTTTAGAAAGGTACTTCGATGCCAGTTGGATATCTGATATTCAAGATATTAAGGGCACGAGTGGATGTGTCTTCACTTCGGGAGGATGAGCCGTATCGTAAAAATCCTCAAGATAAATGACCATAACCAAATCTACGATGGAATCTGAGTTTATTGTTCTGGATAAATCCATAGAAGAAGCCGAATGACTTTGGCAATTCCTTGAGGATATTCCTGAATGGCCAAAACCTGTGCCCACAGTATGCATATACTGCGATAACCAAGCAACGATTGCCAGGGTACAAAATTGTATGTACAACGGTAAGTCGAGACACATGCGTCGTCGACATAATACTGTTAGACAACTGATCTCAAATGGATTTATCTCTATTGATTATGTAAGATCAAAGGATAACATTGCGGATCCGTTAACCAAAGGGTTAAATAGAGATCAAGTTGAGAAAATATCGAAAGAAATGGGACTAAATACCTAGTTAACTAGAGATCCCAATATCTAGGTTCAAAGGGACAACCTAATTGCATAGACCTGTGAGGTCATTGTAGGGGTTCTTCTCCTAAGTTTGTTCATGTGATGTAAATAGTGACAAAAATGGGATAGGTTAAGCAAAAGCTTTTAATGACCATTGTATGTGTCGGTGAGCCGAGCAACATAAGTCACCTATGAGAGTGAAGTAGGGCTGCTTCAAGGAGACTACTGGGCATAGTGCTTTCAAACTCTTGCAGAACCAGGCGATATCCATGGCCATATGGACATAACCATGAGAACAAACACTATTGTTAGAGAGGTAGTTGTGTGGAGTATATCATCGTTTACACAAACGGTTGAATAGTTCAAAGAACATCACAGCTACTAGATAGCCAGTAAAGTAAATATACTTTGACAATAAAAGGTTCAAAGGAGGAAACCTACCTATCCTATGCAACTATCGATCGTAGAAGCTATCACCACATTGAGTCAAAATGTTTTGATAAACCATCAATTTCATTCATGTGGGGGATTGTTGGAAAAATATGAGGAAAATAGTAACTTTGAGCCATATTTTGAATGGGTAAAGGTAGAGATTCGAATAAGGATTTTACTAGGTCTTATTATATTGTACAAGACATTTACAACGGTATCTCATGTGCTCAAAACGGTTGAGTAATAAATGAGAAATTGATGCTCAAAGTAAGGTAGTTGTGAATTGAATAAAGAAGTGAAAAACCCCTATCCCACATTGATGGGATAAATGGAATGGGAAGTGCTTACAAACACTTGCCCACTTTGTGGTCATTGAATGACTTAAATGGAAACTGTGCCTCGCGTGCAGGGGGTGCGAATCCAGTCCCATTCGGGTTGGGGCGAACCCGCGCGATGCGGGCGACGCGAATGTTCGGACCAGTTAGTCCCTTTGTGGGCCTGCAGATATTTTACCCACTTCGAATATTTTTTATTTCCTTAAGTTAACATATCTTTTTGAGAATATTCTGAATTTAAAAGGATATTATTGGTTTTCTTAAATGCGAATATTAAAACGGCAATGCTTGCAATTCACGGAAATATATCTGAGTAAATATGGCATAAATTAAATATTTTTGAATTAAATCGGATGGAGAATTAATGGCCATAAAATCAGAATATTTCTTTCACATGTTTTAACCTAATTTTCCCTATAAATACAATGTTTCTCTTCAGTTTCAAAACACAATTGAGAAAGCTTTCCTCTCTCGAAAATTGCATTGGTTTTTTGGGTGATAGTCAAAGACTCGAGTACTGTTCGTGATCTCTTCAGTAGTGCTGTTGTCAAAGATCATCCGCTGTTGTATCCTGGGAGACTGACGACCTAAAATCTCAAGCACGGAAGAGTGGTCAAATCTGTCTTAAGAAAACTGCGCTTCTGCAGGCCTCAGCAATCTGATTTTCGGTTACTTCAAATCTCATTCTTTGTAAATCTGAAATTTTCTGTATTTCGTTTATTTATTTTACTGTGTATTTCAAATTTAACCTATTTTGTACAACATAGACAACATTGCGAGACTTTATAGTCCGACCAAAAACTTCACTATACTCAAATAATCAAATGTTAAGCTACAAAACTACAATATCTAACCAACAATTCTAACAAGATTACTAACAAATAATCTTTAGCTAACAAGAAAAAAAAATGACTATCAATATAAAATAGAGTTGGCTGTAAAATTCGGATTTTTTGCTGTTACAAGATTCAAATGAAAATTTTGATAGTACAATATCAAAAAGATCAAATCGTCTAGTTGCTGTAAAAAATAACTGAATTGAACTACGAAAGGCTTTTTAATCGAAGAATTGATCAAACATGCCTAAAATTACCAAAATTTTTATCGTTTTTCTCTCGAACGTTGCAAAACTTCTCTTTTTAATTTTCTGCACACACTCTCTATACACTAGGGGTGTTCAAAAATACCCGACCTGGCCGACCTGACCCGATTACCCGAAAATAAATAACCGGGTATTTACCCAAAAAAATTTACTCGAGTCGGGCACCCGGCCCGGGTCAAAATATTTGAAATTTTCGGGTACCCGAATATATTTAAACTTAATATTTTTATATTTAATATATATATATATATATTAAACTAATAAAAATCTTAATTTTTTATATTTTTATATTTAAAAATATATATTTTTATATTAAACTAATAAATATATATATTTATATTAAATTAATAAAATATTTTTATATTAAAAATATATTTTTTTATATTCGGGTACCCGAATACCCGTTTTTCCGGGTACTCGCAATTTTCGGGTACCCAATTAACAGGTACCCACAATACCCGAGTCGAGACACGGGCCGATTTTTAAACTACTCGAAGGTCCGGGTACCTGGTACTTCAGGTACCCGAGTACCCGGATTTGAACACCCCTACTATACACTCTCACACACGCACACACAAGCTAAATAAAGGCTTAATAAAATTATAAAAGTCAAGTAAAGAAAAATTATGTCATACATAAACTAAACAAAATAAGGAAAATAAAGGCTTAATAAAATACTTTTATACAGAAGTTAAATAAAGGCTTGGTAAAATATTTTGATACACAAGTTTGTGTAAATTTTGGTTTGTAGTTTATACAAATCTTTCAATTTTGGGTTTAAAGATTTAGGTCGTAGTTTAGGGTTTAGGTTGTATGGTGTAGAATTAAGGTTTATGGTTAGAAATTAGAGTTTAAGGTTTAGGGTTAAAATTTAGATTTTAGAGTGTTAAAGATAGGGATTTAAATTTTAAATTTTAAATTTTATAACTTAAATATAATAGAGCATATAATTTTTTTATACAACTTATATATTAAAATATAAACCACCAAATAAATGCAAAAATTACTTCTTTAAATTTTGGGGTTCACGGATGGGTTTTCTCACATAGTGAGTGGGACCTACACCTGACATTCCAGCTTTTTAACTTTTTAAATTTTAGTTTTTTTTTCTTGAATAATGGGTATGCAATATTTTTTTTAAAAAAATTATTCTCCTTTATCGATTATTACATATTTAGTAATTTGACCCAAATAATGGAGAAATTATATTCATTCCCGTCAATTCATCCATTAGACTAACCAATCAAATATATTTATTTTATTAATTTTTTTATCTCATATTTTTACTAAGTGAATTTTAACTAATATTTACTGTAAATTAAATTTAAAAACAATTTTTACCAAGTGAAGATTCACTTGGTAAAAAGATGAGATGAAAAAATTAATAAAATTGATGCATTTAATTGGTTAGTCTCATGAATGACGTGGTGGGAATGACCCATAATATAATTTCTCCAAACAATGGGTATACATTTGCTACCAACATGACCATACAGATCCGCCCCTGTACTTATATATATATATATATATATATGATTTTAAACTTATTTTTTAGATGTTAGTTTACTTTATAAGTTAAAATTTTAAGGTTTTCTATTTTTAATATATTTTTAGTTAGAATTATTCAACAATGGATGTACGTGAAAGGGTGGGAGGCCTGTGTCCACCTTGAACTTTTTAAAGTTTACACATTTGGTTTTGATTTTTTTTAGTTTTTTATGAATTAGTCCTTAAATTTTTTAAAATTTTATGATTTGTGCCCACCCTGAAATTTTAATATTTTTATGACTTGTGCCCACCCTAAAAAATATTGCCTTATGCTGACCTCAAAAATATTTCTGGATCCGCCACTGAAATTATTGTTCCATGTACTTATAGTGAAAAAATACTCTACAACATGTTTAATTTTATTTTAAAAGTTAATTTCAAATTCTTAACCATAAAACCTTAAATCCTATCTGGTACTCTCTAAAATTGAAATTCTAACCCTAAATCCTATAACCTAAATACTAAATTAAATCCCTAAATCCTAAATTGAATCCGCTTGTAGAAATTTTTTTCACTGCATAATTTTTTTAGTTATTTCTCAAACCATTCTTCAGGTTTAAGATTATTTTCAAATGAAAAAAATACAAAATTCATTTGATGTAAAACCATTTTTTCTATTTTTTAATTGATAAAAAAGTAAAAAATTCAACAATCTCTATAATATTTTTTTGATGAAACAATCTCTATAATATTTAGACAATTTTAATTTCATTTTTACTATAATTAGAGTTAAATTCATATTATTTTCTTGTATCGGAGAAACACTATGAAAAAAATAATAGCAGAAGTTTTGTGTTATATTCACAAATTATATGATTAAAAAAAGAATTGGTAGGTCCTAAAGTGTGTCAAAGGAACAAAAATTGACTGTCCTTTTTATGTCAAGTCCAACACAAAAAAATTTAAATTTTAAGCCTTAACCCTAAATTTTAAATCTTAAACCCTAAACTATAAAAAATACATCTTATAAATGCTAATCATAAGCCTTAACTTTAAACTTATTTTTTATTATTAAGACATAAACAAAGTTACGGAAAAGAGAATCAAAGATAGACGAGCTGCTGTCATTGTTTTCAAAGAGGTATCATATGGTCATTCTATTTAAAGGGCTTGCATTAGGGAGAGGTGAATAGTATTTTACCTGAAGGAGACAATAGCGGGAAGAGTTCGTGGTTTAATAATTTGCTCAAGTACATGAGAATGGCAAGGGACAGCCATGGACGCCATGCAAACCTCCACAATATCTGCACCTTCTTCCTTTGCTTTCTCCATGGACGCCACCATTTCTTCCATGCTCTCACATTCCAATGGCGCGCACACCGCGACACTGTTCTTCGCTGCCATATACGCCGGCTGAAACGAGATGAAGATAGTTTAAAAAGAGGGAGGAAAAGGGGTATCAGCTAAGCGTTGCTTGTTTGAGCTTTCAAAATGCGAGTATGCATGCCTTTTAAAGAGGGAGTACGCATGTCTTTATGGGCAGAACAGAATGGGGTCATGCCCCTCAAAATTTTGTAAATTTATCAATAATATTTTATGGGCAAAACATAATGGGCGGGGATCTAAGGCCATTACTTACAAAATTTTAGAAAATTATCATTTGATTTTTTTTATTTTTTTATAAAAATTGTCATTAACATATATATTTACAAGTCGAAGAAACATCATAACAAAACTTACCGTTTTAGTTAAGTTATATAATATATATGACCTTTTAACAATCTCTAAAAATATCATTTCAAAATCAAGTATCAAGATCCACTACTGCACTGGTGTATGGTGGAAAGGAGATAATTAAGTTGTCATAATCTTGGCCGTTTGCCCTCGCTTTCATACGTGGTTCCTTAACTTAGTGGCTCAAAATCTTTAATTGACTATTGAACCAATAAAGAACAAGACCCTTTAATTGTCGACTGATCAAAATATCCGGGCATGCCTCAAAACACCCTATACTAGCTCACTTGTCGGTGCATGTGATTTACCCTGCCAATAAATGTGAGCTTCTGATTTACCATAGATAGCTAGAGGAACTTCAAGCAGCATCAAGAGCATTTAGGCTATTACAAATGCCCATTGTCTTGTATTATTAGCATTCAGACACGTCTCGTTAGAAAACATGACTTTTATTTCATACGGTTTGCATGCCATCGACACGAGACTAATAGCAATAAACAGACCATACTGATGTGATTTAGAAGACTTTCAGCACAAGCCCATTAGTGAGATGTTGAATTTGGTGAGCTCGGGTTCAGCCTTTCCGTTTCTTCCTTCGGACTGATGAGCATTCTTCGGACCTCGTACTGAAATCCCCTGTAATTGTATTCTCGGTACGGTTAAATCTCATACAAGGAGAAGCATGTTGGAGGATTAGAATTTTTATGTTTAGTTTTGCACTTAACTGCCAAGGGTAATGATCTCCGATCATCATCGTGTCACCTTCATCATCGGTATATCTTACATCCCAGCCGCTGCTTCCATCAACCAATCGTCCTTTAAAATTAAACATGTTGTCGAGCTCACCTATGAGCTCTTTATATCCATCAAATCGAGTGAGATCAACTGATCTTCCGAGTGCAGTCCCGTACTTGAGTACCTATAAGAGAAAGGAATGTTCTCAGAATAAACTCATAAGAACAGTCAATTTAACAATAATTCAGGCTGCCAAAAGTGAAATATGGAGGAAACAGGCTACGATTGATATCGATTTGTAATTCAACTTAGAAGGTACCGGTACCTTGGCGCAACTCTGATTACTAACAGAGGAAGATGTACCCTTAGAAGGTTCTGAAACTGTAGACTGAGATGTTGGAGGAATAGAACAAAGACTTTCAAGCTCACTTGAAGTGAAATGTTGTGGTGAAGGGGGACTCGGTTGACCGATAATTAAATTTACTCCAAAAAGCATGCATGCATAACCACCATTCGGTTCACACGATGAAGTTTGAGAATTGGCATTCGGAACTGAAAACTTTCTGCTAGCAAGAACATCTTCATGAACTCTGTCGTTAGAGAATGTTGGGAGCCAACTGTTATGAAGACCAAAACTTGCTAATTCACCACTGGAAAAGATTGTTGTGCTACAGACCGGCATCTGTCGATTCTGCATCAGCTGTTGCATAGAGCCCCAACCGTTATTTATTGGGCGACTATGTGGTATTGGTTGTCTTAGTGCACCGGATTGATTACCATATGTGTCACTATCTTCTTGACCTTGCAAGACCCCTGAGATACTTTGAGATTCATAATTAATTGAACCATGCAACATGCTTGGTAAGAAAGAAATTATGATCAGAATCTACAAAGTCCGACAACGACCATGTTTATTATAAATTTGAAACTAATATGCTCAAATTCAAGATTCAGAATTGGAAGGAAACTCCTTATAGTATACGCAGAGTCCAGATACCGAGTATAGTTACTGACCATCCGTTAGCAGGCTAGAAAACCCAGAGGATGATGCATCATCGGTACATTCCTTCTTTTGGTTATGCAGAATGGGAGGTTTCTTCCTCTTAGTGAATTTCATTGGTTCTATGTTCCAAGGACAAACTCTTTCAGGAAGCAAAATTGCACCTGCTGTGGGATCCCATTTCACCTAAGAAATTGTGGAACCAAGAACACATTGAGACGAATATTGAACTTGGAATCGAATATCATCCAAAGGTCTTGCAATCATGGATTTGAAAGAACACATGTTACCTTCAGACACCTCCATTCAGAATTGGGCCACATAATATGATCGATGTCTACAATGCTTACGATGCCTGAAGCTCTGGTTTCGAGAAGAGTACATTAGGTTACGATAGTGCCTAATATCATCGGTACATTAGGTTCTCGTGGAACGAGAAGAAAGCAAAGATTATAAGCACTCATTTTTATCCGACTTCCCTGTTTGTAGCTTTGGAATCATGTGTTCTTCTGGAACTCTCCGCTTTTCCTCGACCGAATCTTCAGGCTCATAAGTTCTTCCTATATTGAACTTCTTTACCTTCCGATCTTGGAGCTACAGGCTCTTCCTATATAGAACATTTTGCTTTGAAGCCTCGAGTTACGAGTCCCTTCTATATAAAACTTTTCACTCTGAGATGGTAAAGCTCGGAGTCCTTCCTATATAGAACTCTTTGCCTTCAATGCGGGTTTTCCTAAATAAAACCTTCTGCGTCACAGATTGATTTTTTCCGACTGAGAGTTTTTCCTATATAGAACTGCTAGTCTTCAAACCTTGGAGCCGCAAGTCCTTCCTATATAGAACTTTCAGCTTCTGAAATCTCAAAGTTATGGGTTCTTCCTATATAGAACCTTTCACTGCGTGGGCTCAAAAATATAGGCCCTTCTTATATATAACCTTTGTCTTCTAATTTTGGGATTCATGTTAAAATGGCTACCGATCTTTCTGGACTCACGCTATTAAGGCTGTCAATTTTTTTTTTCAAATTTGGGGATTCATGTCGAAAATGGCTACCGGTCTTTCTGGACTCACGCTACTAAGGCTGCCAAAATTTTTCTTCAAATTTGGGGATTTACGCTGAAAATGGCTACCGTTCTTCCTGGACTCACGCTACTAAGGCTGCCAAAATCTTTCTTCAAATGAAATCCAACTCTTCGATACGAATGCTGGAGATCAAAAGTCATTGGTAATCTGTATGTACCTGTTCAAAATGGATAAATGTTATGATAAATGAGTTAGCATGCTCCTAATCCTAGAGATGCCTAACTATATATGATGCATTAGTATCAATATTCTGATGCGACCGCTTCTACAATCAGTCAATCTTGACTCTCAGCTTGTTTTCTCTTCTTTTTCTTCTTCTGGTGGCGGTACCCTATCTCACTGTTAAGTTCAACCATTTCAGCCTTTCTTTTTTGAGTTTATGGTTTAAAGTTTCTAAAGTGCCCTTTCGGCTTTTCACTTTAGAGTTTTTTTAGGTGCAATTACGGGTTTTCACTTGGGAGATCTCTATTGTTGTTTTGAATATTTTCTCAGGCAAGTATGAATGGTAACTGACATTGGTTATTTTACTCTGATGTTCGAAGTCTTCCCCTCGCCGTGCCTCAATATACATTATGCAGAAAGCTTGAGGTCAAAGTCAATTCTATTTTCTAATCACATGCATTCTCGGGGTTAGATCATAGTAATGCTCAGAAATTTTTTGTTTATCATAAGTCTATGTTAACCTGTTTGCATGATGCTTATGAGAACAATGAGAAGATAAGGAAGTGAAGGCGCAAAAATAAGATTTTATTATTGTTAAGGACTTGGAATAGTTTTAGAAAAGTAATGGCAAACATGAGGAAAAGAGAAAGCAAAACATGGAATGCAAAACCCTCTAGTATCCACAGTAAGAATAATGCGTGATCCTGTCGATCGAAGTAGAATCTTTGTCCGGGGCTCATTCTTCTAGTACCCATAGGGTAATTCTACTTGCCGGAGGCCCAATCTCAAAATTTATCTAAGTCGCCCTTAATCGGATTTCAACTCAGATCCATCCTTTGCGTCAAGATGCCCTTTTTCGGGTTTTCGCCTTGATCTCTCCCTTTTTTTAATGAAACGCCTTTTCAAGTTTTCACCTCATTTCTTTTATCATTTCTCTTTTTTTTCAAACATAATACTTCTTAACTGAATTGAAATTTACGGGATTTCGATTCTTCCCCATCTATTTCAGTTAAAATCAACGCTCCTCCTGAAAAAGCCTTCTTGATGATATATGGTCCTTCCCAATTAGGCATCCACTTCTCTCGAGAATCTTTCTAAATTGAGAGGATCTTCTTATAAATTGAGAGGATCTTCTTAAGCACCAGATCTCCCTCTCAGAATTCTCTCAGGCGTACCTTCTTATTATATGCCTGCATTATTCGCTTTTGGTACATTTGACCATGGCAGATGGCTTTCAGCCTCTTTTCTTCGATAAGATTTAACTGGTCGAACCTAGCTTGCTCCCACTTTGATTCTTCCAACTTTACTTCATTCAGAACTCGGAGCGACAGAAATTCAACCTCAATGGGTAGTACCGCCTTTGTGACGTATACTAGAGAATAGGGTGTTACCCTTGTTGATGTGCGAACATATGTCCGGTAAGCGAACAAAGAAAGTGGCAGCTTCTGATGTCAATCGTTGTAGGTGTCAGTTGTCTTTGCAATGATTTTTTTTTTATATTTTTGTTTTTCACTTCTACTGTCTCATTCATCTTAGGATAGTAGGTCGTCGAGTTATGGTGTGTTATCTTTAACTAGTTACACACCACAATCATTAATTTATTATTCAGGTTAGAAGCGTTGTCGGTGATAATCCTTTCCAGCAACCCATATCGGCAAATAATTTCTTTCTTTAGGAACTTGCACACTATTGTCCTTGTGATATTGGCATAAGATGCTGCCTCCACCCATTTAGTGAAGTAATCAATGGCAACCAAAATAAAACGGTGCCCATTGAAAGCCTTCGGATAAATCTGTCTAATGACACCCATGTCTCATGCTGCGAACGGCCAAGGTGCGTTCATGGTGTGTAAAGGTAAAGGAGGAGCATAGATCTTGTCAGCATATATCTGGCACTTATGACACTTCCTGGCGTAATCGATGCAGTCTCCCTCCATAGTCGACCAGAAATAGCCATATCTCATAATTTTTTGGGCTACTGACAGACCATTAGCGTGTGTTCCACACAAATCATCGTGTACTTCTGCCAAAATTTCTTTCGCCTCCTGGGCATCCACACATCTCAATAGCATCTAGTTATGGCTTCTTTTGTACATAATCTCCATGTCGAAAACGTATATTATCGCCACCTTTCTGAGTATCTTTCAGTCATTTTCGTTTACCCCCTCGGGATATGTTTGAAACTTGATATACTGCAAGATATCGTAATACCAAAGGTTGCCATCTACTTCTTCTTACACATTATAACAGTGGGTGGGCCTTTCAAAAGTTTGCATCTCAATTGGCTTTATTTTTGCTCTCATATTTGCTTTGAACATAGAGGTCAAGGTTGCCAAGGCGTCTGTCATCTGGTTGTCTTCTCTAGGAAGGTAGGTGAAACCGACCTTTTTAAATTCTTTAATGAGCTCTTGGATCAACTCGTAGTATTTGACTAGCTTCGGATCCCTAGTTTCCCATTCTCCTCGTAACTGATAGATTACTAGGGACGAATCTCTGAATACTCAAAGTTCTTTGATCTTTCTTTCAATAGCTGCATTCAGTCCCATGACACAGGCTTCATACTCAGCCATATTGTTTGTGCAAAAAAATTCTAATCTGCTGGTAAAAGGGTAGTAGACATCTTCTGGAGAAATTAGTACGACCCTTATTCCATGGCCCAGTACATTGGAGGCTCCATCAAAGTAAAGTTTCCACGAGCTATCATCTGAAACGTCTTCCCCAGTTGTAATGCACATCAAGTCCTCATCCGAGAAATTGAAGTTCATCGATTCATAATCATCTGAAGCACGGCTAGCCAAGAAATCTGCTATAGCACTTCCTTTCACGACTTTCTGCTTACATATACAATGTTGAACTCTGATAACAACATCTGCCATCGAGCTATCCTTCATGTTAATGCCGGTGCTTCCATTAAAAACTTCAAGGGGTCTAATTTGGATATCAGCCAGGTGGTATGGTATAACATGTACTGTCTAAGCCTTTTGGTGGTCCAAACCAAAGCAACATAGCTTCTGAATTGGCGGGTACCGTGTTTCGCAATCAGTGAACTTCTTGCTTAAGTAGTAGATGGCTATTTCCTTCTTCCCAGACTCATCATGTTGCCCCAACACGCAACCCATCGAGTTTTCAAAAACTGTTAGGTAAAGGATCAGAGGTCTGTTTGGTATCGGGGCGACAAAAACCGGAGCATTTGTCAAGTACTTTTTAATTTTCTCTAGAGCCTCTTGACATTCTTCATCCCAGACCCTTGGGTTATTCTTTATGAGTAGTCTGAAGACAGGGTTGCACTTATCTGTTAATTGAGAGATAAAACATGAGGTATAGTTTAACCTTCCCAAAAAACCTCGAACTTCTTTCTGAGTATGAGGCGGTGGGAGGTCTTGGATAGCCTTCACTTTTTCTAGATCGATTTCAATCCCCTTCCTGTTTACTACAAACCCCAAGATTTTTCTAGATGTGACTGCAAAGGTGCATTTAGCCGAGTTGAGCTTTAGCTGGTATTTTCGTAGTCTTTGGAATAGCTTTCTCATGTTTCGAATGTGCTCTTCTCGGTTCGTGATTTAGCGATCATATCATCCACGTATACTTCTATCTCTTTGTGCATCATATCGTGGAAAAGAGTCATCATTGCTCTTTGGTAAGTCGTCCATGCGTTCTTGAGTCCGAAAGGTATCACCTTGTAACAAAACGTGACCCACATGGTTACAAATATCTATGTCCTCTGGGTCCATCTTTATATGGTTGTATCCTGAGAAACCATCCATGAATGAGAACCATGAGTGTCCCACGATATTATCAACAAATGTGTCAATATGTGGCAAAAGGAAGTTCTCTTTAGGGCTTTCTCGATTGAGATCCCTGTAATCTACACACATTCGGACTTCCTCATCCTTCTTTGGCACCGGTACAATGTTTGCAACCCATTCAGGGTATTTGGCAACTTCCAGAAAGCCAGCATCAAACTATTTTTTACCTCTTCTCAGATCATTAACAGCATGTCAATCATCATCCTTCTGAGCTTTTGTTGGATTGGTTTGCATTCTGGCCTTGTTGGCAGCTTGTGCATCACTATGTCTGTATTCAACCCCGGCATATCTTGATAAGTTCAAGCAAAGACATCCTTGAACTCATAGAGCAGGGCTATCAGTTCGCGTCTAGTTTTTGAGGAAAACGTAGTCCCAATTTTCACTTCTTTTTTCTTCTCATCGGTTTCCAAGTTCACAATTTTAGTTTCTTCTTGGTGGGGCATGATTTGCCTTTCTTCATTGGCCATCATCCTTACCAACTCCTCAGGGACCTCGCATTCTGCTTCGTCGCCCCTTCTTCAATTTCTGCCGAGATCTTAGTGTGTTCGAAAGCTACCTCGGGATTGGATTCAAAATCATTCATACAGTTAATTATGGGAACCCTGCATGAAATGAGAAAGAATGTATTGGGAAGATAATAATTTTAAATGAAGTGAATGAATATGAATAAGAAATGAATGAATGAAGTAAATGAAATGTTTGACATTTGAGAAAATGGGGAAGACATCTTTTCATTGCAAAGAAAAGGTTAATATAGGTGCTCTATACAAAAGATCCACATTGCCTATGGGCAAAAACAAAAGGGTTGGTTCGGAGAATTACTCTGATCTAGCCCTAAAGATTACAGGTAGATCAACATAGCTCCAGTTATCGAGAGTTTCCCCGGGACAGCAAGGACGAATGCTGGTCAACTCGCTGCTGCCATTGTCATCTTCAGCTATCATGTTGATGGACATCCCTTCAAGTGATTCACTGAACATCTCGTTCTGCTTAAGTATGTCATTTTCTCGAATTGCTTTCTGTAGTTCTTATTCTGTATGGTCAATTCCTCCAAAGACAAAATATCATTTACATGAGGGAAAGACATCAGTCTCCATGGCATGTCTTCTCCCTTGAGTCTGGCTCTCATTTGTTCTTCTTTCCTTCTATGCTCCTCTCTCCTCTGTTGAATACTTGGTTTGTTTCCTAGCCCAAAACGATCTTTCTTGGTGATGATGCTTATGGGTCGTAGGCTTTCTTACAATCTCTTTCCTAAACCTCTTTCCGTTTTAGCTTATCGGCCCAAAGTTTCCGAAACAGTCATCTTGGTGCAGTTGGATAACCTAGGACAGGGGATCCAATTACCTTCCGCAACAAATGTAGCATTTACAAGTTCTAATGCTCAGAAAGAACATTCCACCACATCTTTATCGTTCTGGATGTAGGGGGCATCCGATGTTATCGAGGCAATAATTTTCTGCTCAGCCTCTACAGTGACCAGCTTTCCTTCGATCACAAATTTCAATTTCTGATGAAGTGATGAGGGGACGGCTTCAGCAGAGTGAATCCATGGTCTCCCCAATAAGCAACTGTAGGTCAGATTTATGTCCATCACCACGAAATCAATCGTGTATTCTGTTGGCCCGATCAACAAAGGTACTTCAATCTTTCCAAGTGCTCTTCTTTGAGTATCGTCAAAGACTCACACGGAGTTATGACAGGGTTTCATATGGGAATCGTCTACCGATAGTTTTCGTAAAGTCACCATTGACAGTACGTTTAACGCTGACCCATTATCAATCAATACTCCTGGTAACACATGCCCTTTCCAGTGGGTCGTGATGTTGAGAGCTTTGGTGGACCCCATACCTCCATCCGAGATCTCGTCATCGCTAAACGTGATGTGGTTGTATGCGGTGATATGTCTCACTATTCTGTACAGCTTGGATACAGAAATGTCATTGGGTACAAATGCACATTTAACAATGCCTCACGATGCTTCTCCGAACTCAGAAGTAATTCTAACACCGTAATTCTTGTTGGTTGCTTTCACAGTTACTCTACTATATTGCATTCGTTGTGCTTCAAGAACTTCAGAAATTTATGTGCCTGAGCCTCAGTCACAAGCTCATTAATCTTTGGAATGGCTCCTCACCAAATATCTGTGCATGATCGGTTGATGTACCTTTTCCCTTATCCTTGGCAACTTCAGTAGATTTTAAAGCTTCCGACGAGTAGCACCTGCCACTCTTCGTAAAGTGGCCTACATCACCGACATTTTCATCTTTCTTTGTCTGTTCATCTTTCTGTGTTGGCTCATCTTCTGCCGTTTGTTCCTCCCCTTCACTAGGTTTTGACTTCTCTAGTATAGTCACATTATTGGTATAATTCCAAGGAGTTCGTCGCATGTCCTTGAACGAAAACGGGGTTGGTGCTGAAATGATGATTTTAGGGGCCACATTTACAACTGCTCATTGAGATGAACTTGATTCCTCTTATCTGAAGGAGACGACAAAGGGCATGTCTCTCCTATACTTGAGGTTGGGGCTATCTGACGCACATACATCTAACCTATGTCTTCTTGCAGCCTCCTCAAAGAACTCTATCTTCTTATTGTCCATCAGCTATTGAATCAGTTTCCTGAATTCTTTACATTGTTGGATGTCGTGTCCTCCGTCCTGGTGGAACTCGCAGTAAGCTGTACACCTCTTCTACACCACTACCATGCCCCTGTCGATCAAACGGGTCATGCATAATTATTGGAAAACCCACCGTAAGGGAGACTTAATGTTTGACATATTATCCATAGCTTTCCTAGCAGAGTACTCCTCGATAGCATTTACTCTGCATTTCCCGTGATTAGGCAACGGGTTAGCGGCCACATTCGATTCCTCAAATTTCAATACCCCATAATTAATCAGGCTCTGTACGAGTTTCTTAAATATGAGGCAATTTTATGTGGGGTGACCAGGGGCACCGCCATGATAATCGCAATGTGCGTTAGGATCATACCATGACGAAAATAGAGGCTTGAACGGAGTAACATAGTACGAGCGGACCAAATCAACTTTGTGCAACTGAGAATAAAGCTTAAAGTACGAAACAAGCAACAGAGTAAAGGCTGCTTTCTCTTTTCTCTTTCTTAGAATTCTCTCTTCTCTTTGGTTCTGAGCTTTCCCTGTCGATGCTTGCGGCTGAGAAACCGTAAAGTTCTTTGGGGAGTTGTAAGTACTCGTGGTGTTTACCTCATTATCTTTCTTCTTGTTGTACTTCTGAGAGTTATCCCCACTGTCAACCCTGCCACTCTTGATCGCCAATTCGAGAGACTCATCAGTTCTTATTAAATCGGTAAAGTTCTGAGTTGTATTATTGATGAGGCGGTCGAATAATGTTCCCTTCAGAGTATTCACAATCAGGGGCGTAATCTCATGTTCGAGAATTGGTGGCTGGATCTGACCAGCCACCTTTGGACGTATTATCGTAGACTCTCGTTAGACTTCTGCCCCATATTTTCTAACATGATCCTACTAGGGGTCATATTTGTCACATATTTGTATTGCTCAATTAACGCCTTTGAAATATCCTTCCAGGACTTGATATTTACTTGGATTAATTGGGTGTAGCACCGGGTCGCTGCTCCAGTCAGACTATCCTGGAAACAATGGATTAAAAGCTTTTCATCCTTGACATAGGCTGCCATCTTTCGACAATACATGGTCGCATGCGCGAAAGGACATGTAGTTCCATCATACTTGTCAAATTCTTGAGTCTTGAATTTCGGCGGTAAAACAAGGTCGGATACTAGGCTCAAATCACTAGCCTCATTACATGGCTCCTCCGGGGCTTGTAGTGCTCTAAACTTTTCCTCCATGAGACATAATCTTTCCTCCCATTTTTTTCCACTTCCGTTCTGATTTTCTCGACCAAGTTCAGATCTGGCACATCTTCTTCGTAGAATGCCTCTGCATCAATGGGTTGGCTTTCAGATGCCCCTGCCTGAAGACTAGTAGATATCCCGGCAAGGTCAATATATACTCTTTTTGCTGGACTTGGCATCGTTGGTAGAACCTTGCTATGAGATGTGATACCTTCTAGCTCCTGGGCGACTTTGTCTGTAACCTTTTCTTTCCCAAGGCTTTTTGCCAGCAATACAGTTATATTAGATACTATCACAACTTGTGATTGAGCGATCTACTCGTTGAGGCTTCGTTTGGCTTCATCGAAACGTGCTTCCAAATCTTTCTGCCCCTTTTCCAAACTGACTATTTTGTCCTCCATTAATTTACTTTGGAACCGAGTAAAGTATGGATGCGAAATGGTTGCGGCTTATATTGTAGTTTAACTGCCACAATATTTACACTATTAATATTTTTGAAAAGAAAGATGAATGCATGTATAATGATGCTAAAATAATGATGCAAATATCATGATGCAATGCAAGAATGTATGCAAATAAAGGTACTAATTCTGCTGGTAATCACCATTTTAAACTATTTTCATGGGAATTAAAGGGTCCAGATTACAAAATATCAAATTAGAGTTTCACACATAAGCCCTAGCTCTATCTCCTAGCTTCTCGATAGCCCTGAACAGCTTGATGAACCTGGGTGCTTCTTCCATGTCCGAGGTTATAGAAGGTCGAAGAGCTTTGGCTTTCGCAGATAAATTCTTTACATACCTCGCAACCTGTCGTATCTCCACCATCAGGGTCATGTAATACTTGTCTCTATCTTGGATCATCTGGAAGGCATCACAAAGTCTTCGCCGCCAATAACTATCTCCACCTACTATAGTTTCTTCGAATACCCTAATTCTCCCACTGTAATCCTGAACGGTTGCCTTGAGTGACTCAATCCGGGCACGTAACATACCGATTTCACGCTTCTATTCTTGTAGTTCTATGAAACCATTCTTTTGACGATAGGTCTGAAATGACTGCTCTAACTCTTTCAATCTTCTTTCTAACTCAGCATTCTGATCTTGGCTCTGACTTAGGCTTTGAACGGCGTCGTTGTACAAGTTTTGCATCTCTAGAAGTCTATTTCTGCTCACCATGAATTTTCTCTTCCAAACGGCAGTGTTCTCCCTTTTGTAGCTGATTGCTTGCTTGCCTTTGTCGATCTCTTGCCTCGCTCTTTCTTTTTTTTTATTAACAGCGTCCTTGAAAGACCGTCTTTCGCTCTCGATGGCTAACTTGCAACTTTCTATCTCTTTCTCGATTGCTCTCTTGCATTTCTCTCGTTATTCTTCAACTAAACGCATGACGTTCATCCTTTCCTTCTCTACGGCTAGGAATTAGCTTCGGTCGGCATTCTGCACCTTTGCTTGAAGCTGGAGAGTATACTTCTGATAAAGGGCATTATTCTAACTCAGATTTGCATTCAACTTCTTTAGTTGCCTGATGGTCCCATCTCATTTGTCGACCTCTAAACTTTCCTTGTAGAGCTCATCCATATGTTGTGTCTGTAGAGCCTCAATCTTTTTCTTAAACTCCTCGAGTTTATTTCACAAAATGTCAGCTTCGAATTGTACTATCCTCGAGTGACCCTTAAGTGACATGGTTGGTCTTTGGTTAGGTTTTGAAATCTTGTCGTTAACCCTCAGACGCCTCCAAAGATCGTAATCCGGGGTGATCATGGGCTCGGTATCTCCTTCTACCCTGATCCAGTAACAGTGATCCCAAGCTCTCATGATGGTCTGAACATTTGCCTTAAACTCACCCTTGAAAGGAAACTCACTTCGACTTAAACCGGCAGTGACTGGAACAAACTGTCGTAATTCGAATTATCGGGACACCAAAAGCGGAGCACAAGCAATTCCATCGTATAGCCCTAACATCATCAACCAGTCATAATCGCTACAGTTGTAAAAGAAGTGACTAACCCGGTCGAGCCACGGAACTCTCCATACTATGCCTTCGTCTTGAATGTTCCTAAATATCTAGGTCTATTTCTTCTTGTTCAAGTTTTCTCGCCATTCCTTCGCTAAGTACTCCCGCAAAGGCGAAAAGTCTCAGAATGATATTCCCGGCAAAACCCTCGTTGGTGTTTTCCACATAGGGCTCTGGATCCAAACCTGTAGTAACTGCGCACAGCCTCTAAAACGTCTCTCTTCATGCTTCTGGCTTGCATTTAAAGAAATGAAAGTTTCAGTCAAGATTGTCGATACTAGATTCGCCTTCCGCTTCAGACGCTCAAATAGATCTAGGATGGCTACATCGATGTTTCCAATGACCATCGAAAAGATGACCAAACCATATATCCCTAAGGCGAATAGGTCTATCTTTTTTACCTCATCTGGGTGCGCGAGTATGATGTCTCGGGTGCTCTCCAATACAAAGGCTAAGCTGTCTCCTCAGACCTGGATCAGGCCATTAACCCAATCGTCGCTCATCCTGGCAAAATTTTTGAGCCTCGAAGAGTAATTCTGGTTTCTCGGCGGCTTCGCGTAGGTCTAATCTTTTTGGATATTCTTCTGATTAAGTAGGGCTGTGTATTCTTCTACCGTAGGTATCATATCTTGACCATTGAAAGTGAAGCAGCAAAAAGCAGGATTCCAAAACTGGAAGATAGCTCAGAGTAACGGCTGGTTGACTCGGACATACATCAACTGTGCTATGTCGCCGTAACTATCACAGAATAAGTCTTGTAGTCTTCGATCTTATCATTCCCAAATCCTTGTAAGATCCTATAGGTCATGCTGTTGAAGGCTTACGTAGGTATACCCTGACACTATGCACTCACTCGACAAACTGTTACCTTGGGTCCTCTTATTGACTTCTGACCAATGTCTGACGGCTGAGTTAAGTTCGCCTTCTTAAGATACCTTTTTTCATGATGAAAGATTTTTTGATCGGGCAAACCACTTGATCCAGTACCTTTATGTAATGCAAATGCAATGATATATGCAAGAAAAGCAAAACAAAAAAGAAAACGAGTCAGTATCGGATAAAATAAATAAATACATAAACAAAAAAAAGGCAAATTAAATAAGGTAAACACAAAAACAACCCTATTTACATCCCGTCTAAAAACACCTAGGTTCTCCGCATGGCTCTAAAGGGTAGGTTTTTATGTTCTCTACATGCAGTGTTGGAGCTAGGAGGTACCCGAACTGTCATTGCTGTCCCCTGCTAAGAGTAGCAAGGCCCCCGATCATCACCCATTATAGGCTCCTTTCAACCAGGTTCAATTCAGAGGGACCCATTCGCTTATGCCCCTACGAAGGAACAATATCCTCACGAAAGCATAAGGTACTCGAGCCCTGAAGGTGCTTTTCTAGGCCCATACGGAGGAATGATATCCTCACGAAAGCACTAGCGTTTTCCTCTCACTTAAAAGGACGGATTTATATGCCAAATTTTAAATGCGTTAAAATAAACGCGCAATTATAACCGAATATTAATTTAACAGTCACTTTAATCTGAAACTTTCGATATTAATAAAGCGGTAATTATTTAAAAAGCTTGACTCTCATTTGTTTTTGAAAAACAAAAATGTCCCTAGCGGAGTCGCCATTTGTAGCGATATTCTTTTTCTATGAGTGTTTTCGCTAAAAAACGACAGAGTTTCAAGGTGTTTGGGATCTCTTGGATATTGAAATATTTATTCCGTAGGGTTTTAGAAAAACTGCGTTTTATTTTAAAAATAGAGTCGCCACCGGCCACTAACGTAGGTCGGATACCGTAAAACCAGAAATAAAAAAATTGTTGGGTTCGGGAGTCAGTTACGGATGGGGAAGGATAGGCACCCTCACACCGCCCAAAATTGGTACTTTAATAATTATCGCTTTATTAATATTAAACTTTTCAGATTAAAGTGACGATTAAATTAAAATTTGATTATAATTGCGAGTATATTTTAAGGGCCCTGTTATTCGAGAGTAAACTGATAGACCACCATCACTGCGTTTGATACTGGCCACGTTTACGCTCGAATAAAAGGGCGCCGCATTGACAATTAATATATCCGTTATGCAATCTTAGAAAACATAAAATGCATACATTCATATTGACTCGGTATATAAAAAAACGTAAAAACATGAATATTTCAACATTAAGAAAAAATAATAAAATGCATGAGTCATAAATAACATAACATATCATAATAATAATAAAAAAACAAAGCATAAACAAGAGAGAAAAAAACATACTTCAAAATTAAAAGAAAAGAAAATATGCCTCAAAAATTAATAAATCATATATATGCACGTTAAAATATATATAAAAAACATAATGCAACATATACATGATATGAATAAAATGCGATGCTAAACTAACAAATCAAAGCTACATGCTAGCATAAAAGGCTAACTTAACATATGACACAATTTATATGCGTACATTAAGAACATATCATGATACTAATACATAACAAGTATCAACCCTTTTTAACATATAACTTAAAATACAAAACAAAAATAAAATATACTAGAACACATATATGCATGGTAAATAACTAAACTAAACGTGATCATTTAATAAACTACATGTGTGCAACATGAACAACAAAATTTACATGATAATACACATGTTATGAAAACATAAATAAATACACATAATATGCCAACCAAAACACATAAAAACATGAAGAACCATATAAACATGACGTGCAGACTAAACTAAAACTTACTACATAAAACAAACATATGTACAACAAGACCAAAAAAATCAAAACATAAAAGCATAATAACACATCTAAAAGAAAGGTATAAATAAACATGGCATAGAAAACATATATGAACATAATGAACAATTTAAACATGTTAAAACACATAATAAAACAAAGACATGAATATTTAAAATATGGAATAGGACTGAAATGAAATAAAAACAAAACAGAAAACCAAAATCAAAAGCAATAAAAAATTAATTCGGGGACAAGATTGCAAGCTGGACAAAACTTTAAGGGATTAACATTGCAATATACCCATGCGGCATGCTTAAAATGAAAATTTCAAAAATGCAGAATGATTAAGCGTGTAATTTTACCGTTTAAAAACCAGATCAGTTTAATTTAGGGGCTTAATCGAAATATTTCAAAAAAAAGAGAGGGATCGATGATGTAATTGTAACAAGGGGCTTGATTTGAAAATACTTAGAATGCAGGAGGATTTATGAGGGGATTAAACCAAAAACTTTTTATTTTTTTTTATAAAAACACCTAACCGCCCCTTTCTATTCTTTTTCATTTTTTTTGAAAATACCCTTATTCTCTCTCGTTTTCCAGAAGTAATCCTCCCCAAAAACAAAACTCTAGCCGCCGTGCTCAGCCGGTCTCCGGCAAAGTTCGGCCGTAAGGCGATCTCGAGCCATCTTGGACCGTAGCTTCTGGCAACCACACGAAAGGAAGCCACTTTTAAAACCTCCTACACCCTTTTTTTCAAAACTAAAAAACCCTTTACTATTTCGAACCAAAGACAAAAAACTACATCAGCTCCCCACCATGGTTCATCGCCGGCGAAAAAAAGACTCAGGTAAAACTCTTTCATTTTTGTTTTATTTAAATGCACGTATGAGAAAGAAAAGAATCTAGCACTAGATCTGTTGTTTTCTTTTAGTGTTTGAATATATTTTTTTTATTTGATCCTTGGATCTGATCTGTGTACAAACGAATGGTCCCTCTCTTTACATATATGTTGTCTTTGATTTGTTGTTTTTGGTAGAGATAGGACATAAGTACATATTTTTTGTGATCTGGTAACTGACAAGCTTTCTTTCTCTGTCTTTGCACGCCTCTGAGTACGGTGGTTGGAGTTGGCAGTACGGCGGAATGGTGCCATTGTGGAGAGAGATACGAAAAGGTTGTAATTAGCCAGACGCATCCCTGGCCGTTGGATCAAATCTGATCCAATGGCTGGGATTGCACGAAGATTTAATGGTTGAGATTTGACCTCGGGATTGATGTGACAGCCTCTGATCTTGACACGTGGTGAATGACAATTGAGGAGTCTTGTGCGTGGACGTCACGCGCGAGTGAGGAGCTGAGTGGTTCGCGCGTGTACCACACGCGACAGCTGATGAGGCTTCTCCCTTTGATCATGGCCGTTGGATCAAGTCTTGATCCAACGACTCCTGGTGGGCTGCGCAAAGAGATGTAATTAGGGTTAGGTTTAATTGGGTCTGGCCGAAAATGGGCCATGTAATTTTAATTGGGTCTTGTAATTGTGGACTGTGGACTATTAATAATATTTTTTGGGGGTTTAATATATTATATACTTATATAATAATAATAATAATAATAATAATAATAATAATAATAATACTGGTAATAATAATAATACATGCACTCATACATATACGGGTATACACATACATTCCAACTAACATACATATCTCATACGTTTAAACACAAACAAACATATAATATATATATTCACACATAATTAATATAAACATACATACATTAATGCACATATAATGCAAAACGTACGTGACATAAAACGTAAATACACACGCTACACATACACCATGATAATTATAAATACGTACGTATACGCAATACATATGTTATACATGCATTCACACATCACACACATATACCACATATATATCAATAACACGTATATAATAAACATACCATATAACATGTATACATAGAATAATAATATATTAATTATTAAACTAATATATTAATATGATAATCACAAACCAAATAAAAATAAGTGATTACATATTCATGTTTACCCCAACCTTTTTTTATTTATTTAATTTTACGCGCTAATCAATATTTTAAAATACTTCCTAAGTTTTTATACAGTTTATCCCTTCGAAATTTAATCCTGATTCCGACACCGTACGGCCTGTTGTCCACATGGTGGGGTTGTGTTTCTTATTTGAAGAAGATACGTGGCTCAACCTATTTTCATTCATATGTTCAATGTTGATTTGTTATGCATCAAGGGGTTTGGTATTGCTTACTATACCTGTGTGTCCCCGTTAATAATGTCCTTTTTTTGATAATTTTTTAATATACTAATATAATTATATGATAATATATATTTATATATATTAAATTTTTTGATAATATACACACAAATTGTATACAAAAATATTCTAACCAAAATCTTTTAAGATAAACGCAGGACGTCATCCTCTCTTCCACTAAAATCACTCGTTAAATTTTTTTAAACCTTTTTCATATAAATTTCGAAATTAGTAAATCATATTGTTTCTAATTACATCTAAAATCGGATCATATTGAATATATAAAAAATGGATACATTTAGGAAAGAACTGGCAGGGTTTTTTGTTGTTTGGGCAGGAATTGGGGTAGAGAAAAGGACAAACAGGCTGGAGCAGTTACAGCGGTGAAAACGAAACGCGATAAACCTGTCGGATAATCAATGTGAAAGGCTAGGTAGGTAAGGCGACAAGAGACAGTTCAATAAATTTTAAAATTCAACATATAATTAATAATTATTTAAAATAAAATTTTAATTAAATTATTTTTTATATATGTTCTATTTTTTAATCTTTATTTTTAAATAATTGAATTAAATATAACTCTTAAATTAAAAAATCTTAACTCTTTTTCTCCTCATTTTCAGGACGGTGGCTAACGGCTAGTTCCTTCAATAGCCTGGATCATATCTTTGATGAGGTCCAGAAGAGCAACCCAAATCAGCTATGCCTATGCTCCTCGGAGTTACTTGAGAGTAAAGTTGTATGTTTCCATGGTTATATGTTTTACCATATCCGATGCTTTTTTTTGTTGCAAAAAACATAGTTATAAGCACAATGCTCAAACGAAAAGAAAATTGGAAGAGAAGGGTAGGCCGAACTTGGAGAGAAGATAAAAGATTAAATATATATATATAATAATTTATTAAAATTTTATTTTAAATAATTATTAATTATATGTTGAATCTTTGAGATTTTTAATCTTTATTAATCAATTTAATAATATTTAACAGTATTCAGCTTTAGTGGTGTTTAGCGATGTTCGACGCTTGTTATAGAATTTTTTTAACATTAAACAATCCAAATCCTAGCCGTTTCTCTTTTTATCTCATCTAAATCTTACTCATTTTTCTCTTTTCTCTCAATCCAAATCTTACTCGTTGCTCTTTTCTTCTTGATCTTATTTTTCGTCGAAAGTCATAATAAATTATAATTATGTATATTTTATTATGATTTTTTTATATATGAATTATATTTTGAGCTGTAAAAATTATATTTGATTTTATTTAGTGGTGAAATATGAAAGCAATATGAAAATATGTTCAAATGCATGATTTTAGCTTTTCACGTGAAAATTAAGACTTTTGGAGGAAAGTAGAATTAGACATAAGGTCATCAAGGCATGACCACACCTTGCGATTGATATTTGATGTGAAGAATCAAAATTTCTGGAACTAAATCGGTGATTGAGTTTACATCTATGATTATTTTTATCATTTTAAGAGTATTTGACCAAAAATCAATCTCTTTTGTCGATTAGAATTTTATTTATTTTGATTTTTTTTATTTTATTTTTCTCTATTTGATTAAAACTCAATTAAAAAAATTCTTTTATTTTTTAGGTTTCCTTTAGACTCTTTAGAAAATCATCACATCTTTTACAACAACTTCTTCTTTATCTTTTGTTTTCTTATTCTATCATGTGTGACTAAACTTTTATTTCTGCTTTACCTTTGTGAGGTTTGTACTAAATCAATGTTTTTCTTTTAATACAGGTAATTTTTATTTTTGGTTCGTATTTTTACAAGTGTTTAATATTAATTAAATTAACGTCTTAATTCGATATTGAATTTTCTATTGTATTTATGAGTTTATGATCCATAATCGTCATGAACGATCGACACAAATAGCAAAAGGCAAAACTCATGTTTTGTGTTAATTAGGACTACACATTACGCATGATAGTACCTAGAAAAATAAAGGTACAAGATTAATTTGATTGATTTCGTTTGTCATTCTCATGATTCTTAATGCTATCATTGACTTTGTTTAATGATAAGTTTTGATTTAAATGCTTGTTGCATTGTTCCCTAAACTAGATTAATCAATTATAAAAGAAGAATAATTGTTTTTTTGCTGTGTTCTCTCAAGTTGACTAATTTTTTGGATATAAGAAATTTGTCTTTAAGCCTATGATCAAAGTTACGGTTGGATGAAAATCACACTTTTGAATTAAAAGTTCGGTAAGATAGATATTTGTTATTTTTAATATTTAGTTTTTTAGTTATTTTCTCGTTAGTCTTTAATTCGAAAATTCAAACACCCCTAATTTTACTTTTATTGTTTAAAACTCCTAGATTCTAATTAATTCATCTCTCTTGAGATTCGACCTAATCTCACTATTACTACACATTAGTATAGGTAATTTAATTTTATTTTACAGGACTTCGATAACTCTGTCAAGTCGTTCGGTCTTCTTCCCCTTTCCCCCTCTCACTTCTCTCTTTCTTCTTTTTTTAGTTTTTTCTTTTCATTTGTTCATTTTTGTCGTTCTGTTATTTTTCTCTGATCCGCTCGATGGTTTTTTTTTGACGACCTAAGCTCACCCGCGGCTGTCAATTGCGGTAGTGTTGAGGATTTTCTTGTTTTGTGTTGGAGGCAAAGTAAGAGGCGTTGAGCTTTTTTTTCTATATACGTGTTGACAGTTTGTGGACGATCTCATTGGGAAAATAAATTTTAATTAACATAGAATTAAAAATAAGCGTTTCTCCCCAACAAGAGATCTCAGTGGGAAAATGAATATGTTCATCCTAAGGGATCCGAGTTCAAATCGTTTTGTCTGCAAGGTGTGTTTACTATCAAATGGTTAAGAATATCTATGAACAGATACTACATTGTAATCACCTTAAGACTATTCAAAGAAATAAACGTTTCTGGATATGTTAACAGGGACAAAATCATATGTCCCTTTTCGGTGTCCCTTTCTATGCACCAACACTAAAAAATTAAATTCTAAGCCCTAACCTTAAATTCTAAATCCTATATCCTTCACCCTAAAAAATACAACATACTCCAAATTTCTTAAACTCTAAACTTAATTTTTAGTGTGAGGTATAAATATGAACAACAAAAAGGTAGAAAATTTTTATTCTGTTAACAGATTCTTTTTTATTAAAGCTAACTAGTTTTTATTTATTTGATTATATAGCTCTATTTAATTTAAGATCCCTCCCTAATAATAAAGGAAACAGTCGTACGTTGCGATTATGGAATATTGGCATAAAATAGCATTATTTTTTGTGATATTAATTTAAAAATATCTATAAAAATTCATTCAAAAAATATCTATAAAAATAAATCTGGAGAAGAATATATGATTTTAACCTGTTAAATGTAATTACAATTTCATATATTAATAACCATTTTCAATCATTTTCTGATGAGAATTATTTTCACTACTTAGAAAGTAGTTATGTAATTGGATTTTATAATTAAATATGATTATATAATTATAACATTTTTGGATAACTATCATGATTTATGAGTATATGTTGAGAGGCTTGAATCGATCAATCGAATGTACCAAGAGGGGGTGAATTGGATTTTGAGTGGTAGTGATGGAAGCAATGGAATTTAAAAATGAGACACAAGGATTTATAATGGTTCGAGCTTCTAACCAAGCTCTACATCCACTACATTAGCTTCCTACTAAGGATTTTTTCAAATTCACTATGAATTTCTTCCTTTTTTCTAGGCTCAAGAGGAAACCTTTACAACCCCAAAGCTTATACCCAAAGCTTTGAGAAAACCGTCTCTTATAAGAGAAAAACAAATAGCAAACTAGAAAACCCTCACAAAGTACAATGTTTGCACAATTAAGCTATTACCCAAAACCTAACACTTGAGCATATATGACAATTAAGCTCACAAGTGTTTTCTACAAAGAAAATGACAATTAAAAGCACAAAACACTTCCTATACATTGAATGTTGGCAAGTTGTTTCTTGTTCTTCCATGGATGCTTGGAGGTGTCTTTTAAATCCTCTAACAACTTCAAGGCCGTTACTAGCTATTGGGGGTTGTTTGGAGCCGTTGGAGCCTTTATTTCCCGCAATAAATACAGTTCTGAAGTCTTCGGTATCAGTACGCGGGAACTCGTATCGGTACTTGTTCTTCAAAAAACTAGCCGTTGGAGCATTTAAAACATAGGGGTATCGGTACGCTGTACAAGCGTATCGGTACGCACTGGCCTAGTTTTTGATACGGCTAGGCCTGTATCGGTACAAAATTTGGCTACTAGAATATAGAAAACTTGGGGATCAAAAATCGTATCGATGCACTCAAAACCGTATCGGTACGAGGTCATCTGGGTATCGGTACAGGTAAAATCGTATCGATACTCAGGCCCAGTTTTTGACACTTTGGTTATTTAAAATCATTTAAATTGTGCCAAAACCCTTTGAAAACATTTCAAATATATTTTTCAAGTTTATGGACTTTGAAATATTTTTGCAAAGTAATTTAAGTCCAAAAACAATTTTCATTAAGTTATATCAAAATCAAATAGGTTTTACAGTATTATTGGGCTGGATGTAATTACGCTATTCAATTATGTAATGACTGGTATTAGAATTTGGATTTATATTCAATACACTAGCCATAAACTTTTAGTTTCCACAAGCGCCTTAGTTTTATGGTTTAGGGACTCCGTTTAGGGTGTAGGGTTTAGGTGTAGGGGTAATAGTTATAATTTATGGGTTAGGGTTAAGATTTAGGGTTTAGGGTAATATGTTGATGATTTAGGTTTTAACCTATAATCCCTAAATTCTAACACTAAACCTTAAATTCTATTCACAACCACTAAATTCTAAACTATTAAACCTACGCCCCTAAACCCTACAACCTAAACTGAGTCCCTAAATTCTAAAACTAAAGCGATTGTAGAAACTAAATTTTTTTACCGGCAGTGCATCAAATAATTATCTTCGAAATTTTAGTAGGCTGAAATTTTACGTGGACTGCGGCCAGATAGCCAGCCTACCTTGCCTTTGGTTTCTTGGAATTGTCCAATGTTTTCTATTTAATCTCAAGGCTCAAAGCAATCCATAGGATAATGAGTAGATTTTCATTTTTATTTTCAGTCTATATTTTGCTAATTCTAGATTGGTTAATGTTAAATTTGCGACCCCATAGTCTCATTCACTAATAAAAAGGTTAATCGTTGGGCTTTGTGTTATTTTTTAGTCCAAATGTGATACTGTGATAACTTGAGTCTTGATTTATTATGTTCGATAAAATCGAATGTTAAAAATACCTTAACGATCGAATAAGACAGCCATTCATCTCTTCACTCTTTTTCTCGTAAGACTCTTTATCATTTTCTGCTTGGAAATAAATAAAGTTGGAAATTTAAGACTTGAGTTTTGTCTAAATAATTTTGTGTTTCACCCATCAAAATCTTCCTTCCATTCTTGATTTGTATTTCTTTCAAGTTTTTAGTCGTTGTTTTCTATTCAAAAAGTTTGTGGTGCAACATATTTGATAGAGAAAAAAATTGAAAGAAAATTGAGATATGTTATATGTGAGCGGAGCAAAAAATTTATTTAAGGGATGCATTTTTTAAACGATATTTAAAAAGTGTTAATTATTTGTAAAGAGATATCATTTTATTTATAAAAAAGTATCATTTTATTTATAAAGTGGTACTAATTATATATTTTTAATATTTTTATATATAAATTATATAAAAAATATGATTTTCAAAAAAATTTAGGGTGTTTGATGACACCCAATTATCTATGTGGTTCCGCCAATGGTGGTAGTGTGAAGGAAGTGGCCCAAAGGCTTATAGTTGTAACAACTATTGATTCTAGGATATTTTGTAACAACTATTTTTTAATATTTTTTCGTCAAAATTTTTCACCATAAAATATTATTACATCTTTTATTGTACAATTGTTATACTTACCGTTATTTTGAAATAGTACGAAATATCCTATAATTCAACTATAAGATGAATAATTTTTTTTTTGTATTTTTTATGTCTTAATATTAAAAAATTAAATTTTAAGTCTTAATCTTAAATTTTAAGTCCTAAAAATACACCATACCTTTTATTTTTAAAATTTTAACTCTAAACTAAAACTTAATTTTTTAGTGTTGAGCATATATAAAACACCGAAAAGAGACATTAAATTTCTATTTTATAAGACACTGCTCACAAATCTCAATCATAACAAAAATCCAAAATTTCCCAGAATGAAATTCTGGCCTTTGTTTTCTTCTTCCATCTCTCCTTTTCAAATCAAATGACAATTATTCTTCTAATCATCAACCTTTATGATTAAGCATCAATAAAAAGAAATCACTTTTACTGACTTTTTTATTACACTATCATGTCTCAGAAGTTTCTTTCTTTATCAGGCTTTTAGTTTTGTGTGTTAAAAAAACACAAACCCAAAAAGCAAGTGTGTCACGGATGTAATGAAAATGAAAAAAAAAAACAAATCAAAAAAGCACCCTATGTTCATGTGCTCCAGCCTAAACAAAATTACATATCCACATTGTCGTGTAGCTTATCAGTGGAGCTGTATTTTACCATAAAAATTAAGTTTTGCCAACCGTATCTTTGTCTACATATAGACAACTCCATATGTTTTCTCTTTCTCCAAATTAGTCCCCACCACCGAGCACTGAATTTTTAAAACCCTTCATAATGGATCTCATCACATTCACATTCTTCTTTTCCATACTCTAATCTCTCTCTTTTCTATATATTCGTTTTCATTGTTGGATACCAATCTCAATCTTTCAATGGCTAGTGCTACCATTTGGTCATTCATGGTGTTCATGGCTGGTTTGTGTTCACTAACTTTGTCTTCGTCGTCTCGGATCGATGTTCGATACTCGACTATATCGGCTGCACCGGCATTCTTGCCGACTGATCCTCTATCTCCTTCTCCGAGTTTATCTCCGGATATTGAACCTTTACTCCCTACTCCTAAAGGCATGGCACCGGCTCCTGCTGATTCGTCGCTCCCCACTATTCCTTCAAGCCCCAGCCCTCCTAATCCAGACAGTATGTTGGCCCCTGGCCCTGGTTTTGAGCTTGCACCATCTGGTTCATTGCCGGTATCGGCTTCTGTTTCTTTAACATCGGATCGAGCTCTGAAATCGACATTGTTTCTTGCTTTGGTAGTGGCAATTTGCTTATTCCAGCAGCTTTCTGGTGTGGGAGGTTCGGTTAGTGGCAACCTCACTTATTGTTCCTAGTGGAGTACTGGTTTCACTTTTTTTCCCCTAAAAAAATGTTTTATATATTGTTTCTTTGTTTTAGTTTTATTAGTATATATTACTTTAGTTTCATGTCAGGTAAACCAAGTGTATTAAATTGCTGCAAACTATTCTTATTCAAATCCTGTATGGTAATCTAAAAAAAAACACTGAATTCATTGTAAATTTATAACCGAGTTGGACTTCACTTGTAAATTAACCTTGAGTGGAATGAATGCAATTCATTATTAGCTACTAAAAGACTACAATTATGAAAAAGGACTGCCATTTCGAGTCCTAATGACATGTGCAGTTGTGCCGTCTTTTTTGGGAAAATAACAGAGCTTGGTTAGATTTCAATTTCAGTGTCTCGTGTTCCTGTACATCGAGGAGGGCCATCCATTACGTGCAATGCCACAACATGTTAGATCTTGTTAGAAGTATAATGATCTTAAGAAAGTTTTTTCTTCTACCTTTCTTTATTCTAATTCGAGATTAAGTAAAATCGAAATTTAGGTTTTGGGATTTAAGTAACAATCTTAAACCATGGAATTGGAATCAGCTTTCAAATAGTTGAATTATGAATCCTACAAGGCTACAACTTAGAACTAGATTCTCTCCTATCCTTACGGGCGGAGTCTCCTTTTACTCGCGTATAGAGAAATAATTAAATATAAGCTTAATAATCAAATAAGTGTCCAAATTATATATATATATATATATATATATATATATATATTTAGATAAGTGGCTAAAGTATCTTTTGACCTAAGTAGATGCATGATATTTTATTTCGTAATCCTTTTGAGATTTTTTGTCAACGGTCATTAAAAAATTTGTCATCCAATAAAAACGTGACATGTGGCATATTTCTTAATTTTCATTTAATTTTTGTTTAAAAATCATAAAATCAATAACTTTTTAAACCCCATAACTTTAATATTTTTCAAAGCAACCCTCAATCTCTAAATCTCCCATCTACCGACGTCAAACACCACACTGTCCTCGTCAAAGTGGGCCTTCTCTTCGTGTCGTACGATTCACAAGGCCTAGATTGTCGTTCGTTCATTTGACGTTCGATTGAAGATTTAACATTTGACGTTTGTGTCTCGTTTTGCCGTTGGTTCATCGATTTTCGACGATGTAAGACTTTCGATGACGTAAGTAGTGGATGGTGTTCGAGGATTTTTACAGAAATTAAAGATTTTTAAGTTTTTTTTATAAATTTAAAGTTTTTCTTATTTTTTAAAATTAAAAATTAAAAAAATTACATAAATAAGTCATGTGTTAGTTTATTACTGGATAATAGAAAAATATTAACTCCGTGACAAAAAACTTTACAAATAACGAAATGAATTATATATATATTTTAATTAAATAGACAAATGTATAAAAATTTAAAAGGTAAATATAACTTTTTGATATCTATCTTTGGCATTTATATGTAATGTGATATCTAACTATTTTTCTGTTGCGATTAGATACATAATTTTTTAATGATACAATTAAGTACCTAACTTTTATTTAATGTAAAATTAGATATCTAATTTTTTGGGTACAATTAGGTAGCTAACATTTTTTAAATTACTTGTGTTCATACTTTGAATTTTAACAGATAATTTTTAAATATATAGCAATATTATTCTTTTATCCAAACAGTGTTAAAATTATAAAGATGAACCAATTAAAATTGAGCGTGTAATTAAAAATGTTAGTACCTAATTGCACACAAAAAACGTTGGGTACAAAAAGTTATATTTACCCAATTAAAAACAGCAAAACAAAGCCGAAACCGAATCCGGGCGGCCTTAGGCATTCGGGTGAGACAAAAGGTGCGGTGCAAGTATGGGATAAGGAGCAGATGGGACCCAAGGCGGCAGGCATTCACTCTCACAGTGAAATTCTGGTCTAAGTCCTCCACACACACAAAAAGTACCAAACCCAACCAACAAATTGCAACAGCCCTCCTTCGCACTGCCAAAGGCCGACCGCCTCAGATTCCGTCGAGCCCAAAACCCGATCCTTGTTGATCCGGATGTTCCTCCACGTGCTTTGATCTTTGTAAGGTTTGATAATTTCGCAATAATCGTCTTATTTTTTATTATTTGGTAGTTTGATGGGTCTTGGTTGGTTAGGATAAGAAGAGAGATCTACAGTTTTGATTGTATTAGACTCCCGGTTCTGGATCATGATGTTTAGTGCTCATAGCTTATTTGTGTATGAATTTTGTGAGTTTAACTGCAAATTCCAAATCATTGGTGTTTATTCTGTTGTACTTCTGTGTTTGTGAGCTTCGATTTCAGAGATGTTAGGTCGTTTGGTGTAGAGATTCTGGAATTGGATGTTTTAGGTTAATTGTTTGGTCATTAGAAATTTTGGAGGTGAAGTGGTTTGTTAAGCTATCATTGGATTTTAAAGGATAGAAGGCACCGATGTCGTTTAGGAGCATTGTCCTGGACATGAAGGGAGAGTTGGGGAGTATATCGAGAGGATTTGATGTCAAGTTTGGGTATGGCATGAGATCGAGGTCGCACAGGGTAGTTCAGGATAGCTCGGTTCCGGTTGATGTGTTCAAGCAGAGTTGTTGGGCAAACATACCGCCTGAGCTTTTAAGGGATGTGTTGACGAGAATAGAGGCATCGGAGAGTACTTGGCCTCCACGGAAGAATGTGGTTGTTTGTGCTGGTGTATGTAGGAATTGGAGAGAGATTATGAAGGAAATTGTGAAAACCCCTGAAATTTCTTGCAAATTGACTTTCCCAATCTCACTGAAGCAGGTACTAGATGCATGCCAGTCCTTTATTCTTTTCTGTTAACTGCATTTTAATTTTTATTAGATTGAATTGCTTTCACCTGGTTATGTATCGATCTTAAAGTGATCCTGTTATACTCTACCTTCGAATCATTGTTTTTACAAAGAAAGATTTCATTAATCAATTGAAATAGCATGCTAGTCAAGATAAGGTATCACTGTATCAGGAATCATGAACTATTCTCAACCCACACAACTTTACCACATAAGAATAAAGTGTCTGTAGCTAAAGAATTTGCTACGGTGTTCCCATCACTCTGAAGGAAAAACCAGGACATGGAATTAAGGTTACAGCTCAAAGAGATAGTTTCTTGATCCAGGTGTTCTGCTATGGATGATTTGCCCCTCTATCCTTAAGCACCATTTAAGATGATTACATTATAAATGCCTATAATCTGATAAAAAAAATATTCATTCTCTTATAGTCATAACTTTCAACGCAAATACATGAAAAATAGGGTTTCTTTTCCCACCCCTAGCATCTATGATACAACCATCTGAATATTGTAAAATGGATCCCAGACCTGCCTCCAAATTGTCCTTTGTGCAGCATCTACGTATATTAAAAAAACACCAGTAGGTGATGACTCCACTTGGTGGGATGCCTATTCTAGTTCGTCATCTTCTTTTTTCTTTTTTATTTTTTTTCAAGTTTGTTTTAAGTTGGAACATTTCCCTAGCATTTACAAAAGTTGTCTCAATCCCTTGCTCCAGTTATATTCTCTTTACAGGTGTGATGTTTTCATAAGTGAGGGTGGGTGATGCTTATAATGAGAAAAATGAGGGGGAAATATGTACCTTCTGCTGATTTGTTTGATTTCAGATGTGTCTTGCATTCTAGGATTGCCTTGTGATACGCATTAGGAAGTTTAGAATCTAAAGTTAGAAATATGTTGGGTACTGTTCTGTTATCACGCTGCATCGCAACAGATATTTTTTTTTCATAAGTGATCAAATCATAAATTTTGAATTCTAAAGGTAGAAATTCTCCTGAGATGAATTGCAAACTTGAGAGTTGCTTGGCTGTATAATTGCTCGAAAGGTACCTATCTAATATAATAGAGAATAGACTAGAAGCTCTGTGTTTCTACTTGGACCAGTTTTCATTATTCATTAACTACCCATGATGAAGTAAGTGAAAAGTTAGGATATATGTTCACGGTTTTTGTTTTTTGCTTTTGCAGCCTGGTCCGAGGAACTCCCTCCTCCAGTGTTACATAAAGCGGAGCCGTAGCAACCAAACATATTATCTTTATCTTGGCTTGAATCAAGGTGAGCTGCTTTTATTATTTATGTTTCTTTTGAGGTGATTGGTCTTTTGGTATCTTTTCTTAGTTGTGTATGTGCTTTTTTGCTTTATTTATTTACTTGGCAGCTTCCAATGATGATGGAAAGTTCCTTCTCGCTGCAAGGAAGTGCCGTCGTCCTACCTGCACAGATTATATCATCTCATTAAATGGCAATGATTTGTCGAAAGGAAGCAGTACCTACATTGGAAAGTTGAGGTATTGTCAACTGGCTTATGATTTTACTGATACATCATACCTTAGTCATTTCAGAAATCTAAACTTACCTTGATTTGCTTCAACAGATCAAACTTTTTGGGAACCAAATTCACAGTCTATGATGTACAGCCTCCAAATGCTGGAACCAAGGTTACCAAAAGTTCCTCCACCAGGCTAATTAATACGAAACAAGTTTCCCCTCGTGTCCCAGCTGGCAACTATCCTGTTGCTCACATCTCTTATGAGTTGAATGTCCTGGGTTCTAGGTAAGGAGCATCTGAAAAGTTACTCTTTCTCTCTCTTTCTGTCACATGGTGGTTATCGTTTAGCACCTAGTTCTTGTATGCTTACTGAAATTAACATATTCTGAACTATAGAGGTCCAAGGAGAATGCAGTGCGTAATGGATGCCATCCCAACCTCTTCTATTGAGCCTGGAGGTGTCGCTCCCACACAGACTGAATTCATCCACAGTAATCTGGATACCTTCCCATCACTGCTGTTCTTTAGATCAAAATCAACCCGTTCAGAGAGTTTCCGATCTGGACCCTTGTCTGAGCAGAAAGATGGAATGCTGGTATTGAGGAACAAGTCACCCAGGTGGCATGAACAACTCCAGTGCTGGTGTCTGAACTTTAACGGACGGGTGACAGTTGCTTCAGTAAAAAATTTTCAGCTGGTTGCATCTGCAGAAAATGGAGTTGCTGGGCAGGAGCATGAGAATGTCATTCTCCAGTTCGGGAAAGTGGGGAAGGATGTATTCACTATGGATTATCAATATCCAATCTCAGCTTTTCAGGCATTTGCTATATGCCTTAGTAGCTTTGACACTAAGATCGCTTGTGAGTGATATGCAAACAGGTATGAGTTTAACTTAACTTTTGGACTTTTGAAAATTTTGAGTATCAATGCAAGCATCTAATTTTTATCAATCCCTTTTATTTTCTGGATTGTGACAAATAAATTAAGGAGTTGGTTTACTCCATTTTTAGCCTAGAATTCTAGGGTACTTGTAGAATCTGTCGTGTGATTGTACCAAAAATGAAAAAGAATCTGCCAATATACATTTCCAACCAGCAGATTAATCTTAATCCTGAATTTATTTATGGATCAGTAGGAGCTGAAGCACCTGGTTTTGAACTGCAGGTATTGTTAGATGTGAAATAGTTGGTTTGCAGGGTAATAGTCTTGCTATGGACTTGGCATGTTCTGCTACAAAGTTTGTTGGTACTTCAGTGCTTTCCGGTTTCGATATGAGCAGTTAGGATTTAACTTTTATTTTAGTTATTTGCTGTACATATAACTGTTTGTATTAAGAGCGAAACATGACCACCATGTTGTGTTAGTTGTTAACATGGTTGTTTCTTTGATTATTGAGAAAAAAGAAAACTAGAAAACTGTCTGAATGGTTTTTCGAATTTGATAATGGAGTTATCCATTTTTTCTGCGCAGTCCCGCATTTCTCTAACTGTCCATCTTTTTTAATGTTCACTTTTTAAAGTTGAAATGCCATTAGCCAATTAGATTTAGAATTATTACATACGGTCATATGGGAATTACAATCCGTCTATAACATTTTATCAATGCTGATAAAAGTTTGAACATGGCAAGGGAAGTGGAAACGACAATGAGGAAAAGTGTAAAACTAGATTGTAGAGTTTATTAAAAAAGGCACAACACAACAGCAGTAGAGGTAGAGCAGGTGACTGCTGAAGAAACACAGAGGGATTAGAAAGGTGGAGGGCCGTAGCCACGGCGTCCCCCAAAGCAGTCTTGCAGTAGCCAACAACAGCAAAGACAGTAGAAGCTGCATGTCCAAACAATTCAAAGCTCAATCAAAACGCCTTTAACTAGACATGCAAGTATAATTGATGCCTTACCATGAAGATATCATGTTGCACAAACCGTCGGCAAAGCCACCGAAGAAACCACCAGGTCCTCCAAATCCAGGGCCCCCTGGCCCAAAGCCGCCGGGTCCCCCTGGACCAGGACCTCCCCAACCGCCAGGTCCTCCAGGACCAGGACCCCAACCACCAGGACCGCCGCCAGGTCCTCCAGGACCCCAACCACCAGGACCGCCGCCAGGTCCACCAGGCCCTCCTCCCGGTCCGCCAGGTCCCATTGCTAACTGGAAGCTCAGCCTTCGGTCAGTAAGAAACGGAGTTGCATGAGAAAAATCTAGAGAAAAAAAATGGATGGGTGGATCCTCTCCTCTGGAGATAGTAGTGAAACTTGAAAGCCTTGGAGCAACCTTGGAACTTGGAAGGATTATGTAGTTATTGTGGTGAGTGGCAAGTGTTTGGTGTGTCCTACAAGTCAAAACAAGAAGCCTACCACTACCAGTCTTGTCAGGTACATTTAACTACTCTTCTTTCACTAACTCTGTTACCTATCATTCAACGCCATACCCAAATATTCGCACGTTTACCTCTCGAACGCTAAGATCCCAAATTCAGTGACTCTTGTCGTCGTTTATCACGCTGTTGGTGACAAAATAAAGCCTCATCTCGTCGCAAGACCTGCACGTCTTTCGCCGTCTGATCAACCGTCGTTGGCCTTTATTATTTTTTTTCTCTTTTCGTCGTTCGATTTTATTTCAGCATTAGATACGCCGATCATCGATTTTTGACAACAGGATGGAAAAATGATCTTGGGGCCCAACGACAAAAATAATGGGCACGCCATCAGCGATTGACAACGGCTGAAGTCGAAATTTGGGACATAGAAATTTGGGGACTATTTTGAAAATTCCGATTTCAAAAAAATAAAACAAAAAATGCCACATGTCATGTTTCTGTGGCTAATGGCAAAGTACCTAAAATAGTAACAGTGAAATCATTAAACACTTACTTGGGCTAAAAAATATTTTAGACGCCTATCCAAAAAAATGTATATTTTAGACACTTTTTTTTCTTCCTATTAAGCCTTTATAAAAAGGGTAAAATTTTGATACACAGGCTGTGTAAAATTAATTTTACACAAGCCTGTGTATTTACACTATAAAAAACCAAATCCTAACCCTAACCCTAAAAAACTAAACCCCAAACTCTAAACCCTAAATTCTAAACACTAACCTTGAATTTTAAACCCTGCAATTTAAACCCCTAAACCTTAAACCCTAACCCCTAAAACTAAAAAGTACGTGTAAACTAAAATTTACACAGACTGTGTATCAAAGTTTTTTTCTTATAAAAAATACAATTAGGATAATATAAGACAAAATAATAGCCCGTGGTGATAACGTATAAAAGATAACTAAGCAAGAAAATTGTACATGGTGAAAATTAGGCTAAAGCATAGGAGTAGTAAAATTATTAAGCCTAATTTTTATAATTTGTACAAAATTAAACTCTTAAAATCAAAGAGAGTAATCAAGTAAATCTTTTCACGTAGATGACACATGTAAACATTGCATGAATTGTTTACCACATCAGTACCAATCAATGACTCGTTAATAGAACTTGGTTGATTATTTGTTACAACATTTAGAGTACGATTAGGTGTTAAATCTACTCGAATGACTTGATTTTTTTTGGACTCTTAAGCCAAGTTTTTTTTTACTACTACTATTCAAGCTATAGTTGACATGAAAACAATTTCAATAAACTCTGTATTTGGTCACCACAAACCCTTCATATTTGGCTAAAACTGTAAAAGTATCCATCACCTAGGAAAATCTGATTACAACTACCAAAAGAAATATAATGTTTAATAGTAACAGCATTTTGTTACTCCATGTGTGAAAGAAAAATCTCATTGAGAAATAGGTAATGCAGATATGGCATTGACCTTAAACATCTAAGGAATCTTAATGCCGGACACAGATAAGGGACACGACGAATATATCACCTGCTCTACACACTACACAGGGTATCATTCCCACTCTATTGTTGATGGGGGCTTCGACGTAATGTTCAGCGTAACACGATTCACGCCTCGCACGTTGTTGCAGATTTTTTGAGAAACATCTTTAAGGAAACTACTTTCAAAACAGTACCTGGAATTTCAAAAGAGTTATGGAGTTATGAGGAAGCAAAAGGTCGTTTTTTAACCGTACTAGTCACTAAGACAAAAGCAAATACAAGTTCCTAGATGTTGAGAAACTTGTAACATGCAACACCAAGCTTGCCAAACATGTAATGATAATAACTTTGCATCAATTTTGTAGGATGCTAAAGTCGGGAAAACCAAGTCATTCAACCCCACGATCTATTTCAGCAAAACCATTAACCCCCTTCTTGCAAACAGCCATATCATGTGCTGAAAATTAACTTTAACGCGATCCATATTTAGAGACATGTTTGAGCTTAAGGCTTATGCTAAGCACATAGACATTTGGAGAACAATGAAGACTTACCAATCTGCTGTCATTCCATCTTGACTTGTAACAGCTCAGAGAGTAACAACATAAGAATGTGTCCTTTGATCGCCTTGAACTCCAACGGATTTTACAGGCAAAAAGACAGCAAAAGCTTGCCAAATTGAGTCATAAATACCAGCATCTTTGATGGATTGAATGAAAATTTCATCAACCTGGGGAAAAACAAGTTCATGACAGAAAAAAAGGTTTTATAAACAGGGTTGTACTTACTTAATAAACACCTCTTACCTGCCGCACAATATCTAAGGCATTGCCTTCGGTTACATCACCCAAGACTCGAACTGCAAGGCCAGGCCCAGGAAACGGAAGGCGCTTTAAAAATGGCTCAGGAACCTTCAATATCTTCCCAAGTTGCCGAGCCTTAAAAAATTAGGTACAAATAAATTAGAAGAGGAAACAGCCAAGTATACAAGTAAATGTCACAGGGAACAAAATCCAAACCTCATCCTTGAAGAGAAGTTTAAGTGGCTCAATGAGCTTTAATTTCATGTCTTTGGGAAGCCCTCCAACATTATGATGACTTTTTATCGTGTGAGAGTGAGTTCTTCCAGAACCTGGTGGAGGACAAGATTCGATAACGTCTGGGTACAAGGTTCCTTGAACAAGAAAAGCCGGCTTCTTCCCTAATTTGGGCAAAAGCATCAAAGATGCAGATAAATTCTTTGCCTATTATCTTTCTTTTCATCTCGGGGTCTACCACTCCTTTAAGTTTACTAAGAAATTGATCACTTGCGTCAACACAAGTAACGGGTAGATGAAGATCCCTTTCAAAGGTTTCCATCACACGTTCTCTTTCTTTATACCTTAATAAACCATTGTCAACGAAAACACAGTGAAGTCTATCCCCAATTGCCTTGTGAACAAGGGTTGCAGCAACTGTGGAATCAACACCTCCAGATAAAGCACAAATAACATGATCATCAGGTGCCAGTGCGTTGTTGATCGCTTTAATTTCTTCATCCATTACATCTTCCATTTTTCAACCAGCATTCACTCCACAGACATCAAACAAGAAATATCTCAGTGTTTCCATCCCTTCCGGCGAAGGTGTAACCTTAACAAACACAAGTCCAAACATCATTTAACTGCTTCAACAAGCTTCCCCCTTACAACCCATAAACGAAATCAATTTGATTCTGTTTTGTTTGATACTGAAACGCCAATAATTGAACACGGCTACAATGCAAATTTTACTTTTAAACTATAAAAATATCGCATTCCAATCGGTGTTATTACTAAGGCATTTGTTTATTACTATTCATTAGGTAAAAACAATAACAATAAAAATAAACCTTCATAAACACAAAACAAAACCCAAAAGCTCAAATTACCTCAGGATGATACTGCAACCCATAAAACCTCCGGCCTCTGTCCTCAACGGCGGCGACAGCCCCCTGCAGACTCCTAGCCACCACTTCAAACCCATCAGGCAACCTAGCAGCCTCGTCCCCATGACTCATCCAAACTACCTGCTTATCCCCAACCTTCTTCCCACCAAAAATATCACAGCTTTTCTCGACCTCGATCTACATTCTCCCATACTCCTGTTTCTGCCCCACCCTAACTTCACCACCGAGTCTCTGAACAATCAACTGAAGCCCATAGCAGATACCCAGAACAAAAACGCCATTGGACAGCGCCCAATCAACGAACCCATCAGAAAACGACGGCGAATAATCGGAATGGACCGAGTGAGGTCCGCCGGAAAGGATAACAACTTTGGGATTGAGCGCTGTGATGGAGGAGAGAGGTGAAGTGCCGGAGATGCAAAGGGAAAAAGACCGACAGAGCGCGAATACGGCGAGTGATGAGATGGGTGTATTGAGAACCGAAGTCTAGGATAAGGACTAAGTCGGATTTCACGTCCATTTTGGGTTCAGGGGAATAGGTGGCGGCAATCGAAGCGGCGGGAGGGTTCAAGGATAAAGGCGGATGAGAATTAGGGTTTTGAGACTGGCGGGAAAGTTTTAAATTAATAAAAGAAAGAAAGAAAAGATGTTAGTTCATATTTCATTATCTCTAAGCAATTAATTTCATTATCTCTAAGCAATTAATATATAATTGGACTTTTTGTATCACGTTGGTTAATTAAGAAATCTTTATTTATATATCACGGTTTAAATAGAATTCTTGATTTAATTAAATTTTTATTTATATATATTACGATTTAAATAACTTGATGTTTAAAATATTCATTGACTCTTTGTTTTATAGAAAAAGGTTATATATTATATTTTTTATATCATTATCGGTATTTGATTTATTGACCGACTAATTCAAATTAAATATTGTAAAGATCAGTTATGGTACAACTCTTCCAAACCAGCTTATTATATACATAACATAAAAATTCAAACAAATAACCTTATTTAAGAGATTTACCGTCTTATCTTAGTAAACAAACCATAGTAAATAATTTTTTTTATTAACACAATTTATCTTTCTGCTTTTCCGATGAACAAAAGTACCCTGTCTTTTTTTAGTGTTTTTGTGTCTCTTCTTTGGTCCAACGCTAAAAAATTAAAATTTAAGTCATAATATTAAATTTTAAATTCTAAACTATAAATCCTCAAAAATACATCCTACTCTCATTCCCTAAACCATAATCCTAAACTCTAATTATAATTTTTTTTGGATGAAAAAAAAATTATTGTTCTATGTCTCGTTAAAAATCTCTCTAGACCTAAATGAAAGAAAATAGTACTCATTACAAGCAAATGTGTAATACTGTCATTACACTAAATCATCCACAGAACCAACAATCAAAACCCTCAAAGTCCATAACTAAAACAAACCACCTACATCGGCATTCAACAAAGCACCAACCGACAATGGTGGCACATAAAATAAACGAACATCAAGCATCTCAGATTTGGTCAATTTTGTCATATGATCTGCGACCTTATTGTCATCCTGACAAGTACGACAGAACGAAACCAACCAATGACGAGCACAAATATCAAGAATATGGATGACTATACCATGAGAACATGTGTGCGTAAAATTCTGTTTTACAATTCTGATAGTCCAAACTATCTGTCTCGACCATGATGCGCCTGCAACCTATGTCCCATGCACATTTTAACCCAACAAAAATTCCTCATAGTTCAGCTTCCAGAGCAGAACAAACACCTATAAACTTCGAGAATCCAAGTAACCACAACTCTGATTCATCCCGAAGCACCTCACTGCAAAACGCTCGACTCCCCTGCACCTCCCGAGACCCATCAATGTTGACTTTATTTCAACCAATCGGAGGTGGAGTCTAGGAAAATGCTGCTGGCTGGCTACACTGAACAGACCGATGCGGAAGTGTGTAGCGACTCCGCAGCTTGAACCGAGAGACATTGAAGCCTGCGACTTTGCTCCAAGATCGACCCCTTATCATCCAAAGAATTATTAAATACAATAGAGTTTCGGAATAACCACAAGTTCTATAGAACAATACTAAATAAAAGGTCTCAATCTCTATTATCCTTGGCAAAATAAGTAAAATCTGACAAGTTGAGTCGAATCTTAGCTATAAAACCCATTAATAGAAACTCCACTAATCTCACTGATTTAATTAGGATAATCCAAAGTCTAATTATAAATTTTAATTTTAAATACTAAACTCAATTTATTAGGATGCGAGCATAAATAAAAACATAAAGAAGGACAGACGATTTGGATTCTTTCCCGACTCCCACTAAATTTGAAGATTGAAATTTCAATTATTTCCTTAACAATGGACGGTACAATTCAATTAAATAATAAAATTGTTTTTAATTATTTCACTTTTACGAGATATATATAGTTTTTTTTATAAAACGAGATATATATAGTTATATTTTAATACACAACATATGTAAATGGAATTTATACAATTTTTATATTTAAAACATACGATCTAAATTTTTAACTCTACAACTTTAAATCCAAAAATTTTAAATCATGAAACCTAAACCTTTAAACCCTAAATTAAACATATGACCTCTAAATTTGAAAAACTTATGTAAACTATGCGTATCAACGTTTTTCATATATATATATATATATATATATATATATATATATATTAGCAATTGTTGGGCATTGATTTATTTTTGTTCGAGACACGTTTTTAATTTTAAAATTATCACAATTAGGGGTGGACATTCGATCGAGTGGACTGGAGTCGAGTAAATTTTTTTTGAGTTAATCGATTTGACGAATTCTATTTTATAACTAAAACTTTATTTGAATCTTTTTTAGTCGAGTTTATGAAATTCGATTCAAGTCAAGTCGAGTTGTTTGCGTTTATGTTCAAATTTAATTGTAAACAATTATAATGTTATGATACTAATTAGTTCTAATTTAAACGACCTTCTATAACCATATACAATACACAAACATATATCGAGTATAATTATGAGACTTGACTCGAACTTGAAAATGATCCACTAATTACTAAAAAATTTAAGTTGTTCGAGTTTCTATTGTATAACTCAAACTTTATTTAAAAGTTTTTCGAGTCAAACTTATAAAATTACGATTTGAATCAAGACGAGTCAAAAAATTTCACGTCAAACAGAATTATTTAATTTTTCATGTCGAGTTTTGTCCATCCTTACTCACAACAAATGAAGTATTTTTTAATAAATAAATAAAATACTTTTAATCAATAAATCAACCCATTTCTTTATTTTGTATTTATTGACAATAAAAATGGATATTAAATCATGTTTTTAATAAATGTGGATCCACAAGCAGCACAACATTTTAATTATTTGGTTGCTTGAGCTGATATAAAGTGTGACAGCACAGTTGGGTAAATGCATATGGTTGAGCATTGGTTATCATATATCAATGACTAAGATTGTTGGAACACATTATTCAATTCATTTATAATCCATTCAACTTTTATCTGGTTATCAACATAATTTTCCCCTTTTTGATGTTTTTTTTATACTTCAATATTAAAAAAATAAAATTGAAAGTTTAAGATTAGAATTTGTAATTAAAGATTATGAGTAGGGTTTAGAGCATATGGTTAATTTTGAATTTAAAGTTTAGGATTTATAATTTAAAATTTAAGGTTAATGTTTAAAATTTAATTTTTAGTGTTAAGGCATTTATAGAGACACCGATAAGAGAAAGACTATTTTTGTTCTATTATTATTGTTATAATAAATCAAACTAGTATATTTAAGTAATTTAGTTTTTCTAACTATACAAGGATTTATTTATTTCATGATTTAGTTGTATATTTCTTAATTTCATGATTTAGTAGTATTTCAATTTTCAAGTATTTGAATTCTAGTTTATTTTGAAAAAAATTTATGGGTAAAACTTTGATACATAGGCTGTGTTCTAAATTTATGGGTAAAAATTTATGGGTAAAACCCAAATCCTAAATTTCTAACCCTAAAAAACTAAACCCCACACTATAAACCCTAAATTCTAAATACTAACCTTAAATTCTAAAACCTACAACCTAAACCCTTAAACCTTAAACCCTAAACTAAAACCCTAACCCCTAAAACTAAAACGCACGTGTAAACTAAAGTTTACACGGCATGTGTATCAAATTTTTTTCCTTTTTTTATACCAATTTCAACCTAAAATATGATTATGGTGAGCAAGTAAACAAATTGCTTAGATTAGTATAGTGGTTAGTGTGAGATATTTTGTTTGAATCCCAATTCTAACACCATTATTTTATTTTCATTTAACAAAATATATCTTGTAATGGTCAATTTACAAGTATTTAAATTTGGGTGATCAAAATGAAACTTTGTGATAGTTGAACCAAATATAAAAATCCTTATCCTATCATTTATGTCTTTTCACTTCACTTTCTCCTTCTCTAGCTCCCCTGCTCCTTATAAGATTCGTTAATGGCGTTTCAGATCTAAAAAAACGAACTATTGGAGCTTACACTAAGTTTAAATACCAGCCGAACCGAAGAACTTAAAGAGAAATAGGTTTTATCTTTCCGATTCAAAGGCGTTAATTTTTGTTGCGTGCGTGCATTTTCAATCAATGCAGAAGAAAATGGCGTATTCGTTTCCTGATGAAGTGCTGGAGCACGTCTTCTCGTTCATTCAATCCGACAAAGACCGGAACGCGGTATCGGCGGTGTGTAGATCGTGGTACGAAATCGAACGGTGGTGTCGGAGGAAGGTGTTCATCGGGAACTGTTACGCCGTGAGCCCTACGATGGTTATCAAGCGGTTCCCGGAAGTTAGATCCATTGAGCTGAAAGGGAAACCGCACTTCGCGGACTTCAATCTGGTGCCGGACGGCTGGGGCGGTTACGTTCTTCCGTGGATCGTTGAGATGGCCGGCGCCTACCCTTGGCTCGAAGAGATTCGGCTTAAAAGGATGGTAGTTACGGACGAAAGCTTGGAGCTTATCGCTAAGTCGTTTAAGAATTTCAAAGTGCTGGTGCTTTTCTCTTGCGAAGGGTTCTCAACCGATGGACTTGCTGCCATTGCTGCGGGTTGCAAGTTAGTTTTATGAACTCTTTTTATTCATTATTCTCTTAGTTTTGTAGTGAGAAGAAGGGTAAAAATTTGCTTTTTATTTTAACTAGATTTTTCATAAAGTAGTTTTGTTAAAAGATGAATTTTTGTTTTGTTGGATTGTAAATTGAGTGTAAAAACTGCTTGTGAATGCTTCACTCGTAGGTTCGAAGCTTAGCTTCTTGTTTCAGTCATCTTCCTTCTATTTTCCTCATTTCCTGTATTTGTTTTTCTCAGATCTGAAGGGAGCTACTTCCTTTTTCTTCTAGGATACCTTGTTGGTTTTTATTAGCAGATTCGTTTTGGGATTCTCTTTGCTCTTTAACTGGATTCATTTTCTCTTGATTTATTGTTTTTTGTCAACTTTTGTTGATTCATGATTGAAGGGAATAATTTTCCAAGCTGGGTCTTTCCTTTCACTTGGTGTTCTGTTTTTGTTTGTTAGCCGTAAATTCCATCTTGGGTTTTCTTGGATTCGTGTAACTTTATTTTTCTTGTTTAGTGATAGTATAATGGTTGACTGAACAATCATACACGTAAAGAATATACAACTTTTCTTGTATGTTTCATTGTAGAATAAGAAGGTAAATTTAGCGTGGTAGTCTAGTCATTTTCAGTGACAATGACAGTAGTGAGCTTCTAATTTTGTTCAACAACATTGATCTTCATGATTTTCCATGTTCACTCTAGGACTTATTTTTTTTTAACTCTTACTTGGTTTGGAGGGTTGTTCCTTTTTTTATTACTTCTTATGTGTCTTGTATGTTGCTTTTATGAATCAGTCTACGTGCTAATTGCAGGAATCTGAGAGAGCTGGACTTGAGGGAAAGTGAAGTGGATGATTTGAGTGGGTATTGGCTTACTCATTTTCCTGAGACATGCACATCCTTGGTATCCCTTAACATTTCTTGCTTGGGATCAGATGAAGTTAGTTTCTCAGCTTTGGAGCGCTTGGTGGGTAGATGTCCCAACCTGAGGTCTCTACGGCTCAACCGTGCAGTGACCCTTGATAAGATTGCCAACATTCTACGCCGTGCACCTCAGTTGGTTGATTTTGGCACTGGTAACTACGCCACCGAGCTACGGCCTGATGTCTTGTCAAACTTGACTGGAGCTTTCTCTAGTTGCAAGGAGCTAAAGAGCCTGTCTGGTTTTTGGGATGTGGTCCCGGCTTATCTTCCAGCTCTTTACTCCGTCTGTTCTAGATTAACGTCGCTGAACTTAAGCTATGCTACCATACAGTGTCCTGAAATAATCAAGCTAGTAAACCGTTGTCCTAGTTTGCAGCGCCTTTTGGTAAGCTTATTATTGTGGTATTGTTGGTTTAATAAAAAGATTGAGCATTGCTGGGTTAGAATTCCAATCGTAAACATGTTTGAACATAAAGCGGTTTTGATTTCAGGTACTTGACTACATTGAAGATAGTGGCCTTGAAGCTCTCGCTTCTAGTTGTAAGGACCTACAGGAATTACGTGTGTTCCCATCTGACCCATTTGGCGTAGAGCCGAATGTATCATTGACAGAACAGGGCCTTGTCGCTGTTTCTTTGGGTTGTCCTAAGCTACAGTCAGTTTTGTATTTCTGCCGTCGGATGACTAATGCAGCGTTAGTCACCATTGCCCGGAATTGTCCGAACTTCACTCGTTTTCGTCTTTGTATAATTGAGCCTAAAACAGCTGATTACCTGACCCTTGAGCCACTTGATGTTGGTTTTGGAGCCATTGTTGAGCATTGCAAGGATCTCAGACGGCTTTCCCTCTCTGGTCTTCTCACGGATCGTGTATTTGAATATATTGGGACATATGCAAAAAAGCTAGAAATGCTGTCCGTGGCTTTTGCTGGAGATAGTGATTTAGGACTCCATCACGTGCTTTCTGGCTGCGAAAGCCTTCGGAAACTAGAGATCAGGGACTGCCCCTTTGGGGGCAAGGCTCTTTTGGCCAATGCTGCAAAGCTGGAGACAATGCGATCCCTTTGGATGTCCTCTTGCACCGTGAGTTTCGGAGGATGTAAGCTGCTAGGTCAGAAAATGCCCAGGTTGAATGTCGAAGTTATAGATGAGACAGAACCTCCAGATTCAAGACCCGAAAGCTGCCCAGTCGATAAGCTCTACATATATAGGTCTGTTTCCGGGCCAAGGTTTGACATGCCTCCTTTTGTTTGGACAATGGATGAAGAACATAAGATTTTGCATTGAGGCTTCGTTCAGACATCTCCTACGAACCAGACATTGTGTTAGAGGCTCATTTGATTTCAAGAATGAATGTATCAGGTACTCGCTCCTACTCATCGTTCCTGCTTAATTATATGTAGCTTAACATAATCGCTGGAATGATTGGAGTGGTGGGAACATAAATAGGTAGAGGCCGTATCAAGAGTTTTTATTTGTTTTCCCATAGTTATCAAATATCACGTACACTAGTTTACAAGACTTTTGTATGTTTATGCATTTGTATCTCCTTTTTCGAGTAGTAATATTTACGTGGACGTAAAATCATCATTGTTAGCCTAATGGAGTTGTAAAAGTTTGAATATTCGACATCTTCTTTTTGTTGTGATCGTGCTCATGATAATAATGAATGCATGCCATGCAGTTGCCAAAGTTTTGCATTTGAGTCCTTTTTCTTTTCCTTTGTCCATTGTATTGCAATGAGTTTGAATTCAATAAGAATGAAAGCTGTTTTTCTCTGCTAAAAGACGACTCCTTTTGTCGTGTCATAACAGTTCCCACTTCCCATCTTTTGATCAGGAAAACTGGCTTTTTTTGAAGGACATGTTGGTACGGACCAATCATTACATGTCCAACTGTTTATAATCTAATCTGATCCTGAATCTTATGGTAATTATCAAGCAATCCAACTGTACACTTGTATGAGAGAGTAGCAAAAGCAAGGTGGTCTCACTCTCAGCTTTTCTCATTCCAGTATGGTAACTTTCAGCATGTTATTATTAGTATTATCATGATGGTTGGTTCCAAGTTTTAAGTTTGATTCGGTCTCTATAACGTGTGAAATTGAGTATATTTAACTCCTTGCACACGTAGTCCTCGAACCGGGTCTCCTAATTTAAACATCATCCTTCTTTTCCACATCTTAACCCAACTCTTGTCTAATCATATGATCAGTTCAGTTAATGACACAATCAAACTATCATTAATCGAGTCTTTTTGAAATGTTTAATTGTTAATTGAATAAATTATTGAGGAAAATAATTAATTAAACCAAATTACTAAATACATTAAATTAATTATTTCTTGAAGTGGAAAATAATAGAAGTGAATGAGAAAATGTACCTTCCAACGTTAAAACTTAGTTGATAATGAGGCCAAGCTTAAATGAAAAAAGAAAGAAAATTGTTGACGAAGGATGGTACGACCTTGTTGAGAATGAGCATGAAATTGTTAGGGTTTTTTAGTTTTGGTCTTTTTAGGTCTTACATATTTTATATTTTATGCTTTTGGTCCATAAGCTTTTAATCCATAACAATTTTTTGTCCCATTTTTCTCCCTAGGATTCTTTTACGCCTTGTTTATATTATAATATTAAATAATTAATTCAATTAATTAATCGTATTTTTTAAGAAAAAGATGATTTTATATATTAGCCATAAATGATATCATTGGTGACGGTATTCGAGATACAAGGGGACAAAACAATCAACATAGATCCAGATAGAGGAAACACTATTTAACACCCACTTAGCAAGATTAATTAATCGTATTTGAACCAACTTAATCACTAATCCAAATTTCTATAAACTTTTAACTGATCTTTAATTAAACTAATTTTAATGATTGTTAATTAACAAAGCTAATTCAGTTTTAACCAAATCATATACATCTCGAAGCTCATTCCTTTAACAACAACGGTGGGTACATGTATTTGCGAGTATGACTGATCATCAAAAACATCATTAATATTCTGTCTTGTGTTGTGTATGATTGTTGGGTTCGGTTCAGTAAAAAGTGATTCCCGGCATTATTATTAACAAATATTATTTGAATAAGAAATAAATGAAAAAGGAAAGGTGTAATTAGAGAATCATATGATTGTACAAATTGGTCCCTCAGCTTCCAAAATGATTACTACTACCAACTACTATCAATAATCAATGGCAACCATAATGCTCTGTTATGCTCCACGTACGTGAACTGATCATTTTACTTGCTTTTTTTTGCATTGGCAAAGCCGTCCATTTATTTCTTTTACTTACTTTCATGTATACATAATAAATTTGTTCACCTAAATAGATAATAAACCACCTAAATTCAAAAATGAAGAAGATGGTTATGAGTTATGAATGCTGAAATTCTAAGCTGAAAAGTTTCCAATCCAAAGACGACAGTTTTAATATAAGATTGCAGCACTAAACTGATGGATACCTTGAAGATGTTGCAGGTTTGGGGAATGCAAAAGCCAACTTGATCTTGTTTTTCCAGTGAGATTGTAAGCCGATTTGCTTATTTTCATCAAATCACTGCCCTGTAGATTGTCGAAAAGTCACAATTTGCAGCTAACTGACAACCTCATAGGAAGATCCTCAGAGTCTTAAGGTAGAGTAAATCAAACATTCACAGTGAGCAGCTACAAGAACAAACACGATGGTTTTGATTGGATTTGGATGCGAAACAGGCTATGCAGCAGTATCAAGAACATATCCTGTTCGGGCATTTTAACATTACATTGGCAAATTGCATTGTTTCACATGTAATCTATATCGGCTACCGTAGGCACTAATCAAGGACAAAACAACAAATAACAAAATTCTGGATCACTAATTTGTATTAACTGAGGTACCAGCTGTGCTCTGTATGGACTGCAAGAGATGCTGGATTCTGTATTTCATTATAGGCTGACCGTGTCTCGTCTTTTTGAACATCTCCTTCCTTTCTACCTTCCTCTGAGCTTCAGCTTTCTCTCTCTGTTCCTTCTTTGCTTGAATAGCTGCCTCCCTCTCTACCCTTGCCTTTTCTTTTTCCTCCCACTGCTTCTCGTACACTTCTTTCAAACTGTGCGAACTGTTACCATTCTCCTTTGTATTCTTCGTTTTCTTTGTCCTACTACAAATTTACGTCTTCATTCTCATCCCGCAACAACAATCCCTGCATTATCAGAGATTCAGTCTGTTCTAAAGTACATAAAACAGACTGTGTCTAGTTGCAGGCAAGGGATATCGATCTAAAATTCGGATTACATGTTTCCAACAGACTCATTCAGTCTATCCAGTCTTTCTAAGCTAAACATTGAACATAAATAACTTTTGAAAGAATCATCTAAGGAGCAATCTAAGATTTTGGAACACAATATCACAAATCTATATGCCATCCAACGAAGCCCCGAGTAAAAAGTAAAATGCTTAACCACTCATCTAATGAACCTGTTGGAGTACCGTGCCGATAACACAAAGCTATCGTCCTCTTTGGGTGCCGCCGAAGAGAAGCAGACCCTCAAGATTTTATCCAAACTCCGAAAAGAACTAAGGGCGCTTTTTGGTGCGTCAATAGGCGAAACACGGGTACCAATTGGACTAGCTTATTGAAGCACTAAAAGGTGCTCCTTAGCTCTCTTCCACTATACCAATTACCAAAGAAGACAGTACCTTTCCGTGTTATAAGCACAATGTTCTAACAGAACTCCATTTACAGCTTAAAACAGAATTCAAAATTTAACATATTATGCCTTAAGATATTTTAGAGCTACTAAATTCATCATATAATACAAACAGAAAAAAGGAAAAAGAAAACTAAAGTTAATCACCATTTCAAATTAAATGAAAACAAACCTCTGGGGTTCTTGAGGATGAAGGGAGACCGCTCTTCCCCTGATTTTCTAGCTTTAATGACTTCTTATACTTGTTAACATACTTAGCATTTTTATAGAACTCCCTTTTCTTCTCTGAGAAATAAAAAACACAAATTTTGCAAACAAACAAGGAGAAAAACTCAACAACAATAAAAAAAGAAACCCAGAAAAAAAAGATGGGAATCTATAGTACTTATTAAGGCGGGATTGTAGTTATTGTTGGTGGATTTGGCATTAGCAAACGCTTGAAGAGAGAGACCGGTTCCAGTTCCTCCCAGTCGATTCATGTTCTTCTTCTTCTTCTTCATAGTCATCAGTTTTGGGCCACCCATCATACTTCGGTCGCCGTTTCCACTTCCGTAGGGATTCCGGTTCTTCATTGTACACGAATAGAATTCCTAAAAATTTTAATTTGTCAATGTAGTTATTGGATGTTGAATGAAAACCTAATTCCTTTTTGGCTAAACTGCATCTGTGGTCATTAAAGTTCGAGTACAATTTTATTTTTGTCACTGTAGTTTCAAAAATCATGTTATGATCATTAAAATTATCAATATATCGTTAACTTTCGTTAGGTTAACGTGACATGTTAACAAAAGAAGTAGCCAGTCACTGTTTCTCTCATTGGATATCGCATTTGTCACGGACCAAACTTTTCGGATCGAGACATTAGCGCGAGCAACAAATAGAGAGGTTGTGCGCAATGCAACGGGCGTGCCAAATGTGGCCCAGCACTCGGAGAATGGCGAGGACCATACCTTTGGGACCAAGGCGTTAGCGCAAGAATCAGCGAAAGAGGGTTTCCGCGGTGTAACGAGCTTGCCAAGATCATTAGACTTGGCCCAGCACTTGGAGGAAGGCGTGGACCAGGCCTTTGGGACCGAGGCATTGGCGCAAGAATCAGCCAAAAAGGGTTTGCGCGGTGGAACGGGCTTGCCAAGACCATCACACTTGGCCCGGCACATGGAGAATGCTAAAGAGCCTGCAAGCCCACAAGACTTAGCCAAATCCATGAAGGATTCAGGAGGGTAAATTGGTCAAAGCATTATCCATTTATTTGAATATAATGTGTAGATAATGTTTGTGATAATTAGAGATTTGAATTTGAAATTTGATAAGATAAGATCAATCTCGACCGTCGATGTAATTTAAACTGAGTCGTTGGATGTATGGGAGTTCAACTATAAATAGAGGCTCCCTCCTCACTTGTAAATCATCTCATTCAATTCACTTCACTTTGAGTAATACAAGAAGCATTTACTCTAAAACTCTTTGAGTGTTCTTTCTATTGTTCTTTGTTGTTCTTGAGTGTTCTTCGTTGTTCTAGCTGCCAATCTCTTTCTGTTGTTCTTTGATTAGTTTTCGCTTAGAACGATCTTTCGTTCGAGGGCTTCGAGGAGTGTTTGATCTTCCGGAGCGAGAATCCTGGTTGAGTTAGGTGTTTGTTGAGAGATCTTCACCTAAGACCGTGACAAGGTACTTCAGGGTGACTTAGTCGACGTTTCAACCGAGAAAGCGACTAAGGTCCGGCACGACTCGTCTGGCAAAGGTATAGCCCCGCGACATAAGTGGTGTCAGTGACGAGATCCATCGAAACCTGGAGTGATTGTCGAAGCCGTTGTCGAGCAGGAGTACTCACAAGGCTGGTTGAAGGCTGACTTAGGCGTAGGAATCGACTGATTTGCGTCGAAGGCGTCTAAGGCCGCACGGATCAGCTAGAGTCAAAATCTAGCCCCGTGACAGTTGGTATCAGAGCTGAGCGGTGATAGTTGGTATCAAAGCTGAGCGGTGATAAGTTGGTGTCAAAGTCGATAGCGGGTTCCGTGACAGTTGGCATCGGAGCGAAGTCGTGCTGATAGTTGGTGTTAGAAAGAGCCGTGAGAGTTGGTAACAGAGAGAGCCACGAGAGGTGGAATCAAAGAAGTGCCGTGATAAGTGCTATCCGAGCGAGTCGAGGAAGAGACTTGCGTTCGAGCCAGCTCGCAGTTGCAGTCAAGCGTGGTGGTGACTTGTGTTCAAGCCAACTTGCAAGTGCAGTCAAGTGTGGTGGATTCCAGCTTGTAGTTGCAGTCAAGTGTGGTGGGTTCCAGCTTGTAGTTGCAGTTAAGCGTGGTGGTGGTTTGCGTTCGAGTTAGTCGATGTGATCAGGGATCAGACTAGTTCGTGGCAAAGTGGTGATTGAGATGGCACCAAAGAAGAAGACACTGACAATGGACGATGTAAGAAAGACTCTGAAGGAATTTGACGAGAGGAGCAACCGTCTTGAAAATAAGGTACAATCGAATCTTGAATTCATAACAGTCGTGGAGGCTTGGGTCGATAAACTCTTGGACTTCAAGAAGGAGGCCGAGGTGGTGTTTGAATAGCTAGAGTCAGTAAACCTTGAGAAGATGGGTTCGTTGGATATTGAGATGTTAGAGTCTCTAGAAGGGATCCAGGAGGAGGTTCAATGGGCTCTTAATGGCTTGGATGTGAAGATGTCTGAGCGTGGCGATTCCTTAGAGGCTGCAGTGGAAACTCTAAGAGAGGAGGCCAAAAAGACCCAGGGTGTTGTGGAGTCACGTCTTGAAAAGTTAGAGTCCATGGAGGGCAAGTTCAATGACGAGACACAACGCATCCTCAACGAGTTGGAGGTAGTTCGAGAGAGTTGTGCTTGTGAAGCCAAGATGGTGGATTTGCAAAAAGCGGATGATTCTTCCAAGGAGGAAACCGCGAAGGAGATCCAAGAAGTTCTCAACTCAGTGTACGAGAAGTTGAACCAACAAGGTAATTCCCTTCAAGATGCAATGGAGGCAATGGAGGCGGAATTGAAGTCGTTGGGAAAGAGGGTTTGTAGACTTGAGAAATCCGAAGAGGAGGCCAAGCAGACCCAAGGTATTTTCGAGTCCCGTCTTGACGAGTTAGAGTCCATAGATGACCGGTTCAAGGACGAGACACGAGAAGTTCTCAACAAGTTGGTGACATTTCGAGGGAGTAATGCGAGTGAAGCTGAGATGGAAGCTTTGCGAAAAGAAGTGGATGAGCTCAAGAGGGAGCTGCTCAGTTGCAAGATGGCAATGAGCGAATGTGATGCGCTCAAGACCTTCTTAGAGGGATTTAGACCTGGGGCGAAGCTCGCAGTGGAGCAGGGAGATGCCCAGAGACTTTCAGAGGCTATCGTTGTTGCCGAACCTCTGACCGAGCCCGCAGGATGCAAGCAGGCGAGTGTTGAGTCAACCATGCCCAGTTCGAGAGACAAGGGGAATGGTGAGGCTAAGTCCGTACCAGAGAAGAAGGGGAGCAAGAAGTTGAAGTGCTACTTCTGTGATGGTCCTCATTTGATAAGAGGATGTCCCGAGAAGAACCGCCTAGCTGCCATGGTGAAGACAGCAGACGAGTCGAAGGGAGAAGTAGCGAGACTTGGGGCGATTGCGAGTGTCAATGCCGCCAAGCGAAGGGAGAGCCGTGGTTCGACTACGAGTGCCAAAGTAGTCCAGCCGGCGATGAGACTTGGTGCGATAGCAAGTGAGGAAGCTGTCAAGCCGAGGGTAAAGACGAGGCAATTGAGGTGCTACTGATGTAAGGGACCTCATAAGTTGCGGAGATGCCCGTTTCGAGCCAAGTGGTCCGAGGGACAGGACAAGGCCAAGAGTAAAGAGCCTGAGAAACTTGGTTCCGAGTTGTTTAGTTCTGCCAAGGTAAGCGGAGACCATGAGCAGAATGGGTTGAAGATGTCTGGGAAGGCTGGAAAAGAGCTTGCCGAGAATGTTCGAGTGAAGAACATTACTTTTGAGACCAGTACAGTATCGAAGGGGGCTGAGCCGTCGAGGGACATAGCAACCGTTAAGATGCCACCTATGGGAAAGGTGGGAAAGAAGCGAAAGACTTCGAGGAAGAAGTGCCGATGCAAGTTGAAGCAACTAGAGTGCTACCAGTGTAAGGGGCCTCACAAATTGCGAGATTGCCTGGATCGAGTCAAGCCATCCAAGGAGTTGGATGAGCTCGAAGAGAGGGAGGCTGCATCGCTTGATCCGATAATGTCGAGTTCTGCCAAGGCCAAGGGGGACCGAAAGCAGAAAGGGGTGACCATGTCCGAGAAGGCTACCGAGGAGCTTGCCGAGGATGTTCGGGGAAAGAGCATCGCTTTTGAGACCATTGTAGAGTCGAAGGGGGCCAAGCTGTTAGGGGACATAGTAACCGTGGAGACACCACCAATGGGTAAGGTGGGAAACGAGCGACGAACTTCAGGTAGGAAATGTCGACGCAAGAGAAAGCACCGAACTTCAAGGAAGAAGGATCCATGCAAGAGAGCACCAAACTTCAAGTCAGAAGGGCGGGTGCAACCAGATGCAACGGACTTCAGGGAAGAAGAGCCGGTGCAGAGTAGCGCAACGGACTTTGTGGCGAAAGTGCCGATGCATGCAAAGAACTTTGATAAAGAAGGTTCAATGCAGAGGGGGCCAGACTTCAAGGAGAAAGAAGGGCTGACCCATTTTAGAGTAAATGTGATCGAGGAAAAGGTACATCTCAAACACATTCCTAGTGTTTTTGGTTTTGATTTGCCATTGTTGATGAGCGTAGGTCATGTGAAACCTAGTCTTCAGTGCGGGGGAAAAGAAGATTGGAAGAGACCTTTCAGAGTTCAAAGGGGCAAGCCAGAGTTGTCGACGAATCTGAGAGTTCAGTCTGTGTTTAATGTTGTGACGACTTCCAAGTCTTTGCCGCAGGACCAAGTGGGTCTGAGTCGAGGTAAATCAGAGTTTGTGGGAGAGTGCTCCTACAAGGGAGATGTATCAAGAGGCGTGTTAGCACGCGATATTCAACGACAGTTTAAGTCGAGGCGAGCAGTTCATATGGGGGAATTGCATGAAGCCGAGGCATCGACGAGTAATCAAGTTGACCCTGCCCAGGATCGTTCGAGTGCAGCGACGAGGGCGTCGCTAAGTCAAGTGGGGGAGATTGTCACTGACCAAACTTTTCGGATCGAGACATTAGCGCGAGCAACAAATAGAGAGGTTGTGCGCAATGCAACGGGCGTGCCAAATGTGGCCCAGCACTCGGAGAATGGCGAGGACCATACCTTTGGGACCAAGGCGTTAGCGTAAGAATCAGCGAAAGAGGGTTTGCGCGGTGTAACGAGCTTGCCAAGATCATTAGACTTGGCCCAGCACTTGGAGGAAGGCGTGGACCAGACCTTTGGGACCGAGGCATTGGCGCAAGAATCAGCCAAAGAGGGTTTGCGCGGTGGAACGGGCTTGCCAAGACCATCACACTTGGCCCGACACTTGGAGAATGCTAAAGAGCCCGCAAGCCCACAAGACTTAGCCAAATCCATGAAGGATTCAGGAGGGTAAATTGGTCAAAGCATTATCCATTTATTTGAATATAATGTGTAGATAATGTTTGTGATAATTAGAGATTTGAATTTGAGATTTGATCAGATAAGATAAGATAAGATCAATCTCGATCGTCGATGTAATTTAAACTGAGCCGTTGGATGTAGGGGAGTTCAACTATAAATAGAGGCTCCCTCCTCACTTGTAAATCATCTCATTCAATTCACTTCACTTTGAGTAATACAAGAAGCATTTACTCTAAAACTCTTTGAGTGTTCTTTCTATTGTTCTTTGTTGTTCTTGAATGTTCTTCGTTGTTCTATCTGCCAATCTCTTTCTGTTGTTCTTTGATTAGCTTTCGCTTAGAACGATCTTTCGTTCGAGGGCTTCGAGGAGTGTTTGATCTTCCGGAGCGAGAATCCTGGTTGAGTTAGGTGTTTGTTGAGAGATCTTCACCTAAGACCGTGACAAGGTACTTCAGGGTGACTTAGTCGACGTTTCAACCGAGAAAGCGACTAAGGTCCGGCACGATTCGTCTGGAAAAGGTATAGCCCCGCGACATAAGTGGTGTCAGTGACGAGATCCATCGAAACCTGGAGTGATTGTCGAAGCCGTTGTCGAGCAGGAGTACTCACAAGGCTGGTTGAAGGTTGACTTAGGCGTAGGAATCGACTGATTTGCGTCGAAGGCGTCTAAGGCTGCACGGATCAGCTAGAGTCAAAATCTAGCCCCGTGACACATTGCATCGGTTGGCATCTAATCTACACAATGCATATTGGGGGACGATATTTGCCGCCTGCGGCTGCTGGTGCTGGATCGATATCCCTGACGCTGACCACCTCTATCGTGGCCCCATTTAAGTGCAATGGCCACCAGCTTTGCCTTTGCTTCTGGATTTACGTACACATCTTCCTCCACGCTAATTTTCACTCTCCTTCTTTAATGCCCCAGCCAGGTGCCTTCAAATTCAATGCATTTGCACCCCCAACCTGCACTCGATTAACTATCCCCCACCTTTTTTAATTTAACAACTCCAACATTCACTCTTTTTAAAACCCTTTACAACAAGTCTTTCTGTACCTCAATAACCCAATTCTCCATTAGCTCAAATTTTCTTTCTTCGTTTTGGAACCAAGGGGGAGGGATTAACATGGATGGAGTTGGGAGTAATTTGAAGGTGGTAGAGAGTTCAAGGAGAAATAGATACTGCGAGGGATTGTTAAGGGTTATGGGGTTAATCCTTACGTTGGTTGCAGCAATTTGGACGGCTGTGGACAAGGAGACAAAGACTGTTACCATAAGTATCACAAACACCTTGCCCACTTTGCATGTCCCCGTCACGGCTAAGTGGCACTACATGTCTGCCTCTCAGTATTTTTTTTCCCTGATAAAAATGATGACTTCCCTATTTCTAGTTAGTAAGTTAAAAAGAAAGTAGGCCATTCCAGGGTAGATTTTATATCGTACTTCTTATTTTAGATCTGATGTTTTAGTCTTGAATCTTGATGAAACATAGATTTGCCCGACTCACACTCACCCGGTCCCGTATATGTTTTTGTTAGGTATTTCCTCATATAAAATGCAATACGCAGCAGCATCGACGGCAGCAGTTTGGACATCGAAAGGCAAGACAGGAATAGTTGTGGTGGTTCTAGACATGACCATAATGGGGTTGCTCTTGTCTGCTAACGGGGCAGAAATTGCTGTTGGGATCTTAGGCCAATACGGAAACTCGCATGTGCAGTGGAGGAGGGTATGTAATATGTTCGGAGGATTCTGCCACCAAATGACTGCTGCTATCATCTTATCTTTGGTTGCATCATTGATTTTCTTTTGGCTGGTAGCACTGGCGCCCATTCTCAACCTTCACAAGAAATCAAGGTAGAGATGGGAATGAAGGTGGACGGGGAACCGTTGGTGGCAATAATGTTTAGTATCTATATTTTAGCTTTAGCTCTAGTAGGAAAACAAGTAGTTGGAATATCAGAGTAGTACATGCGTAATTTAATTAGGCTTTTGGATGCTGTTAAATTTGAAGCCAGTCCGGTTGGTGTATCTAATCTGTCTTTACAGCGAACAATGAATATTCTAAATACAAATATGCACGAATACTTATGCTTACAAATCATGGACAGCAACCTTCGAAAGTGCTGATATGGTTCTCGCTGCAACTAGATGTCGCAGTTTGTCTTCAAAGACTGTTATTCACATGTATAGTTCTACTAGAATCTAGATGTTTACAAGTGAACCACACATGATAAAGTATACAACATTGACATATTAGTTGTATATCATCATTCATATGCAAAACACGGGTAATTTGCCCAAATTAGCATCAACTGTTTCTCAAATAGATTTCATTTATCTCTACAGGGCAATTGTAGCTTATACAAAATTTGATTTTCAGATAGCCTAGTTTTATCGGTAGGAGGATGGTTACGGAAGGAACAATGTACCTGGTAGTCCTATGGTTAAAGGCAGCCAATATACAGATGGACGCCATTTTCAAAAGCAAAATCAGACACATACAAACTAGAGGTATAGTTGTGAAAAGCTGTATCTTTTTCCACTAACAAGTTGAAACCGAAGGAACATGTTTGAGGATTAAAGAATAATGCACCCACATGGATTCAGCTTCTGCATGTCCTCTTTGCTCTTTGCTGCAGTGCACCAAAAAACAAGGACAATTAAACTAGGAGAGATTAAGGGTGGCAAATCTATCAACAAGGAACACATACAATTAAACGTTCAGGCAACCTTGAAAACCATTACGATGTGGCCTTTACACTACGTTGCGGCCGCAATTTAATACTATGGGGTGTAGAAAGATTTATATGAATTCAACAAGGACCTATATAAAATCTTGTACGTGATGAAAATAAAGAAATGTTGCGCATTCACGAAGGAGAGCTTGACGAACCTGTCTTGCGTTTTGATTTAGAAGGATGCACCAGCACGTGCATGGTGATAACATCATCAGGGAGGTCACCAATTGTTGTGATTGTGCAATCAGCGAGTGTTTTGTTATTTTCCAGAACTTTACCAGCATGTATGAGTTTCAAATCGTTTATCACCTTTGGTGTGACCGGATTGCCTGAAAATACATGAAGGTCGGCGGTTGTTTCAGGCCAGGGAGAGGAGGATCATCCAAGATATTTTAAATTAAAATATTCCATCACGAACATTCATAAATGAACTTTCCGCATACATATGTTTCATATAAAATAGAAACGACATTAACAAACAAATCAAACTGATGAGCACCTAATCCAGTTACAGAATTCAGCTAGGAACCTAGGAGCAAGTTACTAGGAAATAAGTAGAGAGATAGAACATAACCTTGGGGCCACTCAGCAACAATCTTTTGCTTAAGAGTTGAAACAGTCATGGACGATTTGTAAGTACCGTGGGCTATATCTTTCCCGTCATACAAGCGGAATCTAAGCTCAATAAACTCCTCGCCCTCGGCCATAGTAGAAGTTTTTGCTCTCCGTTCCCTGGTTTGCAGGACGTCAAAGTGGAATGCCATAAAAAAATATAGTTTTGTTGGAATTAATAGTTAAAATCGTCATATATTTTCAATCATAAGAACAGGAACATTTAGAGTTATATATACACATTCAATCACATGTTCATCTAGAACACAGAAAATTAAGAACTTCAGGTTTCATTCTTTGAAGATTGTTTCATACACTCACAGAGAAAAACGCATACTCCAATTCAGATTGCATTACATTAAACTAACCTCATTTGATCCTCTGAGAAATTTGTCTAGTATTAATGCATGTAAATCAACTTCCAGATCCAGAACCTCGCCAACAGACTGACAACTCCATATGATATGATAATTGATAAGGTTCCTCGACAATATAGCTAGCTAGCTCTCAACCAATGTTCCTTTCAACAAAATGATGAAACTCAACCTCAAGAACCATACGTATGATAACAATCATAATATCTTAATATTCTGCTAGATTGAGATTCAAGAAGAAAAGTGACATCAAACAACAAGATTTCTATCGAATATCTAATTAAGAAAACAGAAAAGAATCGGAAAAGAAGTGCAACTATATAAAACCTAATTTTGATTAATATAGGTAGGAATTAGGATTTCCTATTTTTCCATTCATCCTTTCCTTTTTTATACATTCATACGATGAACACATAAATCATAAGAATCATCGTTTCTTTCCCTCATTATTTTTCATCCATTTTTTTCCTAACTAACCAAATGAAACATGAGAGATTAGGAAAATCAACGACAATGATAAAGAAATTAAGAGAAAATAAGTAAAAATTGGATAGGGGAAATACCTGATCACAAAGCCATTGATGGGAAGATCAGTGAGAGAAAACAGGATTAAGGAAAAAGAAAAAAACTTTTTTGGGAGTGCCGTAACGTTGTTGGATATATAAGAAAAAAAGGACTTTCGGTTCATTGTTTGGCAGTTGAAAGCAAATTTCCTTTATTTATTTTCTTTTCCCGAAATTCTGTTATAAGTTGCTGAAATCGAAATAGGTACAGACAGTGAACGAAAAGTTTGCCCCGTGAAATCAAAGGTATGATGGAATGGCTGTACACGTGGCTTTTTATGAGTGTTTGTTCGTATAATGAAAGCGGTTAGCAACAGATAGAGACAAACATGGAGGTCGTTGCTTTGAACAAAAAGGAATGAGGAAGAGGTCGTTGCTGATAATTACTACTAACAAATTTCTTCAACTATGGGTTCGTTTCGTTTGTTTCTCGAAAATTTATTTTAAAAAATATTTTTTAAATTTAATTTTTTATATTTGAATAGTTCTCTGTAAAATAATGTTCGTTATTTGATATATTGTCATTAAATACATTTAATAATATATCGTCTGAATTTATTAGAAAACAAAACAGAAAAATCTACTAAATGGAATGAGAATGTAGCAGAAAAAAAAAACAAAATAAAACTAAATTGAAAAAATTATTAAACAAAACATCACACGTTTAGTGAGCTGCAACGATATGAAGAGATGAAACACTGAAGAAATAAAACATGAAACAAAACAGTTTGTCTCTATCCACCTATACGTTTAAGGATTGAAGTAGGAATGGTGAGCGAAACCAACAATCTTGCAGGCTGCTTCGCGAAACAGATCCGACGTATCGGTAAACAAACCACAAAAGGGAATCAAACTGCTAAAAAATCATCCGACAACCGCAAATTAGAGCTCAACATCGTGAAAAAACTATCCATGATTGCAAATCTACCGCAAATATAAGCGAAAACGTGCCATAGGCAGAAGCGTGCCACAAGACAGAGAAAAAATGTGTCACAACGCGGATGAAAAACGTACTACAAAGACATAAAAATTAAAAAAAAAACCGAAACATAAGAAAAAACAAAAAGAGAAATCTAGGGGTGGTCAGGTTAGCAAAAGGGAAGAACCTTGAAGATAAGCAAAAAGAGAGCATTACAATAAGAACGCTATGGGGAAGGAATTGGCAACAGGCCAACCCGAGCTTTCCGGTTGCCAAATATTGCCTCCTTTGAGCATCACCAGTCCTATATTCAATGAACCCTTGTGCACTTGCACTCCAAATACCTCCGACCTTATCCCCTGCTAACACCTCTCGGTTCATCATCACTCATTCGGTCACTTTCAGGGACGGAGCTATTAAGCTATTGGGAGGGGTTGCTGCCCCGACTCCGTCCCTGGTCACCTTTACTTTCATAACCAAGACCTCAACAACCCGTTGTCACCCCACTCGAGAACCCATGTGCTTCACCCTTCGACCATTTCCTCAACCCGAGCCGCTTGGTTCACATCAGTGCCTAATAGAACCACCATCGCTCAGCAACTCCCAAATCGACACGCCACCAAACGCCTTCACCATTGCCACTCGGCAAGCCTTACGTCTACATACCCCAAACCAAAACACAGAAAAATCTAGTGAGAAAGAAGAAAAGAGGGAAACCGAAAGTTAGAGAAGAAAGCCAAGAAATGAAGCTTACCATTTGGCTTTGGGTGAGCTTCCGATGATCGGAGTCTACTGCCGAAGCAACGCAGGAAACAAAGACGAAGATAAACGACAGAAATGGCGACGGTGCATGTACTCCGAGGTGATCTTAGGGCGGTTATGTGAGCACCAAAACCATGGAGGAGAAAGAAAGTTTGTTTCAGTGCAGTATTGGTTTGCCGAAGAGGAGGCCCGACGGTGACTGGTGGCGTTTGAAAACTGCGGCTGGTAGGTTTTTAGAGAAGGTTCAATTTTTAGTTTTCTTTTTGGTATTTGAATCATAAATGAAATTGAAGAAGAGAAGACAATGAAATAAGGGAGAGAAGAGAAAGGGTGAACTGCGAGGGTCACCTGGTCTCGATTCACCCGCCTGGTTTGCAACCCAAGCGTCAACAGGCCACTAGGCTCACGTTTGACCAGCCTGGGAAGATGGCCCGCGTTCGGCTCAATTCGCGAACCCAGCACACTTTGGGTCTTGTTTTTCTTTGCCTTTAATTGTTTTAGTGCACTTTACATTTTTTATTATTTATACATATTATTTACCCATTAGATTTAATTATTATTTATATTAGTATTATATGACTACTAGTATATGTGTTCTATTGTATACTTTTACTACCACTGTCATTTTTTTTACATTTACTTTTCATTTAATTTACCTTGTTGTTCATTAATAATTCTAGTTAATTTAATTACTAACATTTTCCCTTCTTTTTGCAGTCTCACTTACTCGAATACATGCATTTTTTATTGATATTTTATAATATATTTTTTTGTGTACAAACGCCATTATAGATCTTGACTTTTTGCGGCATTTTTTCCTCGCAAACGCCGTAAACTATTGCGGTACTGGTTTCAACGGTACTTCTTGCAGCGTTTTTCTAAGTGCCGGGAAAGTTTTTAACGGCGCTAAAAAATGTCGCTATAAGACTAAAAAACGCCGCTAAAGACATAATTTGCTGTGGTGTTTTTTTTATTTAATTTGAACTTGTATATCAAATGTGCCATCCTTAAAAGAATATCAATAGTTACATGCTTGAAGGAACATTTTGTGCATTGGGGTAGCTATTAGAAGTGCTCGGGGGGAGTGGGTCTTTGGTTTTTCTAGGAGCTTAGGAGCCGCTCGATGTTGTTGTCTCAACTATGGACAATTATGATATTTAACAATATTTGGAGTGAGACTAAAGAAAGATCTTGAGTTTGCTTAAGCATGTTGGTATCATTTAAGTAGGTCTCGAATTTAAAATTTTGTGTATGTAAAAAAATTTCACTGGGAGACTCGCCCTCGAAAATAAGGTGTGCGACGCTGGTCGGTTTAGATTAATCAGGACAAAGTACTAAAAACCGAGAGGACAACCAAAAAGAAAAAGATCATAATCGAAACAGGAATATATGGAAGTAGTTAAGATTGTTATTCACAGTGCAACCTCTATATGCAAATGCAATGCAATGCCTTGGACGTGCTTTAGACTTATTCCGAATTCCACGTATCCTAAGATCAAGCATGGCTGCAACCCGCATGCCCAAACAAGTACGAGATATACAAGTATGGAGTAAGTGCTTACAGAATAGAGCTAGAAATCAAGCTCAAATGGGATAAGATATAACTAGAGATAAAAAAAATAAGGGAAAAGTCTAAATAAATTAAAATTCAGAGTCTAAATAAATAAATATCACAACTAATACTAATAATATTTATATATATTTTTTGATAAGTTCTTTTTTAGGGAGTTAATATAATATAGATTCGTCCCTGAATGCTTAGGAAAATCATGCGTAATGATAATAAAGAGATGTGAAGGGGTTCATCCATGGGTGGAGCTACATAAAAGAAAAAAATTTAAGAAAAAGTTTTTTTTTATATATATATGTTTTATGTTAAATATATATATAAAAAAAAGAGAAAATTGACACCATTTTAAAAATAAATTAATATCGGTTTAAAAATAATTAAATTTTTTAAAAGAAAATTGACCTTCATCATTTGACGTTACCCATTTTTTAATAAAATATGAATTAATATTTAAAATTTTGACTGAAATATAAATTTTTGACTCCGACCATGGATCCATCCTCCTCCTGGGTAGACTGACTATTACAAAGCTGATGATCAGTTCCAATATGTATATTATAAATTCCAGTACTTTCCACCTCCACTGGTTCTGCTTTTTGCCATTGTTTGACACCACCATTCATATGCTTGTCTCAATATACAATGGAGGAATCTACTCAAGACAGCATATTCCCCCCTCTTCTGCTGGACCGATAGAATAATGAAAATTCTATAACATTTATAGCCTGTAAATAGTCTGTTCAATGCTATTCCATTTATCATGTAAAGTTTATCTTACCCTCATTCTCTTTTTAAAAAATAAACATATATATATGTATGTCATTAGGATATGAGAATGTTGTTTATCTACTGATATATAGCATCAGATTCGTATAATTACCAAGTCTTTTGCTGCCAAGTCTGAGGTGAAGTTTTACACCACTGATATCGACATGACAGCCAGTTGTCCACCATTGCAGAGAACCAAAGGTAATACAAAGGTAAGGAATCAGGGACGGGCATAATATTATATTAAAGGTGAACTTATAAAATTTAAGAAAGTAAAAATAAATTTATAATAAAAAATATATAATCTTTTTTAATTATATATGAATTTTAAAATTTTAGAGGGAGACGATCGCCCCTCGGTCTATCCCTGCGAGGAATGGTATCCTTTCTTTATCTAAGATAAAAGTGGAAGAACCAAAGGTAACAGACAACATATTTCTCCTTTTCAGTTGTTCATGAGATGCGTATAAATTGAAAGATTATATTTGATCAGGGTGGATTTTAGCCATGATCACTCATCTTGAGAGATCTCACAAATTAGTGGTCGCAGTGGCGGATTCAGAAATTTAAACTTGATAATTCATCGACCAGTCTAATATTTTAAAATCAATTTATACTGTTGTAATAATATATTAACGATTAATAATTGTTGTGCAAGCAAATATGATTTATAGTTTAAAGACATATTGATATTGAAGAACCAATCCATATAAATATGTTTTAGATATTATAATTATCTTACACGGATGTACTTGTATTTTAGAGAGTAGAAAAGCTTATTATAGTGAAAGTTAATTTTTATTTTCAATTGAGATTTTTAGTTTTGATGTTAACCATCAGATCAATTGAAGTTAAACTATGTTAAACTTCTGACAAAACTAATATTTTTCACCGTTGGGATTGATCGATGACTGTTCCGTTAATCGAAAGTATGACCTTGGCAATAGCTGTAAAATTAGGGTTCTTTTTTGGAAGAATATTTTAACGTGCCACATTAATATTTCTTAATGGTGTTAACAATACTACAACAGTGATCATAATGAATTTAAATTAAAATTTTAATGACTATAATGAAGGATTTTTTATTCCAATGACCAAAGTTAAAGCACCCTAAAAATCTAGTGATTACCAAAATAGTTTATCCTATTTTTTAATGGGGATCACTTGACTCACCATGCACCACGGTGCATCCGCCCCTAAGTGGGCGTGGACCATTAAATTAAAGATGCCTTGTCTCCTACTTTAACCACCAGCGGTCGAAGGTTCGACCATCACCCTGAGTATAGAGCAATTTTAAATTTGTGGCCAGCGTGTATCTTTTGTATGGGCCAACAAAATACGAAAGATTAATTATTAAGTTCGTTTCAGGGAAACAAAAAAATTAAAGATGCCTTGCACAAACTAAGATAAAGGTTATATAAAGTTGACTTCATTAATTTAAGAATAGAAACATATTACAAGCTAATTGAAAGCTATACGGACAAAGCACATGAGAGACATAGAAAGCTACACAAATTACTACAATACACATTCCCGCTCCTCAAAGTTAGCACTTTGATTGATCTGAGCCAATTTTATTCATTTCTTCAGTGTGCTTAATTTGATATAGACTGATAGGGCCTGAGCAAAGGTATTAGCCCTCCACTTAGATGGAGGGACATGACTTCATTGGTGGAACCCACCAGCTTTCCGCCGATGAAGACAGCCGGAACCGGCGCGTTACACCCCAACCTCATGAGCGCCCTCTCCATTTCCCTGCCTTCGGGGTCTTGGTCGAGCTCGTGGACCGTCGGGGTTACCCCAACCTCTTGGAATAGAATCTTGAGCGCATAGCACAGGCAACATGAGCTCTTGCTGAATAGCACCAGCCCATTCTCCGAAACCAACCTCGTCACCTTGTCCATGTTGAAAAAATCCTGATTCACAATGTTAAATTGGTTAAAGAAAAGGTTAAGGACTGTCGGATCAATTTCGGAGTGCGGTGGATCCAATGGTGGTGGGAGGAGGTTGGACTAATGAGAAGGTGAGGTGGGGAATGGGAGAAGAAGGGTTCAAAGCATGAGGTTGCTGGAAATTTAAGCTCTCATGCTAGAGTATTTATAGGGACAGCAAAGAGTAGACTCCATGTTTTAAACCAAAGAAATGTGATTTACCTGGATGCTAAAACCCATAAAGTTACTTTATAGGACGGGGACTACTTATTTCCATGGGGCTCAAACTTTGCAAACACTTTTGAAAATTGATGATTCTAAATAATGATCAGGTAGCAAGATTTGTATGAGAAATTGAGTTTGCGACCAACATGTTTAGCCCACTAATTAATCATGGTTTCAGATTTTCTTTTTATGTTTTTAAATATTTTCTAGGGTTTTTGATCCGTTCCAAATTCATACAAATATTTTTCTCTTTTGAAAATGAAATTTTAGGTGTATTTAGTTTTTTACTAAAATTTTCAGTCCGGGTTGAGATTAGATTTAAATAAAAATTTAATAAAAAAAATTTAATTCTTTTTTTTTGAATAAGTGGTACTTTTATTATCCAAGAACAAACTAGCTTATCAAAACATTATAGACTCCATACAGAACTCAATATAAAATCCGAGCCAGAGGACATGAACTTGCCCCCAAATCTCCACCTAACGTCTTGCTTAATCAGCAAATAAACATCAATAATAAGCCGAGCCCTCCTAGCATGCATACGACCATTACGTTCCTGCCAAATATAGTAGTTCAAACAATTTCAAGAAATACGGATAATATTGGCCAATAAAGACTTGCCCTTGTCATGAGCCTGCACCCATGCCAAACATTCAGCCCAGCCATCAAACTGAACAACCAAGTGACACGCATCCAATACCATACCCTATACCTAGTTATAACTTCTTAATTAAAAAAAGAATTTAATTCTAATAAGAAAATTTTACACAAATATTAATTTTACATTCTAATTATAACTTCTTAATTTAATAAGAATTTTAAAAATCAAATTTTAATTTTATAAATATTTTTCAATATTAAGTTACAGTTTCTTAAATCTATAATATATTTTTGGTTTAATTTTGTAAAAGTTATTAAATTCAGAGGCGTGTGATAACGAGGCCTCTCCCCAAAATCGGGAAATTTGAAATAAGCCCTTCAATTTTTTAAAATTTTAATTAGATCCCATCAGATTTTGTAGAAATACTAATTAAGCCACAACATTTGTAAATAATTTTAATTACACCCTTAAAATTATTGAACATTCTCATTAAGTCTCCCAAATTTTTTACAAAATTTTCATTAGAACCCCATATTTTTCAAAAATTATCATTAAACCCCACAAACTTACAATCAGGCCTTCAATTTTTTTTAAAATTTTTTAATTAAACCTTCATAATGTCTTACCAAGATCCACAAGTGAGTATATATTATAAACATTATTTAAAATTTTGAGACGGATGCAGGATTGGACTGAAAATATCGAATAAATTTAAGAACGAAATGTGTTCAAATATACATGAATAAAAGTCGGTTCGAGTCGGACCAACAAAACAACAGTCCCGCCACTTTGTAATTATTTCCTAATGATTTCAATCAAGATGCAACAGCAGTAAAAAATTGCGAGTCTAGCAAGTCACTTTAAACCAGATTCTCAAAATCATCTCCTTTTTGGATCCCTTATGGAGAAAGATTACGGAGGAGATCGCGAATGTGATGGCCTTTCGGTGCTTATTTCTTTCCATGTTGCGCCCACCAACTTGTATGATTCTTCCCACATGCATCTACTAAATATATATATATATATTGCACCATCATATGTGCGAGTGAGCCTCGCACACACGTGTGCAATGACAACAACTCTTCTACGTGGGATGGGATTCTCTATCCTTGTTATCAAGGACATACACAAGATTTTATGTTATGGGTGCAAACTGTTAAGAAGTTATATTAGAAATTTAAGTGTGCGAACTTAGGTACATAAACTATACGGGAGTTTGAAATTTTCAGGAGGTGTGATAGCTCCAGCACCCCTAGTCCATCCCTGCTCGTTGTCAAGGACATACACAAGATGTTTGAATGAGCTGGGGGGAAACAGTGCACAATTGTAGAAGAAGAGTATGCTATTTGTATGTATACCGGTAACTATTTTAAATGTTTGTTCTTGTGGTTGTGTATCATGTCCATCATTTGGATATGAGGATATGACTTTTAAAGATTTTCTAAATATTTAGAAAAGTTTAAGAAAACTTAGTTATACCTATATCGGATACATACCGACGTCCGGCACTTATACCCGAGTATGAGTAACATAGTTATCATATAGTTTGATATAAAATCATTAACTAAACTTGTTAAAAGATAACTGTAATACCCTCAAGAATGTCACCAGCATGATGTTGCTTTTGCAAGTATGGTCAGTTCACGACAGGGGGCATAAGCTTTGAAATATTGGATCGATATGATTAATGATTCTTCATTACCAGAAACAACAGTCAAACCGCATTTCTGCTTCGTGGAAACTTTATTCCATTCTATTCTATTCTCCAGTGGGATGGGATCCATCACAAGTTTTATTACAGGCCATGCATTTATGTCTGTTTCCGATAGGAAAGAATCCTACAACGTCAATTGCTTCATTACGTGGAAATTGAATAAGCATGCACCACAGCACCAGTCAATATTGAAATGAAGGAGTATTTACTTTTTAAATTATTAGGTTTAGGCTATTCTCAAGAAGTTCATGTTATTTCACAGTAGGGCTAAGTTTAATTTCCAATATTGGAATAGGCAATTAAGTTGTTTCCTTTTTATTTTTTTTACATGGTTATTGCTAGAACCAGATGGCCTTAGCATCTATAAGCATTTGTTTGAGTGATCCATCCACATGAAGAGATATGACATCTTTCGCTGAGCCTACCAATCTTCCACCAATGAACACGGCCGGGACTGAGGGATCGCACCCAAGCCCTCGTAGAGCCCGCTCCATGTCTCGCCCACTAGGCTCGTGGTCGATCTCATGGATCGCCGGGCTAGCACCGAGCTCGTAAAACAGTGTCTTGATGCTGTAACACATGTAACATGAGCTCTTTGTGAATATCACAGCTGCCTTCTTGGATGCCAAATCTCTCACCTTGTCCATTACCACAACCTGAACCGCTCTCTTTTGATATTGTTAAACAGATTCAATCTACAACATACAATTTGCCAACAATTAATGCAGCCAATAAGTAGCAAAAGAAGCTGAAATTTAAGAAAGATGAAACAGGCAAATAAGTGAGCAGGCTTAGCTCTGGTGGAGTTGGAGACTGCATCATCTGTTATTTATAAGGCGTGGGGCGGGAGAGTTGGATGTTGCATGAATTGTTTAATGTAAAAGTAGCATAAAAAAGGAAACAAGTTCCATAAGATACTTGTTTGGATAAGGGGAAAATAAACAAGATTGTGTATGTTAGTAACGACACTGTTGTATTAAACAAGTTGAAATCATATTGATAAATAAATCAAATTTCTTGGATTGTCCGTACATCTGAATTGTGTTGGGAATATATGCTATTAATAAGTGATTCTTTAAACAATGTCAAATATAAAATATAAAATCACTTTCGGTTGCATTGCTGCTATAATAATATTGCTTTTTTTGCCAATAAAGAAAAGAATAATGGGATCAAATGATATAATATTAGTAATAATTACACTAGATTGATAGTTTCTTTCACCGTAGTCGATTCAGAATGTCAATTATCATGAATAGAATAACTGCTTTTTCTGTTTGAGTTTGAGATATCGACTTTATCTGCACATTTTTTAACTGAGAAAAAGGTTCTTACCCCCAACATCAAAATGCCATTTCCGCCCTGCAAAGTAGTCTTGCTTTCATGGATTCTGGCATTTTAAGTTTTTTTTTTGTCTTCCTCTCGGTTTCCAGGGCTTTTGCTCTGACTAATTTAGAACCGCATCTCACACCTGATTTTCGTGAGTGGGTTTCCCAACAAAAATTTTGAGATTTTTTTGCATGCACAATGCCTCAAACTCAAGACCAGCAAAATTTGAAGATGACAAGGGATTTAACGAAAGATCAATGTCATGAAGAAAGTAACGAATACTCATGCTTTATCACAAAAATGAGGGCTCATAGTCATAGATCTCATATAAGGAAGAGGTGCATTAATTAACTTAGTTTTACACACCTCTATAACTTTTGGTACGACTAGTATTTTAACGATCCAAGTGTAGAATTTCATGTTCTACTTACGTATCTCATATATGTCAAATTTTGAGTAAATTAAAAATATATAACTTATTTATTTTATGAAAAGACGTTTTTCAACCGTTAAATATATATTTTAATAAATATATTATTTTCGATCGACGTGATAGGGCTATTACAACTATTCCTGTTCTTACATATTTAAAATAATTGGATTAGGCTTGTGTTGTGGGTGGGGAGGGGAGAATATTTTTGAGGCTTATCCATGCCTAAAAAATTGGAGGGATGAATAGAGTTGCCTTTGCAAAGATGGGATTTGCCAAATACTTAAGCAACACTTGGAATGAAAAAGCTAAATAGAACAAAATAAAAGACTGCTAGGCTATTTTATCTAAATATCCATTTTTAATATTATTTATGTTTCTAACACTAAACCAAATTATTTTTGGATCTAGCATTCATTTGTAGAGATTCGCCTTATTGGTATAGTGAGTTATATTAAAAAAAGTAAAAATTTATGGAACTCACCGTACCAGCATGGCAAGTTTCATGGGTTTTTACTTTTTTATTGGGTTTATTTATAGATATTCGTTATAAGCTCCAATTAAAAAAAACACTCATATAACTCGTTATGCTGGTATGACGAGTTTCATAAGCTTTTACTCTCTCTGTCCTAGAAAAATTGTCACTTTTCTGTCTTAAAATTGCCCCACATAAATTGCCACTTTGAAAAACTCAACCAATTTTTTTAACACATATTTATTTTTCTATCATTTTTTTAGTTTTTCAGCAAAAACAAAAGTAAACTTTCTAAGGGCAAATTTGTCATTTCAATTATTTTACACATATAACTTTTTCTTTCTAAAACTCCGTAAAAAGTCAACATGTGACACAATTAGTGGAACGGAGAGAATATTTATTTTAATAAAACTCATTATAAGTGTCGGAGAAGTTCCTGCAAAGAGTATTAGATCAAAAAATAATTTTAATTAAAATTTTCAACATAAATAATATTTAAAAAAATGAGATATTTGAATAAAAACGCCGACAAGTCTTTGAGAAGAGAATAATGACCCCGTGACAAGTGGTATCAGAACGACCCTTTGACTGTCCGATTTCACGCCAAGCGTCCCAGGAGTGAGTAGGCAGGGTGAACAACTGTGACAAAGTGGCCCATCACGAGAGCGAAAGCTCGTGACGATTGCGTCACAAGGTTGAGTGAGGGAGAATGTCACGCCTGAGAAGAGGCGGGGTTATTAATCTCATATCAAAAAAGAAAATGGAGGTCTTGAGATATATAAACGGTGGCGTTGCACAGTCTATCAGACATGTCTTTTGAAAAGAGAATAATAGCCCGTGACAAGAGCCACCTACTTGGCCCCTCCATCCGAATCTCCATTTTTGGCATTAAATGGCAGGCAATTGCATCTTCCTCCACCTTTGTTCTACGTCACCCCTTTAGCTTTTAGCATGCAGGAGAGGAATCCTTGTTTTTTAGACCCAGCACGTGACACGACCTCCTCGCCCACTTCAATCTCCGATTCCTGTTAGTGGTATTCACAATATATTAATCAAATCGTTTATTTTAAACGACTAATTAATTATTATAACGATTATTAACTATAATTTATGTGTTAAGAAATGATTAATCATTATAAGTAAACAGTTAATAACCGCTACGGTACACATCCATCCATCCGTCTATACAAAAGATATGCATTATGTGTGAATTTTATTTAGAAGTATCCTGATTTTCAATTTTATTGTTTGTTGTAATATTTGATTGGAGTTATAGTTATTGGGTGCATTATTTGTGATGGTCTATAGACTATACTAATAATAAATTTATCGATTGAGTTGGTATTACAAGTAAACCACGTACCAACTCAAACAATAAAAATCTAAAAAAAATTAAATTTTGATATATTTAAATACAAATAGGATATTTCATCCATTTAATAATTTTAATTGTGGATTAAGTTTTGACTCAATTGACATAGCTTGAAGCTCATGAGTTCGAATGTGTTTCAATATAATTACCTTTGATTTAAAATTTTAGGTAATTATAAGTGGTTTAAATATTATATAAATAATCTATAATACTTTGAGTAACAAAATAAAACTGAAGAAGTTACTACACGTAAAAAAAAACTACACACTTGTCACCAGGGATGTTCATAACTGGGTCATAGAGTACCTAGATATTAGGGGTGGGCAATAAAACCGAGAAAACTGAAAAATCGATTCAAACCAGGCTATGTTGTTCGGTTCGGTTTGGATTTGCATCTTGAGATTCTGTTTTCGGTTCGGTTTAAAATTCAAGTTTCTCAATTCGGTTTCGGGTTTTCCATATAGAACCCGTTTATTCCATATCAACCCAAATAAAAAAAACATTATGACCCAAATTAAATGTACTATATTTTAAAGATAGTCTATTGAAATATTTGGATTTGTTTTGAAGGTAGTCTCTTGGAATATTTGAATATGTATTTATAATATTAAGTTGATTGAATATTACTTTTCAAATTGGAATATGTTTTTTTTATAATATTTACTATTCAGATGATGTTTTACGATGTTGAATATTTGAGTTTTTCTTTAATCAAATAATATGTTAGACTAAATATTTTGGTTTTATGTTGGTGTTGTGGAATCATTGTGTGGATATTAATTGAATGTATATTTTATGTGATTTGATTTTTAGATATGTTGTCTGTTTTGCAATCATTGTTTTTTTTAATTTATTCTTATTTGAAATCTTAGTTTTTGTCGAGGGCCCAAGACTTATGTTTTCTTGTTCTTCATAAAAAATTAAATTGATATTTGAGTGTCCAATGGTAAATTAAAATATGTTATGTGTTGCCTTTTTTTTAATTTGAAAAAAAAAACCCATTAAAACAGTGGTTTTTAACCGAAACAAACCGCAAAATTCGGTTTTTGGTATTTTGGTTTTTTACCATTCGGTTTCGATTTCGGTTTTCATTTTAAAAAAACACATATTGCAATTCGGTTCATATTTTGTCAAAAAACCGAATCGAATACACCCCTACCAGATGCCCAACAAACTCATAATACAAATTAATAAAGTGAAAGGGAGGATAAAACAGAGTAATACTATAATAGTGTTATTGAATTTATTGAGCATCTGAGTATCCTATGACTCGATTATCAACACTCCTACTTCTCACAACTATACACACCTTTTATGTATGTATTTTTGTATGTATGTATGTATGTAGTGCCTTTCAACCAAACGGACCGGAGGCCCAAGTCAAGCCCAACCAGTAGACAAACAAGACAGTAGGACGTTTCAAAGTGTCAAACTTCCCTTTGTATGTTAACTAGCCTTCCTCTTTAAAGGGTCATAGCGGGGTGGCATTCGGTAAGAGCTTGAGAGGGTCTATTTAAATTTTGTAAGAAATTGAAGGTTTAAATTAAAGTTTTAAAAATTTTGACAGTTTAACTAAATTTTTTAATAATTTTTAGAAAATTAATAAGAACTTTTAAAAATAATGAGAGGGAATTTAATTAAAAATATTCAAAATCTTAAAATTTAATATGAATTTTTAAAAAATAAATTATTTTTTTTGAAATTTTAGGGGCCAATTCTAATTTTCCAACATTTTGGAGGGGGCATGACCCCAGTCCCTTAAAGCTTCTGTCACTGAGCATAGAACTAACCATTTAGGTAAAATTCAACACTTTGATTATCCATACATGACAATGACATGCATATGCATACAGTAGCGAATCTAAAAAAATATTTAAGGGTAGACATATATAAAATCTCAAAATTTAAGGATGAGCACAAGTCGTAATATTAAAAAAATTAAAAATTAAAAGAAAATATATGAACTTTAAAAAGTTCAAGGTCGGCACTAGCCCACCCTTCAATGCCCATAGATACATCTATGCATATAAATACAAGCGTATATATTAAAATTATTTACGAGGAAAAAAAAGTTCTTTAAGCAGTTCTTAGGATGACAATGACATGAGCAAATGAAAAGAAAAAAAAGTAAAGCTTTTGAAATGGGATAGAGGGAATTGTCAAGTTAAGCAAGCTCTGAATTTTAACGTTTGAACATATTCTTCGACTTGTTTTTTTTTTTTGTGTGTGTGTGTGGCTAATTAGGATATTTTAATTATTATTTGTAGTGGTTTCGAATATGATATGGATCTCATGTATTTATTTATTCAAATTTGCTCCACTTATTAAAATTTATATTCAAAAATAATTTTGTATTTGTTAATTACAATTTTTTACGTCTTTAATTTCTATCTGAAATAAATTAAAAACTAATACAAATATTAACCTTCAAATGTTTATTATTCGAATTCTCTTTGCTTTTCAAAATTTGTACTCTAAAAGATTTTTTATTTACAAAATATAGACATTTAATGGATTTAAATTTATACCCTGTCGCGCGCCTGGATTGGGGTTGGTCTTCTAAATGTACCCGTTTTCGAGTTTTAGCGCAAAAGCAGCCTGTTTTATTTTTCTTTTCTCTAGCATAATTTTTTATAAACTACATCTAATGTCATTTAACTATAAATTTGATAGGGTAAACTACACATATGACCACTTAACTATAAGATTGGTGTCAATTTGATCATTATATTTTTAATTTTAGCAATTTTATCACGTAACTATTTAAGTAGTTTCAATCAAGCCATCTACTGTTAAAATCTAACAGAGAGCTGACGTGACAGTTAAAAGAAAATTATATGATTACATATTTAGTCCCGTTATTTACATATGTTGTCAATTTAGTCCTAATCTTAATTTAATAAAATAAATTAATTATTCAATTATGTAGTGACATGTGTCACAACCTCATTGGAGGACTTTAACTATTTAAATTTGATTTAATAACTTTATTATCCTCCTCCAATGAGGTGGTGCCACGTTTCGCCACCTCATTTTAAGGAAGAAAATAAAAAAATGGCAATGCACCCAGCGGGATTTGAACCAAGGTCTACTTGGATACAGTTGCGCTAGTTAACCACTATGCCGTGCACTTTGTGATATGGAGTATGAAATATTTAGGGTAAAGTGCACAAATAGTCGCTAAATTATACCCGAAAAAATAAAATGGTAACCGAACTTTCAAAAATTATAGAATGACAATTAAACTATGTTTTGTTACAAAATGGTAACTGTGCCGTTAACTTCCGTTAAAGAGGTGACATGGCTATTAAATTTTTTTGTATAATAGCACATTTAGTCCTTCATAGTTACACATTCAATCAATTTAGTCATAATTCGAAGAAATTCAATAAATCTAACCCTCAATTTTCACACATTGTTATAATTTAGTGCTAGTTCTAAAATGTTAACCCTTGATATTTCAAAATCACTTCAATTTAGTCCCTCTTCATTCCCTTCATCTTTCCATTATCTCTTACTTTTTCAATTTTTCTCCATTTATTTCTTTGGTAAATCGACATGAAAAATAACTGATATAATAAAACTATTTTATTCTATCCCGCTCTTTTGAACTATTTGTCTGCTCCCATGTCCGTAAGCTTAAGTTTGAGTCTCCCGCTTACAGAAGGAAATTACAATTAAATTGGCATTAGTCCATTTTTTATGGAGTTGCTTTTAGTTCTGTTCTTGTCTCGTTATCTTTTTTAAATTGCAACTGCAGATGTTGTGTATTTCTCTAATTTGTCTGACTCTTGCAGGTGTGCAACGCAAACCGGAGATGCTTAATCGGGTGATCTTTGTTTAATGTGTCATAATTTTTCTTCTTCTCTAGTAATATTTTCTTTGCATTGCTACTAAATACAATCTTCTTTGCCCTCTCTGACGGATCTGAGAAAGAATGATAAATCCTTGAAGTTTTAGTACACTTGTTTCAAGATGTGATGTTTGTTTATCGTGGATAGGTAAAGTTCTTGCAAAGAGCGGAGAAGTTTCTGAAAAATCTACTGTTGCGTATCCGGATGAACAACTCACTGCCGCTGAAATGGAGCTATGGATTAAGTTATTACAGGAAGATAGGTAAATTCACCTATATAAAGCTTACTGGTAGGGCGTTTTGATTTGTAAATGAGCACATCCTTTGTGTTTCCATAGATTCTGTAAATGTTTGAACTGAATGTATAATAAATCTTATCCTTTACATCTTGCACATTAAGTTTGAAAGTCACTGCTGCTGCTGGATGGAATTTCCTTAGTTGATAAGAACATAGTATTATATTAACCTTTCTTCTTCTCAGTGAACTACAGAAACTTCACAAGCAATTTGTGCTAACCGGTGTCCTCACAGAAGCTGAATTTTGGGCAACGCGGAAGGTTAACTGCACATTTAGGCGTTTGTTTTCTCCTGTGTATACTGTTATACTGGAGTAAATATTAAAATCTTCCTTTGCAGAAACGACTTGTGTTGCGTGGGATCTTCCAAAGCTTAAGCTTACGGACATGGGAGCTGACAAATAGTTCAAAAGAGCGGGATAGAATAGAATGTTTTATTATATCAGTTATTTTTCATGTTGATTTACCAAAAAAATAAATGGAGAAAAATTGGAAAGGTAAGAGAGATAATGGAAAAGATGAAGGGATGGAGAGGGACTAAATTGAAGTAATTTTGAAATATCAAGGGTTAACATTTTAGAATTAGGACTAAGTTATAACAGTCTGTAAAAATTGAGGGTTAAATTTATTGAGTTTCTTCGAATTATGACTAAATTGATTGAATGTATAACTATGAAGGACTAAATGTGCTATTATATAAAAAATGTAACACCTCTTTAACGGAGGATACAACACAGTTACCATTTTGTAACAAAATATAAAGTTTAATTGTCATTCTGTAATTTTTGAAAGTTTGGTTACATTTTATTTTTCGGGAATAGTTTAGTGACCATTTGTGTACTTCAGGGACTCAAACATGACGCACTTGAGACACATAAAAACATCTAAATCACCAAAATAAATCTAATAATTAAATTAAATTTGAAAAATTATATATATATTTTAAATTATAATTAATGCTTGATTTAAAATAAAAATGGTTTTAAGATTTTTTTAACTAAATTTAATATATTTTTCACATTTATTTTTATAATTTCACATATATAATCACGAATAGATTTTTTAACTTAATTAAAAATTTTAATATTTATTAAAAAATTTAATTTAATTATTATACATATGAAATTATATTAAAAATTCAATATTTTAAAATAATATCAATTTATTTAAATTATGCTCATGAGTTTAGATTCGCTAAATGAATTTTAATATAATTTTAAAATTTTAAAATTTTTAATATAATTTAACGTACATAATAATTTAATTAAAAAAATTAATAATATATAAAATTATTAGTTAAGTTAAAAATAGTTTAATAATTATTTATATGAATTTATAAAAAATAATTGTGGAATGAAAAAATATATTAAATTTAGTTTAAAAATACACGTGTGTCAACTTTAATTTAATTATTAGATTTATTTTAGTGATTTAAATATTTTTATGTATCCCAAATATGTCATGTTCGAGTCTTTTAATCTATATTTATTTCTTTTTCCTACCGTTAACCAGAAATGAAAACATATATAAATAAATTTCATACTCTAAAACACAAAAAGTGCACTGGCACAGTGGTAAACCAAGGTATTGCCGGTTTTTTTTTTATTTTCTTCTTTTAATGAGATAGTGACATGTGTCACAACCTCATTGGAGGAGAAAAATAAAATTATTAAATAAATATAAATAGTTAAAGTCCTCTAATGAGTGTCACCACCTAATTGAATAATTAGTTTATTCTATTAAATTAAAATTAGGATCAAATTGATAAAATGTGTAAATAATAGAGATTAAATGTGTAATTATACAAAAAAATTAACTGCCACGTCAGTCTCTCCATTATATTTTAATGGTAGATAACTTAATTGGAACCACTTAAATAGTTATGTGGTAAAATTGTCAAAATTGAAAGTATAGTGGTCAAGTTGACACCAACCCCATAATTAAGTGGTCATCTGTGTAGTTTACCCAATTTGATAATAATTTTTTCTAAAAATTATAAACATGTCATTCATTTAAAATATTGTTATAAATAGGTCACTAAATTGTTAGAATTGAAACAATGTCTAATATGACATGATATAATTTTTTTAGACTCAAAACTTATATATTTTATTAATTTTATCTTATTCGAAATAATTTGATAAATTTAACCTTTTAATTTTAAAAATATATCAATTTAGTTTTTTTTCTACAATACTGTCAAAGCAAATGAGCCCATTAGATAGAGCAATAGTTGGATAATTGTATTATACCATAAAGTAACAAGCTATTGTTACATTGTTATTATACAAAGAAGTTATATAACATTTCTAAGAGAAAAACAAGCAATTTAGGAGAATAACAAAAACTAAATTGATAAAAGGGTTGAATTTATTAAATTGTTTTTAATTATGACTTAATTAATATATTGTATAAATTTTGAGGACTGAACTTGTTATTATACAAAATTTCATCTAATATTTAAAGAACAGGGATCTATTTATAATAATATTTTAATTAAATAATATATTTGTAATTTTGAAAAGAAAAGTAATTTGTTTATTATCAAATACATAATTAAATGATAGAGTATAATTTACTTTTAAAATATTTACGAATATAATTAACAGAACCGAATTAATTTCATTTAATTAAATCAATTTTTAGTTTAACCAATTTTTTAATAAATTTTATCCCTATTGGTTCAAATAACAACAGTACAAATTTAGACAATAATTTTAACATGCAGTTGCTAAAAAAAAAAAAAAAAAAACGAGAAACTAATCTCATGCCCAAGAATTGCAAAATTGCTGCAGTGGGTGGGTTGTTGTTTTGTAGGCTCACCGGTTTCAGATTTTATCTCATGCTCTAGCTTTCAGGTGTGATGTTTTTATGAGACGTATTTCTTTGCATTTGGCATCCTGTATTACGGACTTGTATTTTCTGCAGTTTTCTGGATATCTGCAATCGCTTTCATTCGTGAATAATAATGCTACGACACTCTTTTCCCCTTTCTCTTGTTCTGAATTTAAATCTTGTTTCAAATCTGAATAGAAAGAAGTTATTAACGAAGTCTAAATTTCTTTTAAAAAAACAAGGGAAAATGTAATTTAAAACATATTTTTTGGATAATTAATTTTATTAACCAAGAACAGTAAAGCCGCTACAAAAGAAATAACAAAGTTGTACTGTAAGAAGAAAAAAAAACAACAAAACCTTGCCCCTATACAAGTAGACCCTAATTTTGACTTATCTGTATGTCAATGTTATCTTTCAAATGCAGAGCTTTCCCATATAATCTCGTATAAACAACCTCATGTATACTAAAATAAATAACAGAATAATTAAATGACGACGAAGCAAATACCCTACCATTCCGCTCTCTTCACACAAGCATTCCTTGCAAAGCTCAAGACTAAAGCAATCAAGGATTACCTTTAAAATACCTCACCGCCCAATTAAATTCAACATTCCATGAACAAACCTCTCTCAAGATGCAACAACAATTCAAGACTTATTTTCATAACTGTTTAGAGTAACCACAACTAAAAACACAGTTAGGTCATGTATTGTAGTGATAATGCACTTTTTTATTAATTAGAGAAAAATTATATTTTCAAGATAAATATACATTTTATCTATAATAAATTAGAGAAAAATTAGATTTTTTATTTTGAGTTTTGCTTTATTTTAAAGGTACCATATGAGAATTTTATTAGAAATTAAAATGGTTTACAGCTAAGACCAAATTAAAAAAGCCAATATCCAAAAGAAAAAGAGCAAATATAACCAAAAAGAAAAAAACGAAACGACGATGAAACTCAGATGATCCAGGGACCGTTCGGTAGTACTTCGATGAGGAGGATAGGGCGCAGATAACGAATGGAGAGGGCCAAACAAAGAGATCCCAGAGCCACAGGCAGGTCAATTGCAACTACGGAGGGTCAATCCCTCGCCGATCAGCAGTCACCATGAATGCGACAGAGGCTGGAGCTTCCTATACCCAGAAAGTATCTACATTCGCAGCACGGCCGAGGGAAGCCATCGCATGCGCTGCTCCGTTTCCCGAACGCCTAATGAAGCTGAAACGGCAGGTACCAAAATGCTTTGAAATGTTGATAGCTTCGGCAATTAGAGGCCGAAGAACTGATTTATCTTCTTCCCCAGATTGGAGCTTGTGGATAACGGTGCGAGAATCCCCTTCAAGCTGGACCTCAGGGAGTCCCAAATCTCTTGCAAATTCCAGTCCTTGGAGGGCGGCTATGGCTTCGGCTTCAAAAGCAGACTGAACATTCTTATTCATACGGTGAGCCGATCCTAAAATTAAACGCCGATTATCCCTAATAACAAGGCCTGACCATGATTTCGTAATTCGTTAGATAATATAATACTAAATTTTAAACGTTTAATTTTTAGTCTTTTAGGTCAAGGATCGTGCATGGGTGGTTCGATTGCAGCATGTCGCGCGTGGAGCCAACGGTGTTGCTGTTTCCTTGGCAAAGTTGAGTTCGCAAGATAATTATGAGGTGGTGCATTGGTTAACGCCTCCGAATGTGACGATACCGTTTGTAGATGCGGATGTTCTAGGTTGCCAACTAGCTGGGGTTGGCTGATTTTTTTTTCGGTTTGTGGTCTTTACGTGGCTGTTTTTTTTTATGTTGTTATGACGTAACTTTTAATGTATTCTATTATTATGTGTATTTTTTTTATAAGTTTAGGAGTTATAATGAGGCACATAATAATATTTTTTTTATTTAAAAAAATTAAGAGAAAAATTTTGATATATAATTTGTGTAAACTTTAGTTTACATGTGCTAGTTAAATTTAGTGGTTAAGGGTTTAGAGTTTAGGGTTTTAGGCTGTAAGGTTTAAATTTAAGATTTAAGGATATAATTTATAGTTTAAGATTTAAGGTGTTAGAGTAAGGGTTTTAGATTTAAATATTAAAAAAATAGTTGTGTGTTTTTTTATATGAACTATGTATTAAAATATATATTTCTAAAATTAATGGGTTTAGATATTATTGAGCCTAGGGCTTAGAAATATATGAAGTAGATTTTTTTTATAATCATTGCTAGACTAATCTTATCAGAAATTGTAGAAGCTTTGAGAGTATTTTTTTAATTTAGTTTTTAGATTTATATTCTATACACAAGCGGTGAAAATAAAAAGTTTCCACAATGACTTAATTTTTGGATTTAGAATTAGATTTTAGGGCTTATAGATTAGGGGTTTAAGTTTAGGAGTTTTGGTTAGAATTTAGGATTTATGGTTAGAATGGGTTTAAAGGTTAGAGTTTAGCTTTTAGTGTAATATGGTTAGGAATTTATGTTTTAACCTATAAACCTTAAATTATAACCTCAATCCCTAAATTCTAACCACAACTTATCAATTCTAAACTACTACACCTAAATCCCCAACTTTTAAACCCTATAATCTAACCCTTAATCCTAAAATTAAGACACTTGTGAAAACTTTTTGTTTTCACGGCTTGTATATTGATAATTACCCTTTAGTTTTTTATATTTACAATCTTAGAATTCAAATTTGAAAATCAGTTAAGCCTTTGAATAAATTAAGCATTTTTACCAATTTTAACCATTAAATCTTGATAGTTTTTTTCTTTAGATAATATTGTCACACGATACACTACAATTCTATTATGTGGCGTCTAGAGATTTAAAAAAATATTTTTATAAGTTTTTTAGAATTTTTAGGACTTTAAAGAATTTTTAAATAAAATATTTTTTAAATGTCAAATGGCATCACTATGTTAAAAAACCGTTAAATTCAATATTCAATGTTGGTCAAAGGTCTTAATTGATCCAATTTATTAGTTTAAGAGCTTAATTGATCTAATTTATTAGTTCAAGGGCTTAATTGAGTGTAAAGAAAATTCGGAGGCTTAATTGATTTTTTTTCAAAAATTCAAAGATTTCTTATACCTTTAAGTCATAAAGAATTTACCATCTTTATCTCCTAGATCAATTGAACGTTGCTCTTAAATATATATATATTTAATACTTAACAATTTTAGTTAATTATTTAATTCGACTGATTAACTAATTCTGAATCAAATTAACTAATAAACGAAATTTTCAAAAATCATTAATAGGTCTTCGGTCAAAATTATTTCGATGATCGACTGATTAACCAAATTAATTATATTGAACCAGTTAAAACCGGAAGTTACCCACCCAACGGGACGGTAACGAAGGGGCAAAGGAAAACCAGCAGGCCATCATCATTTTCTCATGTGTGTTTGCATCTTCTTATCAAACTGCTACTGGTAGGAAAAGCAAATGTTATCGTAAATTTTTCAGCTTTGCTTCCAGAAACAAAAGCATTGTTATGCTCCCCTAAAAGGGTCCTTGTAATCACTGTTTTAGTGGTTTTTATTACTAATAAAATGACTGCTTCGCGGAAAAAAAGAAACAAAAGCATTGTAGGCAAAGTCTGCAACTTGTGATTCTTGTTCTCCTTGAAGATAAGTTTTTAATTTGTTCAAGTGACCCTGGCCTTTCGCTTTTTCTCGAGCCAGGGTAACGCAAGCCCTATTTACCCTTTGTTTTTTTTTGTGGAAGGGTCTGGCTACTAATATACGTGGTTATATCTGGTACTCACACATTATATATACGTAAGCAAATAATAAAGTTGGAATTCTTTATGCTATCATCACACAAAGAAGAAAAAGCAGATGCATCAGACTTGTGATTCATATCGGTGGGATTGAAAGTTCCAGCAAATTAAGTATATGCTGCTTGACAGATGATATTGAAATGGAACATATTCTGAGTGGATAAATTACTGAAAAACTATGCAGAGAGATGATAATATGATCCCACATCGATGACGAGATGAAATCCAACACCTTGAACATCTCTCCTATGGAACCTCAAAGGACTTGTTAGGGTTTTTAAACCATTATTTTCATCGATTTTTCAATTCCTTTGATAACATGGAATTTGGAACAGAAAAGGGTAAAACAGAGTGCCATTCCTTTGGATTTTTATATGGTTATTTTTAGCTCCCGATGCTTAGATACCGATCAAAACTCCAAAATCACCGAAAGCTAGTCGAATACTAGTACATTTGGCCGCTGTGGAAAGACTGAAAAAAGTTCATATTTTAATACATTAAGCTAAAAAGATAAAATGCTTAATATACTAACTATTTTTTAGTAAAAGTATGTGCCTAACACTTTATTTTGTTAATTTTAGGTTCATGACCATTAATTACGGTTAATTTTTTTTATAAAAATAATTTTCTTTTATTTTTAATTTATTTTAAAAAACTCTAAATTTTTTCTAAAATTCACAAAATAACCTTAAATTCAAAAACCCTAACACCCCAAAACTCAAATCCCAAATCCAGCCATTGTTGCTGCCCACCACTCCCGTCGGAAGACCCACACGATTGTATACCTCATCTTTCTGTAGTCGAAAAATGATGTCCCGATCAAATGCCAAACATAAAACCTTCATTTGAATGACGAATGGTGGCGACGAACAGCGCTCGAATCATGTGACAAGAGGAGGGGATTTCATTTTGGTGATGACGACAGCAAACGACGGTTGTTTGAGATTTGGATTAGGATTTTTGAAATTTAGGGCCTTTTGTAAAATGCGGTAAAGTTTGAGTTTTTTAAAAAGTTTATGTTTTTTTAAATAAAAAAATTAAAAGAAGTTAAAAATTAAAATCTATCATGTGTCACATTTTAATTGGTTAAAGAATATTTTTAATAATTAAACACTTAAAATTAACGAAATAAACTGTTAGATACTTATTTTTACCAAAAAAATAATTTGAACACCTACAATAAAAAGGTGTATAGTTTGGACTTATTTTTATAATAAGCCAAAGATAAAAGATACTTTTCCTTGTCCGATAAGTTTCCCTGATGAGTGATAATCTATTTTGCATTAGTCAAACAGCAGGCAATTAGTGGCAAAGATAGGTTACGAATCCTAATCTTGGCGATTAGCCAATCTTTTCACGTACTGAATAGTATTACTTCTGAAGTTTTAGCCCTGCTTTTAGAAATGCTGAAATTTTTAACTTCTCTCCAAATTACCATTCTTACCGCTTTTGACTTAAAATCAATTTCTAAAATCATTTGTGAACGGAACCTTAGCCGCATTTGGGTCGTCCTCATCTATGGATGCAATAGTATATGGGCTTTTGGGGGCACAGATGGCTGTTTTTTTGTATATATGTTACAGAGAATAACTTATTAAATCCACACTTTTCCATTTTTCAACCCTAATCAGATGGTTGGTTGCTATTATGAGTATGGGAATATGCAATAGTTTATAGCACTAACAATGGTGTTCCATTTGCAAGAATATCAAAGCTTCATTTGCATCTTTCTTTTTCCAGGAAACTAATCTGTATGCAGTTAAATTAATTATCATGTTGATGTTGATAAGAAGTAGATAATATTGTGGGTCCTCAAGGCACCTTTTTCTTCTTATTCTTCCTTATTGTACGGACATCATGCACGTTTGTTTTTGTAATCCTTCATTGCTGTTAAGGGCAAGGTGTAGTTTTATAGTCACGGAAAATATTTTATGCACCGGCGGTAGAAAATTTATTTTTTATAAACATCTAGTTTTTAGGGTTTAGATGTTAAAATTTAAGGTTTGTGGTTAAGTTGTAAGGTTTGATAATATATTTTATGGTTTAGAATTTAGGGATTATGATTATAGATTCGTAAAAAGATATGTGGCAGCTTTAGAAAAAAACTTTTCACTTACGGTACATCAAATAGTTACGCTTATAATTATAACATATCTTTTCTTTACACAATTCTTCTCTCCTCTTACTTTCTCTCTCTGCTTAGCTTTCGGTGTCTTGAGTTGTACTCATGGGAATCTTGTTATGGAAAAGGAAAGGGAAAAAAAAGGTTCCATTCAATTGGATAAATCCAACTTCTTTTTCCACTTCAACTGAGATGCCCCCAAGAAGATAGATAAATGTAGGATGGGTAGCTACAATTGGCACAGAAAGCTAGACCAAAAAATAAAACTAATTACCTGAATGGATCCATTTAAATTTCTTTTCTGCAACATTAATTACCTTAAGAAGAACAAAATTCTTACATTTTGGAGGGTGTCAAAAGGACCAAGTGTCTCTACCAATTATTGTGGGTGTAGTAGTAAGCCACATTATTCTCCAAAATAGATAATTCAATTTTAAAGCTTAAAAACGATATTGTTGAAAATGACAACCCCAACCGATCATGTCCTATGCATAGTGACAGTGTAGGAATTAGGATAGTGCAGTCATTTAAAATGTGTTTATTGTCACATGTTATTTATTAGCATACTTTTATGTATGCAACTTGTTATTTCATATACTACTCAATCTAGGGAGATATAGGTGTCTTTATCAAATAATCATCAAGGGTAATATCTCTTCACGGATGCTATAAATAGGCCTCCAGGGTGGTGACGGTCCTCATTAGGCTCAAGCAGATTACAAAACTTCCAAAGTCCCCCTCCAAGAAGCTTCATAGGCACACACACACATTCACATTTTAAAGTACCTTTCTCTGCTGCATCAAACAATGGAAGTGGTTACAAGGAAGGTTGCCGACAGACCCGTGGTGATCTTCAGCCGGACCACATGTTGCATGAGTCACACCATCAAGACTCTGATAAGTGGGTTCGGGGCGAATCCGACGGTTTATGAGCTCGACGAACTCGAAGACGGGCAACAAGTCGAAAGCGAACTGCAGCAGATGGGATGCAAGCCAAGTGTACCGGCTGTTTTCATAGGGCAGAAACTCATAGGAGGTCCTAATCAAATCATGACCCTCCAAGTGAAGAACCAGCTTGTCCCATTGCTCATAAGGGCTGGAGCCATATGGATTTGAGACAGGCATGCCTTAACTTTCTATAAACAAAAATAAATGACTCGGTTTGTCTGCATTTCCTTCTGGTTTTTGTGGTATATACAGTGATATTTTTGCAGAGCATATCCTTGTACACCGTTTTTGGGGCTGTCCAGGATCATATATAGTCATAGTATATATTTCCCTTGTATCATAACTTGGTCGTGTAATATTTTCCCTTGTCTATGCTAAATAAAGGTATATATGCTATTATATGCTGCCATTAGCCAAATATGGCCTAAAAGAACCGACCAGGCCATAGCATTAGCTGCGCATTGTGAAGGGTTCTTCCCATTTTAGCTGAAACTGCTGATTACATTTAGTTGTGTTCTGTCGGACTTTGTTTTCCCCCCCTCGAAGCAGGGCGGTCTGTCCCTGTCATAAGGTTTTCCCCCATATATGCAAACAGCAGCCCACACCAATGCAATGCTGTAAAACCATAACCTTGCTTGTTTTTTCCCTCCCGATTCCCAAGGTTTTAGCCTGTCTAATCCGGACCAACTTACGTCGCACACTTGATTTTGGTGAGTGAGTCTCCCAAGTCCCGGCGGGTATTTTCTGCTTACACAAGGTGTCGAATTCGAGACCTACATAAGCAATACCACTTAGAACAATCCCGTTGGTACCTTGTTTGGTTTTTTGTTCATCATTTGACGTGATTCAGAGCATGCTATTGCTAAGCAATGTTCCGGTAGCTGGCCTGGCCAATCTCAGTAGTAAACAGAGAGGAGTATATAGCTTTTCAGTGATAATAAAACTTGGGTTGAAAGAGGTTTAAGGGTTCAATGGATTGGATAAAAAATATTAGGTACCAAATTGAACCTTGAAGGAGTTCATATATCAAGGGTTCAATTGTTCATGGACTAAGTGATACATGTGTCAAAATAAAAGAAAATTCGGCACCAAATTGAACCTTCAGGTATCTAATTGGATAAAAAATAATTTAAGTACCAAATTGAACCTTAAAGAAAGTTCATGTACCTAATTGAAAAAACATTAAATACCAAATTAAAAATATGACTAAGTTTCAAGTTAGAGCAAATAAATTTAACACCGTATATAATTGAAAACTCCTTCAAAGCAAAAAAAGAGTAAAATATTAAAAATTTATAATTAAATATTTGTTTAAGCCTTTAATTTATCATTTTACAGTTGAATTTTTTATAGAATTATCTAACCGTTTATAAAATCAATATATATTTTTTAATTTTTGTTAAGAGGGACTAATTTGCATATTTTTAAAATTGTAAGGACCTAAAGAGTATTTACACTAATTTGTTATTATGTTTATTCGAGTTGTAAATTACAATTTGACTTGAATTCAAAAAATTAAATAACTCAATTCAATTAACCCAAAATTCGAAATACTTAAAAAAACCCTTTATTTACACAAGCTTGTGCCTTTCAATTTTAGGGTTTAGAGATTTAGGACGTAGTTTAGGGTTTAGGGGTTTAGGTTAGGATATAGAATTTAAGGTTTATAGTTATAATTTAGAGTTTAGGGTTTAAGGTTTTAGGGTGCTATGGCTAGAGATTTAGGTTTGAGATTTCATAACTTATATAAGAAGGGTTGTGTAAATTTTTATACACAGAGTATAAAAATATAGGGAAAACTATGCGGGTGGTCACCCAACTATCACCATTTTTATGTTTTGATCACCCAACTAATTTTTTCATCAAAAGCGTCCCTCACGTTAAATATCTTTCTTATTTTGGTCCCTCTCCATTAAAAAACTAACGGCTGCACATTTTATTATTATTTTTAATCATTTATCTCTCCTCTCATATTATTTTTGATTAATTTTATCGACCAATCAGGTGGAGACACGTGTCTCCACTAGATTGAATGAAGAAAATAAAAAATTGAAATCGAGGAGAAATTATATCATGGGTCATTCTCACCACGTCATTCATGGGACCTACCAATCAAATGTATCTATTTTATTAATTTTTTGCATCTCATATTTTTACCAAGTGAATCTTCATTAATATTTACTGTAAATTAAATTTAAAAACAGTTTTTTACCAAGTGAAGATTCACTTGGTAAAAAGATGAGATGAAAAAATTAATAAAATGGGTACATTTATTTAGTTGATCCCATGGATGACGTGACGGGAATAACCCATGATATAATTTCTCGAAATTAAGAGATTTGGGATGGCTGGGACTCGAACGGCGTCCCATAGCATAAAAGAGCAACGCACAAACCAAATGTGCAAAGCATTAAAATATATATTTAACGTATATCAAATTACCAACAACACAAAATAAAATATTAAAGTTAAAGAGTAACTCGAACACAATACCTCATTAATAAAAATTTAAATATTTAACCACCAAATTAATTAAGAAGTTGTTAAATTATATTTAACTAAATTTTGATTAAATTAAAAATTAAACTAGATTTATTTTTTTTCACTTTGTTCGATAATGATAAAATTATTTAAATAATTATTTATTTTATAAAACCAATATTAAATTATTTTAAAAATTAAAATAATAATATTTATTTATAAAAGAATATAAATTTTAATTATATTTATTTATTATTTTTAAATGATTTAAAAATAGAATCTAAATAATTATTTTTAAATAATTTAAATTTTATATTTTATAATAAATAAATATTATTTTAAATACTTATTTATATATAGATTATGGATAATTTAAATTCGAAATTAATATCTAAATAATTATTTTTAAATAATTTAAAATATACATTCTATAACAAATAAATATTACTTAAAAATAATTATTTAAATCCAAATTTTAAATCATTTAAAATAATTATTAAATATAATTTTAAAATTTATATTATATCATAGATAAACATTATTAATTTAATATTAATTTTATAAAAATAAATAAATAATTATTTAATTAGTTTTGTTATTATCGAACAAAGCGGAAAAATATATCTAGTTTGATTTTTAATTTTATTCACAATTTAATTAAATATTATTTAAGTTAAAAGTATAGCAATTTATTAGTTTAATTTGGTGGTTAAATATTTAAATTTTTATCAATAAGACTTGTGTTAGAGTCACTCTCCTAACTTTAATATCTTATTTTATATTGTTCGCTACTTAATATACCTTAAATATATGTTTTAATAAAAATGAATATGTTCCTTGTCTAGCACAGCTGGTTTGTCGTTGCCTTTTCATTATGTGGGGCGGGGGTTAGAGTCCCAGTCACCCTAAAACTCTTGATTTCAATTTTTTTCTCTTTAATTTGGTGAAGACATGTGTCACTATTTGATTGGTCGAGTAAAATTAAACAAAAATAATATGAGAAGGAAGAAATAATTAAAAATAAAAAATTACGCCTAAAAAAAAACTCAAGCCCTAATAGCCCTGCTAAATGGTGATTCAACATAGATTCTACATCTTGGAAGCAAGCCAATTTCAGGGCCGCTTTGTAATAATGGAACCAACCGGCAAAAAGCATTAATATCGCTAAGACCAATGCACCAATTGCGGTACAATAGAGTTGTAATTCACTAGTTATTTCATATGCTCGCCAAATCTAAAAAAACCAGAGGTTATTTGTATTCCTCGAAAACCCCCACCCACATCACCATTCAAGATTTCTTGGCCCATTATTGGCCAAACCACCTGGGCGCTCGGTCCAATGTGAGTAGGATCGCTGAGCCATGCTTCATAATTGAAAAAACGAGCACTGTAGAAATACATGTCACTTAGCCAAAGAATGATGAAGGAGAGTTGACCGAATTGGACACTAAATATTTTGCGAGAAATCACCTCCAAATCACCTGTATGGCTATCGAAGTCGTGAGTATCGGTATGTAGGTTCCAAATCCACGTGGTAGTATCGAGTCCCTTAATTATTGTTCTTGAGAAATGACTCGGCCTAGCCCATTCCTCGAAAGAAGTTTTTACGAGATCCCTATCTACCAGAATTTTTACTTCTGGTTCCAGCGAACGAATAATCATTGAGTCCTCTTTTCGGACAACACATACAAAGAGACCCACCAACAGTCAAGTAATTAGTGAACCTATGAGAGACGCTTATAATTAATTTCGTTAGTTTTTTAACGGAGAAGGGCCAAACAGGAAAGGTAACTAACGTGAGAGACGATTTTGATGAAAAAAATAATTGGGTGACCAAAACAGGAAAATGGTGATAGTTGGGTGACCACTCGTATAGTTTTCCCAAAAATATAAGCCTTAAAATAAATTAATAAAATATTAAATATTATTTTAACCTATGAAATTGTATCTCATTATCACTCTGAAATATCTAAAAAGCTTCTAAAAATAAATGATAGTACTTTTTTTGGTTGCCCTCTCTGTTTCTTACTGTCGGTTCCCTACGACTTTGCCCTCACTAATCCGGACTGACCCATGTCGCACACTTAACTTTGGTGGGTGAGTCTTCTAACGGGATTTTTCTGTATACACAATGGCTCAAACTCGAACCTATTTAAACGATACCAAACTTATCACTTGGACCAACCCGAACTCTAGAATAAATGATACTTTAGCAACATGGCACGTTACCCAAAATATTCATTAAGATTTAATTATTCAAAGCATAGAAAAGCATGAGTACATCTCAGTCATGTACAATTGGATGCTGATAGTGATGAGATTTTTATCCTTAACAAGTTGGCAGGCACAATGGTGCAATAGAGAATCGAAAACAAATGCTTCTAAATTAAGCCGTATCTTTAAATGCAGATCTGTTGGTCGAATATTGGAAGCGAATCAATCACCTCATCTGATAACAGATGAACACAACACTTCATGTCTTAAAACACCTCCTCTGTCTATGTCTTACGATCAATGGAGAGAATCATGTGAAATGAAAGAAAAAGAATCCCATCTTCGCATCATAATCGATCTTGTTTGACATATTTGAAGAAAATGAATGACGTGATGAAACATGTTTTTGATGGCTGAGCACAATATCTGCCTACCTTCACTCATATACAGATTTCTTTTCAAAATTGCATGGCAATGGTCTCACTGAACAAGTCAACCCCAGAATCCATCACTCAATAGTCATGATACTGAGTAACGCCAACGCCTATGGGACAAGAATCGAGATTCCGAATTCACTTTACTCCCTGCAGGTTTCTGGCTGCTGATCCTGAACAAGGAGTGGAGCTTTCTTAGTTTCTTGGTGAGTGATTTGAGTAGCTTGTTCGTGGGATGGGATCTCACAAACTCTTGTTTCATCGACACATGATCTTTTTCCAGGTCGGTTAGCCGCATTGGCATTCTCGCGACTTCGAGTTTCAGCTCTCGGTTCTCTCTTCTCACCGATGCGTAGTTGTCTCTTGGTGAGATGGCTCCACTTCCTACACCACTGCTCGATCGTTGAGGGAACGACTGACCGTTGGTTGCACCAAAGAAGAACTGATTGTGGCATCCGCTCATTGCGTTTCGAATCCTGATTTGCTCGAAATATAACACTTGGACTGCCATCTGCACCGGTAACCTTTCGTTCTGCATCACATGGCTACAGGCTTCTTGAGATAGTTTCTGACAGTCTTTGGTTTTGCATAGTCTAGCGTTCGGAATCCTTTATGTTCGGATGAACCTGTAAAGAGAAGCAGAAAATGATTCTAAGAGCCTGCAAATGAAATTATTAAACACCTAAAGATAACTTAGCAATGGAACTATTTAGTTCTTTATTGTGAGAAGCTCACTTTGAGGAAAATATCCACAGCTTTGTACAATCCATCGGTAGCGACTCAAGCATGGTCCGGAAGCGATTCTGCAAGTGCTATGAATTTCGATGGCGACAAATTTGTGTCTAGTGCAACTTCTGCAAGATAAGTGTCAAGTAACTTGGACACTTTGAGGATTGAACTTTGTTTGGGAGATCTTGGACTGTCAAAATCATATGCCATATCATTTTCATCTTTCAAGGCATTATCCTCCTCCTCCTCCTCATCATCATCCAAGTTCAGAAAGATGGAGAAGATCCTTAGGGTTGACTCTGTATCATTCGTGGCCGTATGATTGTTGCCATGCGAATTAGCCGGTATTAGGATGTCTTCAAGAATTGCCTGGTCTAATTGCAGACCGATCCGCCTCTCCAAATCCGATTTGCAAGAAGTGGATGCCGATGAGGCTATTGTGGTTTTCAGTAAACTGGAGAGAAATGCCATGGGAACCGGACTCTTCCTTGATTGAGTTGGTAGTAAGCTAACAATGGCTTCAACAATTACCCTTTGTTTCTTTTGCAGCTCAAAATCCAACAGGCTTCCCTTTACCAAGTGAGGGTCCCTGACAGCCAAATCTTGAACTGAATCCTGAGTGTAATTTATCAAAATTTTGATGATCATATCCTGGTTTAGACCCTTTGATTTTACTGCTAACAGAACTCGTTGGAAGAAATCGAGACTAAGAACTGCCAGAGTCTTTCCCCACCAATCGGACGGCGTTTCCGGCGCCATGTTTGGCATAGTTTTCAATGGAAAGTTGTGATCAAGTTTCATTAAGCCAGAAGTGAGCTGCTCTTTGCATGTGTTATTGGCAATTGCATTGATAAGCCTGTTAACAAGGTTGATCTCTTCAGATACAGGCAAGAGGCTTTTGCAACAGTGAAGAACAGATATCGAGCTCGATATGTTCGGGAGTACCGTGTCCTTCAGATAAGGTTCCGTTCGAGCTTCCAAGTTCTTCTCTGCAAACTCTTCTGTCATTTCCAGGAAATGTGATGCACATCTCAACATTGCAACATTCGATAACGAAATCTCCACATTTATCCCGTAGCAGAACTTCGCAGCTAGCTCGAATGCCTCTGGTCCACCCGGAATAGAAGAGAGACTTATGAGTGAAATCTTCGCATCCTTCGTATCGATCAACAGCTTCCTGATTCTTCCGCTCCGAGAAACTAGAGGGAACTGAAAAGAAAAGTTGCAACTGCATGACTAAAGCTTCTATTACATTGGTGCCAACCAGTATCTAGGCCATAGTAAGGTAAGACCATATCTATATGTTGTGGGTGTACTTATAGGCATCATGATAACCAAACATTTGCAGCTAAAATATGCGAAAACCGATTCATCTTACCTTGTGAAGTGCAAAGCTCGATGCTCCGACATCAACGGTAAGATCACTTGAAACATCAGAAATAGGCCTGCAAGATAGATAACTAGATTAAATGCTGCTTGATAGTGACTAAAATCTAGCTAGCAAAGGGAAAAAAGGAAGATGAATTCATTTCTACATGCTTGTTAGTGCCAATAATTTGGATATCAAATTGTTCCTTTTGTCATAAACCTGCAACCCAGTTTTGAACCCATAAATCCCTCCACTGGTTTAGTCAACTCGTTTACATTCAATGAACATCTCAACAACCTATGGACAAAATCTATCTTGATTCCATGGTTCAACATGGAGGCACAAATGGGGAAACTGACAAGTCAATAATTATAGCATTAGTGTTGTTTCAAAGAGCAGGGTAAGCAACCAACGGGGTTGGTTCGTAGTAAGCAGCTTGGTATCGCTTAAGCAAGTTTTGAGTTTGAGGCCTTGTGTATGCAAAATATCCTCGCTCGGTACTCACCCACTAAGACTAGGTGTGTAACGTGGGTCGGTCTAGACTAGTCAGGGCAAAGCCTTAATGAACCGGGAGGGCAAAAAAAAAAAAAGAGCATGGTAAACAATAAGGTGAAGATCACATCTCAAAAGAGGTTCATCTGTCACATTCGACCCTGACTGGCCAGTATTCCAGGCTTATCAGCAAGTGGTGCTGTCTAATTTTAATTTACCAGAGAGACCTCTAATATCAATACGTGTTAAGTCGACTGGTAAGGAGTCCGATTTCAAATCTTAAGCTCAATAGATAGGAATGAAAACACCCAACAATCTAATCCCCAAGTTTTTTGTCATACATTGTCCATGCAGGTGTGAAAGCAACCATAAACTTAAAACCAGTACGGTACAAACAGAAGTTATTCGGAGTTAAACAGCAAGGAAGAAGAAGAAGAAAGTTACCATTCAGTGGCATGTCTGATGCTGCTGGAATTTTGACGAAAAGATCTCTTCCCAGACATACTTGGTTTGAGCTCAGCAACAGTGACAACACCCATTTTCTCCTCACAAACAAACCTGACAAGAAATTCCAGAATCCATCTTTTCCTAGGGATACCAAAGGCAGGAGTGAGGAAAAAGTCAGATGAACTCATGCAGGATTAAAGGGATTTGAAAACAATACACAATGCTTTTAATGAGTGCTTAATCTAAAGTCAATAACCTGTTCGAGTGATCATTCCACTTTTCACCGAAAAGTGGTGTGAGAGCGTGGCCATGGTTTTCTTTTTGTTTTGTTTAATTTGCAGGATTCCTGTTGGGTTTGCAGTGCTTTTAGGGGGATGTAATCATTCATTGCTGTTGGAAGTAATTCAAACAAAAAGACCTTGCTTAATTCAACTCTAATACAGCACACAAGAAGATTACTTTAGCTTTCTGCATATTATATATACATATAGCCTATTTTTGTGCCCTGCAGTGCCAGAAGCCTAAAAAAAACCATCTGCCTCTATTATGTGATTCTACGCCTTAATATTAAAAATAATTTTAACTTTAAATTTTAAATAAGCTTAAAAATATATTTTATCTCTAATTTCTTAAACTCTAAATTTAAATATTTTAATAGAAAAACATAAATAGAGACAAAAAAAAAAATTCTATTCGACCTAGGCCTTCAAATCTTTTGCTGCCGAAATTACTATAACATCAAATAAAAATCTTCTGACCCTTTTTAGTATCCTTTTATGCATATAGAATGGGTAAAAAAAATGCTCCAACTATTCAATTTCCTGAATTTCCTCGATGTCGGATTTCATTCCTTCTGCCTTACACAAACTTCATTGCTTAAAAGGGGTTGATGTCTTCTATTAGTCCCTCTACTATTTGAAAGTTGTGGATTTAGTCTCTATATTCTAATTTGGTTAATTTGACCTAAAAAAGAGGATGGCACTGTTTAGACTTTAGACCATTATATATGACAGGTTTAAACCCTAGATGGAAATTTTCAAACTATAAAGCATTCATGCATCTAGATGTAAATGGTGTCGGTTTAATTATAATTCAAGCTCCTCTTAATCATACAAAATATACAAATCAATAATGTAAACCTCAAAATCCGTGTGCTCTTGGTGTGTTAGGTTCCTGTACAAAATATAAAAATATTTAGTATACCGAAAGTATATGATTCTATGTAATATTAATAAAATTAATGACGGTATATTTAAAATAAATAAATAAATAAATAAATTTATTTTAGAATTTTACGATAATATATTATTTTCTATTTCATTAATAATATATAGAACATGCGACAGTATCTGTTCATGCATATTCTTAAATCTTAACCTTTTGACAATATACACATCTTACAGACAAAGCGATTGAACTTGAGTCTCTAAGATGAAAATCATCCGCTTTTTTACTAAGACCACTTATTAGGTTCAAATCATTTCCCTCTTTTCTTTGTTAGTTAGTCTTGATAACGTATTTTCTATGCTTTCCCCCTTTGTTATGCACGATTGTATTTGATCCATTCAACATAAAAATAAAAATATTTATATAAAAATATCTTATTATCTAATAAATAAGACACATCACGAAGATGTTATATAAATCTTCCCATGAAAAAAAACATTCTATTCAAGTTATTAAGAGAGAATTCATACCCTATAAAATTAGAACATTAGGAAACCAAATCATTAGACTGCCACCTGAAGAAATCAATCATGAGACTTGCTTCTAGAAAGGTGGCAATGCCACAGATATCGACACGAATATATACATACATCATTGGCGCTGCCACAGCCACTCAACTTTTGGGTTTGTAAAATACATCTCAGTTGCAATTCCATGGTTTTTACACCAGATTTTCACTTTATTTAACTAAAAAGGAACTACTTCAAGTACTATAAATAAATGAAGGATACAAAACTAAAACCTCGTTTGTTCACTATTAATACATTGGCCAGGAAATCTGAAGTTTTTAAACTAGAGTTCAAATTAATTACATTAATTTTGTGAAAATAAACCTAAATTTGGTGACTAAAATGAAAACAGAACCTCGAGTTTGGTGAGTAAAATGAAAATAAAACTAACTTTGGTGAGTTGTTTCATTTTTTATTTTCAGTAACCAAAAAGGAATTTTTTTATAGTTGGATGACCAATTGTGTAGTTTATCCCTTTTAAAATATATTATTTAAGATATAAAAGTGCAAAATCCTCTATAAAAAGACCCCTCTCCCATGGCCATTGCTGGGAACCTTGGATGGGTGATCGTGTGGAAATGCATATAATTAATTATGATGGTGTGGTAAGTCTGTTTTGCCTAAACAAATATGGAATGAACCTTTTTGTTCATTATTTTTCCCCTTCAACCACTGACCTCTACCAATACACATTTATTGTTGTTTGTCTTTGTCAGTCCAAATAATTGAACCCCCAAGGCTTGAGTTACACGTGGGCTTGTTCATCACTACACAACCCAATGTCTTAGCATCCAAGGCTAGTGATTACTAAGGTGGTCTGTTTTCACCTCCAAAATCATGACAGCTTTCTGTACAAGTAATTATCCATCAAATTCTTATCACAAATGAAATAGATTTGCCTGGACTGGATTCTCCAGCAATTCTAACCAATAATTATTAAGTGGTTCTTGAAGTTCAACAATGTTCATACATGTTAATTAATGTAACATTCAAGTTGAAAGGATAGTAACAGGCTGACCTGATTTAATGGACGTCTCTCGTGATTATTCGGATGAGAGGGCAGTATTACTCTGCTTGTGCAGATAATTTTGATGGTAATAAAAGGACAGCTAGTCATAAAATATGATCGGTCCTGTTGTAATGTAAGGCGGATTGGTTGATAATCCTTTGCTGCTGGGGAATGTAACTTTGCACAATTGAGTATAATTTACTGAGATAAAGGAACAGAACTCTGACTTGAATGTTGCATATCAGAAAGGGGAACAGAACCTGTCTGTGAAAAAATCGAACCAAATGAAGTACTAGATGCGCTTGCAGAAGAAGGAATTCTGCTCAAATAAGAATCTTTCTTAGACCCTGTAATCAGATCGGGCCGTAACTCGGAAGAAGTGGAAGATGGGGCCAATGTAGACAGTAGAGATCCAACTGGATACGGAGCAACTGGCATATCAACGAGAGATGATGCTGATGGACTATATCTCATATTCTCATTGTTCCCACCGGGTGGTCGAATTTGCATGTGGACCCAAACTTGCAGTGCCCATTCTGCGAGTAGAAAGAACAAGGCTGCGCCCCCTGCTTAAAGGAAAGAAACTAATTAAAATAACTACTGAAAACTGAAGTAAAATGTATTAGCATAGACACCACAACTCTATATTACGGAATTGTGAAGGTAATTCACTAGCTGTTCAAGATAGCAACGCTAAAGCTGAACAGAAGAAGGAAGAAAAAAATGAAAACAAGCTACAACATATTTAAAGCTGCTAAAGATAGCAATACTGCTCAAACCCACTATTCATTGTGAACTTCTGACCAACCTAAGCCATCCTGTAAGCAACTATCTGATTCTCGAGTTATGAGGCCCGCAAAAACCTTCAACATTAGTTTAATGGCAGGATATAAACAATAAAGCTGTCAAATGTGTATGAAGAAATCGCAAACTCACTACTGATGACCATTCTAAAGCCCTCTTAATCCTACACTTGAGCACTACACTTTTATAAAATGAAGCACATCTAGTCTATTTGGTGGCGGGGTTGGGTTCCTCGAAAGGAAAACTGTGAGATTGCTTAAGAGGAAAAGACAAGGCCAAAAGGTTGTCACTTTCTTCCCCCTCTAAAGAGCAATTCTAAGCCCACAACATATAAGACACAGAATTTCAGACTTCTAGGGCAAGCAACGTCAATTAGAGGTATTTAAAATATCTTAACCCGACAAAACTTACTCTATAATGCAAAATCTTGAAGTCTGGATCTCTATAAAAGCCAAGTCTCAGGAAAAGCAATAATCATAACATAATGTCACACCCACAAAAAAGAGATTGAGAATGTTCACATACTGGACGTGAAGGAAGTCCCATTGGGCTGAGGACGCAATTTGTCTGTGGCACTGCCCTGTCTCTAGGATGATGATACCTGCAAGACGATCCAAATTTACAATCGCCGGTCCTCAAATAGTATTGGCATTCAGGTTCACCGGGTCTCTCTGGAAATGTTTGATTGTTGTGGTTACTGCTTGAATGGCCTATAGAAGAGGGCAGGGAAGGATAAGGTCCTGCAAGTGAAGGTGTTGAAGAAGATAGCTGCGTTAGTCCATAGAGAGAAGTAGCTCCAACAGCAGGTTGCACACCAGGAGAGTGTGTGCCTGCACCAAGTAAACCAGTAACAGCTTCAGGAATCCGATAGACTTACTCATTATCTTAATGCAACTATGCTGACCATCCTACCGAGTAGCGACTCCAACCAGGAATAGGAACCATCCCAGGGGAAAACAGAACAGGACCACAAGCTCCTTGAACATATGAACCAGGTAATATTGGAGGCCTTGCCACTCTTACACTGGTGGATGCGCCTCCATACTGCTCAGTTATAGGGGCTGAAGGAGACTGCACCTGCTGAAAATTTTGAGTTGCAGATACTGGAATTGATGTTCCAGCTGGTTGAAGATGATGGAATTTACATGTAGTATAAAATTTGCAGTGCCCCGTTTTCAAATAGCGGGAGCATTCTTTCTCACCCTGTTAATAGATACACATCAAATTGGTATCCAGATGTTTTACAAATCCTGAAAATAGATAAAAACAAATTGAGGAGAAAACAAGCAAAGAGAAAATCCAAACCGGTCGTAATGGGTATCCATATATAGTCAGTGGAACATGGCTAAAAGATTGATCTCCGTGTTTAGGATGGTGGAACTTACAGGATGCACCAAATTTACAGGTCCCGGTTTTTAAATAAAACTGCATACATGAAAAAAAGGGCACAACGGCACAAGTTATGAAAATAAAGAATAGGTATTTGAAGCATTAATTAGCAAAGGAGTTTATTTGTTAAAAACAATTTTGTATATTTTCATGAAGTTATTCATTCACCTGACATGTGGGTTCCCCCTGGTCGTTCAGGGTATGCCCCTGTAGCTCTCACAGCAGCCTCAACCTAAATGGTATCGCAACCAAATAAAAATGAGTGATTCAACTGTCACAAAAGGTTTAAAGGCGAATACAAGAAAAGACTTACGGAGTTTAAAATCAAATATAATGAGAAGACCAAAGTGAATTCTCTTACACCATCCTATTCTATCAATAATCATCCATAATTCACTTTTAAAAGGAACTGAAGCAGGCAAATAACTTATTAGAATCGTAGAATTCTCGTTCCTGTGAAATGAAGAAAGAAGACCTGAAGTTCACTTGTTAAGTCGATGTACATCCAAAAAGAATAGAATTCCATGGTATATTATCCCCTGTGTTTGTTTTACTTACCCACAGATTAAACAAGACCTTTTCGATAAATATAGGAAATAAACATCTATCAATTAGCCTACATGTCGGACAGTTTGGTATGGATTAGAGTGTAAGACAAGGACCGAGAAAATAACTAATTTTACGGAAGATGCAGCAGAAATACAGACTTAGGTTGCAGCTCATTAAAGTCAAGAATAGAAGATGTGAAGCATCACTTCTAAACTGCAGTACTCGGTTTCTATTTGGATTTTGGAGCAAACAATACGGCAAAAAAATGTTCCCATCACATCCCCTATGATTTACAAGAAACGAATCTATACGAAAGAATAATCTGGAAAAAGTAATGGAACAACCAATTATAACAACTACCTTGTAATAGTTTTATGATTATAACAGAGAAATCGATGTATCCTTCACTTCATTTTACATCAATCAATATGCGCTCAATAAAGAACCAAATTAAACAAACAAAAGTAAAGCCCCATCCTCAAAGAAAGAAGAGAGAAATTTACCAAGGCACGGTTGCCAGGGTGATTGTAACGGCACCTATTACCATATCCACAGAACCCGTTCGCATGTAGTAAACACAGTCAGGCAACCCAGGACGTTCCGGGTACGATAGAGTGCCCCTCAAAGATAATTGCCGCATTGATTCTGCATTACAACAAAGAAACACTAATAAAACAAACCCCTGATTCACTCTCCTCGTTTAAAACTCCCTAAACCCCCAAACAGTGGTAAGAAAAATGCTTTACCAGGGAAGCATCGTTACAATGCGAGTAGAAAACCGGAAAAAAAATGGAAACGTATATAAGTACCTTCCAGACCTGTTTCAGGACCGGCAAGCCTCCATTGGGACTGGTGACCAGACTGAGATTCATTCCGTGGCGGGTTGCGACCGTACAACTCCATCGGTCTTATGTACAGTGACACCTTAAGTAATACCTACTTTACAATGGAAAGAACAGACATGGGAGGCTTTGCAGAGAAGTTAGGAATGTTACCAAAATGAATCGGAGATAGCTCGAGCGAGAGTGCAAATTTTTCTAAGAAGAACAATGATGTTAAGAAGAAGGTTTTCTTTGATTTTCGTTGGTGCCGTTATTTATATTAAAATTTTTATTGTTTCCGTACCACCAAATGAAGTGCACGGGAAACGGGGGAAATATTTTCTCGGAAAATATATAGAAAACTCGGAAAATATGAATGATGAAAGAAAGCTCGGTCAATTAGGGCATAGAACTATTAGGCCATCGAACTATATGTTACTCCTATTTTGACTACCCAACTAAAAAATGCGTCAATTAGGTCACAGAACTATTAAAGTGCTCATATTTTGACCATCAATCGTTAAAATCTAGCGGAGGAGGTGACGTGATAGTTAACAAAAAATTATATAATTACACATTTGGTCCTTGTTACTTACCTATTATATGATTTGATTTTAATTTTAATTTAATTAAATAAAACCAATCAACCAATCAAGTGACAACACGTGTCATTGTTAGAGTATGCCAAAGACCAACCATAAGATGATTGTAAATGACATTTATTTTTACCTTGTTTATTAATTCATAGGCATTGCAATTATTATTTTCAGTTACTATTCTGCGAGCATAAATAAACATAATTATAATAAAGTCCTTAGAAAAATATGATTGTTCTTAAATGTCCTTAGTCGAGTATTATTGTGGTCATGGACAACAATAATGCATTAAGACTAATATGTAGTTGATTGATGACAAAGTGTTGTCATTGACAAGAAGATATCAAAATTAATACATAAGTATGTGTTAGAGAACGACATATTGGACTGACCTGCTATGAGCATGTTTCTTGGATTATTATGTGACAGTCACAACATTGCTCATAGTGATAACTACATGTATGATCCTCAGACTTGAGATCATCATTATTTTAACATTGTGAGTGACATATTTTGATACAGTCAAACGTGCGTCGTAACTGACTACACTATAAAGACTGATATTGGATATGTCACAATCTATGTAGTTGAATTGGGATTATATATTTAATATATATATATATTAAAATCCTAATTAAAGTTAAATTAGGATTATATATATTAATATATATATTGAAATCCTAATATGAGTTGAATTAGGATTACAAAGGCTATATAAAGACATGAGAGATCTAGCAGTCATCAATGCTTTTTAGAAAAACCCTCTAAATAGTTTAGAGAGTTTTATATGTCCGTTTCAACTAGGTGGACTAAGTAAAGGTCGGAGCGCTATCATTGCGGCTTAGGAATCGACATCGTAGAATCGTGATTGGATATCTATCTTCTCCAAATTCAGATTCCATATTTTAAACAAGTAATTCTTCACCCTGTTCACCCCGATTCGTTCCTCGTACATGGATCTTTGGTGGTGATTGTCAGATATTTTTCTGCTGCGCCATGGGGTGTACCGACGGTTCCCAACAGTCATCACCTGATTGGAAGAATTTACTCTAAAATTTAATTTATTTTGTTTAATAATTTTCACCCAATCAAATATACGAGACTCTCAATGAACTATCAAGGGACTTTTTAATTAAATAGAATCTAAATTTGATTGGTCCAACTATTTTTTTTAATTTCTAAATAAATATATAACACCCCTTACCTGGTCTGGAAGAAAATTGGATCAAAGACGTCACCGGAATACAAAATATAGAATCGGAAAAAAGAAAAAAAAATCAAATTACGACAGATTATTTCAGAACACAAATATTTCCAAGCAGATTTTTTTACCATCAGAGTTCATAATCCATTTAATTCCAACTTTTAGCCATTGGGAACCACTTTGCAAAGTTTACAAATTTTAGGGACTAAAATGTAAAATTATCAAAATTTAAGTATTTAACAGAATTACCCCTTGACAATTTCCTTTTACTGAGTTTAGTCTTAGTGAATCAAAATTGGATTGATTAATGACTTAGGAGTCTTGATTTACCCTTAGGGACCAAAATGTAGATTCTAAAAATTTAATCCCTTTTCAATAAATTAAGGACACACTTATGAAATTCATATAGATTCATGCTTACTGATCAAATCTTAGCTTATTTAGCCATTTGTAACTTGTTCAATCGATACTTAACTCATTTTAGGACTAAAATGCAAAGATCCAAAATTTATAACTACTTATAACCAAGTTAATGGCCTTCCGTACCGGTACTCGAAGGTTCGTACCGATACCAATTAAATTTCCAATTTCAATAACCAGTTTTCATACTGGTACTCAAGGACATTGTACCAGTACGCCAAGAACAATAAATTTCAGAAACCAGATTTCGTACCTGTACAACCCTCCGTACCGGTACACCCTGAACCAATTTATACATTTTGATTTAGCCGTAGCGGTGTGCCATAGATACCGTACCGGTACACTCTACACTAGATTTTATATTTAAAATCTGAACTTTTTTTTTAAATTCAATTCAAATGGGTTTAAAACCCTCTTTAAACTTATTACTAGTTTCAAACTTGTTAGGGCTAATTACACATGTATTCATCTTTAAATTTGTCAATTCAAAGTTTCAAGATACATAGCTTAAAACCAATTGTGCATGTTTCTTATCTTTTATGCTATGAACCAAGATCCAAACTTACTATTCATACCAAGTATATCTTATACTACTTATACATATATATATATATATATATATATATATATATATATATATAAACTGTCAAATCCACAAATTTATCCAAGTATACCAAGCCAAGTAACTTACCTCAAATGTCTAATGTAAAACAACTTATCTTTTATCTTGCCATACTGTACATACCAAACCATAATATATCATGCATATCAAACAATATATCATATCATACAAACAAGCATACCATATACTTATCCCATGATAGGAACGTGTCCAGTTCACTACATGTTGAACCATGTAATCACTTTGCTTTTTATAAGTTATTAATGTAGTTATTTGCATTAATTTTATAAGCAAGTAATCAAAGTTATAGTATAAGCCACCATATCCCCATTTTATTAATATTCCATTTAATCAATTCATAATATTGGATCAAGGACATATTCAGTAAAATGCAATCTAACATGATTAGTTCATATGCATTCATCAAGGAGTTTGTCAAAGAAAACTTACTCAAAGCCTTATGAGTGACTTGCAACCCCTAAACACAGTCCCGAACATTTACGAAGATTTAATACCGGGAACATATGCAAATAAACATAATAAGCTTATTTAGCTTAGTGAAGTAGGTAAACATAAATGTAATTGAAGTACAATGCTTTATGTTTACAAAAGAATCATAATCAAAGTGTGGCAACAAAGCATACATAGTATAATTATCATTACTTCCCTGACCATATCCATTTTCATATTTTTAGTTATATTCGTATTCATACTGAATTTCAGAGTATTAACCATAAGGTCTTATTAACTTTCTTATTCACATCTTATTTTTATAAATTCATAATCATGATCATAAGTTTTTCTTTTGTTTCCCTTGGATCACAGTTACACATAAAAGCACACGAATTCCCAATCAACTGTCGCCAAAAATCTGAGAATCTAAGAACAAGGTCGTAATCCTTTAACAGAGAATGGTCAACCCTCCAACTGTCGTCAATGACCAAAACACAATATCCCTCCTACTGTCACCAATAAGAATCGTAATTCATTGTGTCGTAACCCACCCTACAAATGAGCTCAATAAATTCTATGACATACCAATTGTACTCATAGTCAACTTGTGACCAAAATTTTTCATTAATTCATTCTTTAAATCATAATTGAGCTTATAGCTCCAAAGTGCCATATCATAATGTTATAGTGAGCTTAAATCTCCAAAATGTCATATCATATTCTCACAGTGAGCTTAAAGCTCCAAAATATCACAAATAAACTTGGGAGTCCGTAGTTTAACATAACTTAATAATTTATCATTAAAGTAAAATTCATATTAATGATTTGTCTTAATATCATAGATTTTCATTAAAAACATGAATCATATCAAAATATAATTCATCAAAGCATTATGTAATTGTACTTACTAAGCAAGAATCAAAAGGTTAAGTTTACCGAACTTACCTTTATGTCACACCATAACATCAAAATTGCTCTAATTGAACTTACAAACAATCACATAATATGTTATATATAACCAAGGATTTAAATGTAGTCGGAGTGATACCCAATATCACTCCGAGAATCGTAACTACGCTCACCAAAATTTTCGAAGCTAGAGTTGATCTCAAATTGGTATTCCTTGATTAGTGAACTTAGCTTTAACTTCCCGAATCGATGATTCCTCATATCGGTTTTGATCATTATGAAGCTTGAAATGAGTAGACTCCAAATACAAACTAGGATCAACATTGAGTGGTTAACATAAGGTCAAAATGACCATAGAAATTAAAAGCTTAGAGAATCGGCCATGGACAGTAGCGAATCTAGAAAAATAAGATTGGTTGGGCCAATATAAATAAAACAAGTAATTTATCTAACATTACTCACATATATAGTTTTCAATTTAAAAATTGAATACCAACTAAAAATAATATGAATACATGTTAACGAACATAAGTGACTAGATATAAATAAGTTATCAATACTTATTTACAATAGTGTAAATAATCTATTAATACTTATTTACAACGATGTAAATATATATCAATGTATTTGAATTTTATGTTTTTCTACTGTTATTTATAAGGATATATTGTATTGAATATTAGTTTCAATAGCTAGTTCTTTACTTATTTTGGATGTCATCAAAAATTATCACTTATTTTATAACTTTAACTTTGTTTTACTTAATCTAGTTTTATTCAAAGCTTATGGTTATGAGTTTGTCTAATCTCCTTAAAAATAATATTTGAAAATTGAATAGATTTTGATTGCACAGTGTAGCGACCTAAAAATTTCAGAGTTCGCTAAAAGTACGTAATTCGATTTTTTTTACGTTTTTCGGAATATTTAAAAAGACGGGGAAATTCTTTAAAAATACATGTTTTTTTTAAATAATAAAACTTGGAGTCGCCACCGGCCACTGAGGTAGGCCAGACACCATAAAACCAGAGATTCGATCAAAAACGGGGTTCGAGAGTCGGTTACGGATGGGGAAGGTTTTGGCAACCCCATACCGCCCAAAAATTGGTATCGTAAAAAGAAAATAAATAATTACCGTTTTGTTAATATCAAACTTTGTGAATTAAAGTAACGATTAATTTAAAATTCGGTTATACATGCGAGTCTATTTTAAGGGTCTCGCTATTCGAAAGTAAACGACAAGACCACCATCACTACGTTTGATACTGGCTGCATTTACCGTCGAATAAAAAGACCTCGCATTACATAATTTAATATCCGAGTGCAAGAAAATAAAGCAAATATATATAAATGCCAAAACATAATAATAATTGCGGAAATTAAAGATCCGGAAAAGGACCAGATCAAACAAAAGATAAAATAAAGAGCAGAAATTTAAATGCGGTAACAAAAAGTGCGGAAAATTAAATTGCGAGAAAAATAAAAGCTGGAATTAAAATAGGATCGAGAGAGGGACCAGATCAAGCAAAGCAATCCAGAGGAAATGACCGGATCGAACAAAGCAATCTGGAGGAAAGGATCAGATCGAATAAAAGAGCATAAAATAAAAGAGATCCGGAGAAAGGACCAGATCTAACATAAAAAAAATGCGGAAAATTAAATGTTACTGTTAGATGCGGAAATTAAATGTTAGGTGTTAGATGCGGAAGTTAAATGTTAGGTGTCAGAATATATATATACTATAAGATAGATAATACTATAATACATTGTAATAATAATATATAATATAAATATAATGCTTATAATATATAATACGACATGTAAACATATATACAAGCAAATAATAAATTAAACCACATCCAACAAGTAAAATAACTTGCATATCACAAACAAAATATTAAACAAGATAAAACACATAAGGAAAAACCCAAATAAATGAAGAAGATATCATCAAATCTCATTAAACCATAAGAATGGATTACATAAATAAAAAGGGAAGAAAATACCAAAATGTATGCTTGATCAATCAATCCACGTATTGTTGTTGATGGGGTTGAAAAGTTTGATTCAAGGGTTGGTGATTCGAATAGAGGGTAAAATAGGTGAGGACGGCAGTGGTGAATTTGGTGATGTTATTCGATGGATATGAAGGGGTATTTGGTGGTGTTGTGACTTTTGAAAAAAATGGATTAAGGGTAAATGCCTAAGGGTATGCGGCGAAGGGGAAAGAATTTTGAAATGGTAGTTATGGAAATATGCCGTGGGGAATTTTGGGGAAAGGTGAAATGGAACCAGAATGGTGGAATGAAAAATGGCGGTGTGTATTGTTTTGGGGTAGGATTCATATATATATCTATAGTGAAGAAGGGTATTTTGTTGGAATAAAAAATGGGATCTATGTTTTAATGTGTAAGGTGATAAAGGGTATTTTTGGGTTATCCCTTTTAAAACCAATAGAAATTAAGATATTGGACCCAAGTACTTTCCAACCAATGGGAGTAAAGACTTAATAAGGAAGGAGTTGAGATTTTTATTTGTTTTTGTACTTTTTTATATTATGTAAAATCATATGGAATGGGCCATATAATTTTGGGCTTAGAGTATAAGGTTTTGGGTATTAAAAGGATTAATGCATATTGATCTTATTTCGAGCATTTTTTAATTTAAACCGGACAAAATTTAGTATCTACAACTGCCCCTCTTTGCTCATTGCTGTGAAATGAAAATAGAGCAAAGACTAAAGATACAAATTTTGTCCCATTTCCCTATCCGAAGATTCTGAGCTGCGAGTTCCTCCTGTATAAAACTGTTCACCCTTCCTCTTCCCGAAATTTCAGAACTCCGAATTCTTCCCATGTAAGGCCTGAAGAAATGAAGCCCCTAAAATGATGCCTCGATCCTCGATCGTCTTGACACCAAATGACATCTCGCTTTGAGTCTTCTAGCATGCCCTCGATCTTCATCGTCTTGGCATGGGGTGATACCTCGCCTTAAGGATCCCGTCTGATGATGTCCCGATTGCTGGTCGTCTTGACACCAAATATCTCGCTTTGAGTCTTCTGGAATACTCTCGATTTCTGTTCATCTTGGCATAAGATGTTCGTTGCTCCCAAATAGCTGGAGATTGGTGAACTTTTGAACAAGTTAAAAGATTCTTGATTCTTTGTTGGTATCTACTCATTTCCTTAAGTATATGATCCACTTTTTATTGTTTTTCAAATACCTGAAAGAAACAGACACAATGATTTGATGATGCTAGTTAGCATGCTCCTACCTTAAGGATGCCTAACTATGCATGAAAAATAAAAATTAGACAATGCTCGTGTGTCTTCCCTCTTGGCTTCTTATTTCAGCTTTCTTTCGCTTTCTTCTTCGTCTTTGTATATTTGTTGTTTCTCCTTGTGATGAGACTCAACCCCCGTTTAACCCTCTTTATCATATTCTCCAGAACTTTGCTCTAAAGCACCCTTTCGGGTTTTTGCATTAGAGATGTATTTTTTCCTTTTTTCCTTTTTAAAAGGGGTCAAAATTTAAAGAATAAAAACTCGTCTTTGTGAAAAGATCGAAATGAGAAATTGGTTTTGAGAAAAATATCCTTAAGAAATGATCGAAATTTAGAAATTTACGTTTTAAGAAAAAAAATCCTTGAGGAAGGGATAAAATCGGGGAATTCGAGTTTTAAGGAAAACATCCTTGAGGAAGGGATGAAATCGGGGAATCCGAGTTTTAAGAAAAATATTCTTAAGAAAGGATCGAATTGAGGAATTCGTTTTTAGAAAAATATACTTAAGAAAGGATCGAATTAAAAAATTCGTTGTTTTAAGAAAAATCCTTAAGAAATGATCGAATTAAGAAATTCGTGTTTTAAAAAAAATACCCTTTAAGAAAAGATCGAATTAAAAAAATCATGTTTTAAGAAAAACATCCTTTAAGAAAGGATCGAATTAAGAAATTCATGTTTTAAGAAAAACAACCTTTAAGAAAGGATCGAATTAAGAAATTTGTGTTTTTAAGAAAAACAACCATTTAAGAAATGATCGAATTAAGAAATTCATGTTTTAAGAAAAACAATCCTTTAAGAAAGGATCGAATTAAAAAATTCATGTTTTAAGAAAAACATCCTTTAAGAAAGGATCGAATTAAGAAATTCATGTTTTAAGAAAAAATCCTTTAAGAAATGATCGAACTAAGAAATTCATGTTTTAAGAAAAACATCCTTTAAGAAAGGATCGAATTAAGAAATTCGTGTTTTTAAGAAAAACAATCCTTTAAGAAAGGATCGAATTAAGAAATTCATTTTTTGAGAAAAACAATCCTTTAAGAAAGGATCGAATTAAGAAATTCATGTACAATCCTTTAAGAAATGATCGAATTAAGAAATTCGTGTTTTAAGAAAAACAATCCTTTAAGAAAAGATTGAATTAAGAAATTCGTGTTTTTAAAAAAATCCTTTAAGAAAGGATCGAATTAAGAAATTCGTGTTTTAAGAAAAACATCCTTATGAAAGGATCAAATTAAGAAATTTGTTGTTTTAAGAAAAACATCCTTAAGAAAAGATCGAATTAAGAAATTAGTGTTTTAAGAAAAATATCCTTAAGGAGGGATAAAATGGAGAAATTTGAATTTTGAGAAAAACGTCCTTTTGAAAGGGATATGATTGAGAAATTTGGATTTTGAGAAAAACGTCCTTGTGGAAGGGATATAATTGAGAAATTGAAAGACCTTTAGAAATCCAAATTATGCAAGTCAAAGGACTCTTGGTTCTATGAGATCTATTTCTCCTCTCGTGAAGCTACGGATCCATCCTTTTATCAATCTCCAAATGCCTGTTTAAAATAAACAAAATGCTATGATGATATGAGTTAGCATGCTCCTAACATAGGGATATCTAACTACCAATGATGCATGAGCGTATTTCATGATGCAAAGGTGCATGATTTTAGCTCGTCTTCGTTCTCTGGAGCCGATAACCGTCATCTTGGGACTACAACCACTCATCAAATATGCCCTCAAACTTGTGTTGCTCATTCTCTATTCAAACCTTCGAATTAAGGGGCCTCGGTCGTAATCAGAATCATTAATCAAGTTCTTTCAAGCTTTGCGCAATCTTTCATATATTCTTATTTAAACTCTTATGCCAAAACTTTTGTTGTCCCACGGACACTGATGCTCCAACACTGTAAACTAACCCCAAAGGCTCTTCATTATCCTGAGTGGTGCCCCTCAACTTTGGGCCGGATATATTCATCTTCGAAGTAATACATAGAAAACCCTTTGCGTAAAATATATCAGTTTGCTGGTCGTCATTTTAATGAATGATACCTTTTACATACAGAAACTTAATAAAAGGAAAGAAACACAGAATAGGGTGCCCCAAATATCAAATGCAAGAGCATCTTAGATTCGACCCTCCGGTGACCAACAACTTGCCTTTGAATGTTGTGGCAATATTTAGAATTGTGAAATTCCTACCAGACTGCTTGGTTCATCCTAATGATTATGGTATTTGCTTGATCTGTTCGAAAACTACTCATTCTAGTTCTCATTGTTTTTCTCCAAAATAAGTTTAAGCTTTCCAAATTTGTTTAACACATTGAGTGCAAAAATATCTATCTGAGAGTTTTAATACAAGTGTACTTTTCCAATTAATATCGTGTCAGTGCCTTCAAAGAGTCATCTCTAATGCTAGGGTATTGAATAGGTGAAACATAGCTCCTTATTAGATTTGTTCTCACCCACAGCTCCATCAGGATGCTCTGAGACTTATTTGATTGTTCATTGATTTAGAGATTTATCTCTGATGTTGGGGCATTGAACATGTAAAATCTAGTTCCTTATTAGATTTTTTCTTCTCCACAACTCTATTAATTTTTCATTTTTAACAAAATTTCTTCTTTTTCCTTTCATTTTAAAGAATTCTTAAGTTAAGCAATTTCACCAGTCTTTCCTAGGAGATTTTCTTATCATTGAACACCATCGAAGGAGTAGTAATCTTGTTTCTCGCACTTTCCCGACCAAAGCGGACTGAGCAAAAAATTACACTTTATCGTTATCAAAACATTCGATTAGAATCAATGCCACATCATGCATGTGATATCCGAGGGCCTACGGGGTAAGAAATGGATATAAATATATATGATTTCAAGGTCATTGCATGTTAAGCAAAATGCAATTTTCATTAGAAAGAAAACCCGCAAACATAACATATGCCTTTACAAAGAGATCCTTGCTATCTTTGGGCAAGTGGTAGCAAGGTTGGTTCTATATATTACTTCAAGAAAAAGTGCAACATGCAAGGAGACTTAAACATATGGGCTCCTAAAGAACTAGAAATCAGCACCTCCCAAGAGTCGTGTTCAAAACTTTAAAAGATCGTTCTCAATCAGATTTTGAACCTTGTTCTTTAGAGCCCCACAATTCTCCGTGGTGTGGCCTGTGCTTCCCACATGATAGTCACATATGGCATTAACATCATAACCATCAGGATAGGATGATCCTTTGGTTTGGACTGAACTGGGGCTAGAAGTTTCCTTTCAACAAGCATTGGGAGCAAATCAGTGTATAAGATTGGAATAGGATGAAGAACCTTTGGAGGCTTTGCAAACCATGATGATCGATTGCATAAGTGGCCCTAGGGCTGATTGGTCGAGTGAGAACCTACCATGTGAACCTGAGAATCATGCCCCTTGTGGGCGGTTATGCTGTAGGGGTCTCTTATCTTCACCTTTTTGATGGCGTCTTCAATGTGCTCTCCCGTTATGACCATATCCATAAAATTGCTGATGGGATTGCTTATCATGTGGTCATAGAGGGTTCCCTTCAAATTATCTATGAACATGGGAGAAATCTCACTCTCACGAAGTGGAGGTTGTACTTGTGCCGCCACATCTCGCCAACGCTGGGCGTATTCATGAAGGCTCTCATTGTTCCTTTACTCTAAACCTTGTAGCATGAGCCGGTTTGGGACCATATTAGTTATGTGCTTATATTGTTCTGTGAAAGCTTTGGCCGAATCTCTCCATGACCTAATTTGAGCCCGGGTTAACTGATTGTACCACCTTGAGGTTGATCCCACTAAACTATCTTGAAAGCAATGAATTAGCAACTTTCATTGTCGATGAATCCGACCATCTTCCGACAAAACATGATTATGTGGGTAGTGGGGCAGGTCGTCCCATCAAACTTCTCAACTTTTGGGGTCTTAAACTTGTATGGAATTTCCACATCGGGGACAAAACTGAGCTATCTAGCGTTCAGTCTATAAGAACTTTTTTCGTCTTCCTTCACCCAAAATTTTTTCTTCAGATCTTTCCCGGTGTCTTTCAAATGCTTTGAGAATTCTTCATTTACTTTGTTCAATTTTTCCAACTCATCAAAATTTGGGATACTATCCCTGACAATTTCGATATTTCTGAAGGTCACGCCCGGCTAAGCTTGGGCAGAGACACCAGCCTGATGAGAAGAAAATGCCCCTTGCGGAGGGTTTGATGAGGGGTTGATGAAAAGAGGGTTCTTAAAGATAGAGGCATCTAAACGGTCTCCCAAATCTTGAGTAAGATTCTCTACAGCACCATTTCCTTTCAGTTCTTGTCTTAGACTGGAAAGTAGCATCTGAGATATCTCCTTCATTATATCTTGTTGGGACTTGATGATAGTGTCCCTCAATTCTGACTGAGCCTGCTCTAATTGCCCTCTAAAATCAGCTTCTATGTTGACAAAACTTTCTTCCATTTGCCTTTTTTGATGTGAATGCAGAATCTTTAATTACTGTCACGAAATCCCCCACAATTAATCTTATTGTTCAATTACTTAATGCATGAAATATGCTTTATGTAATGCATGGAACAAATAAAATGCACGGATGTATGCAGATGAAAATATTGATTCCATTAGTGGTCACCCTAGAACAACTCTCATCGGCTTAAAAGATTCTCGATGCCAATGAGGCACCAATAAGTCTCGACCATAACTTCTAATTCTTCAATGGTCCTGAGTAGACGAAAAAATCTTGATGTCTTCATCATCATTGGTCTCTAAAATAAAGCACTTCAGCCTCCGTGGCTAATGTCTCTATATGTTGGGCTACCTCTTGCACCCGAACTATAAAAAATGTATCGTACTGTATTGGTCTAGTCTTGAATAAATCAGCTAGCATCACGAGGATGCGTGAATAACTTTGAACTGCAACTTCAAGTCTCGATCGAAATTTAGATTATCTTCTTCTAATACTGACTCACTCAAAAATTGAGGAATCTATTCTGATTGCGATGTTCTTGGAAAAACTAATTGACTCTTCCGTGCTTCTTTTGGATCCCTAAAGGTCATCTCGCTGAGGGCCCACCTGGGTATATTTCGTAACTATACCCTCACTTGGCGAACTGACACCTTGAACCCTTTGGTTGACATCGGACCACCGTTGCACTATTGAGCTAGTATCCTCCCTCTTGAGACACCTTTTACCCATAATGAAATATCTCAACTTGGGCAAACCACTCGAATCAACGCCTTCATGTAATGCAATGTGGATACAAAAATATGCGCAAAACAAGATAAGACACAAAAAGAAACAAGTCAGGATCGGACATAATCTTATATACATATAAAAAGATGAAGCAGGAAATTAAATCAAGCATCAAACAAAGCAATGCTAGGTTTAACCGCATGGCTCTAAATGGGTGGGCTTTCTATGCTTTCTACATGTAGTTTTGGTTCTAAACGGTACTCGAAATGTCCTTGATGTCCTCTTCTAAAGAGTAGCAAGGCCCCGCCCCTGGTCATCACTCATTATAGGCTCCTTTCAACTGAGTTCAATTTAGGGGGAACCATTTGCTATGTATTCCCACGAAAACACAGGGTAGTCGAGCCCCGAAGGTACTTACTAGGCCCATACGGAGGAATAATATCCGCACGAAAGCACTAGCGTTTTCCCTCCACTTAAAAGGACAAGTTTAAATGTCAAATTTTAAATGCGTTAAAATAAACTCGCATTTATAAACAAATATTAATTTAATCGTCACTTTAATTCACAACTTCTGATGTTAATAAAGCGGTAACTATCATTTTTTTGAAAAGTGTCCTGACTCACTTTAGTTTTTAAAAAATCAAAATCAGTCCCCAGCTGTAGCAACCTAAAAATTTCAGAGTTCGCTAAAAGTATGTAATTCGATTTTCTTTACGTTTTTTGAAATATTTAAAAAGACGGGGAAATTTTTTAAAAATCCATGTTTTTTTTAAAAAAATAATAAAACTTGGAGTCGCCACCGGCCACTTAGGTAGGCCAGACACCATAAAACCATAGATTCGATCAAAAACGAGATTCAAGAGTCGGTTACGAATGGGAAAGGTTTTGGCAACCCCACACTGCCCAAAAATTGGTACCGTAAAAAGAAAATAAATAATTACCGCTTTGTTAATATCAAACTTTGTGAATTAAAGTGACGATTAATTTAAAATTCGGTTATACATGTGAGTCTATTTTAAGGGTCCCGTTATTCGAAAGTAAACGGCAAGACCACCATCACTACGTTTGATACTGGCCGCATTTACCGTCGAATAAAAAGACCTCGCATTACATAATTTAATATCCGAGTGCAAGAAAATAAAGCAAATATATATAAATGCCAAAATATAATAATAATTGCGGAAATTAAAGATCCGGAAAAGGACCGGATCGAACAAAAGATAAAATAAAGAGCGGAAATTTAAATGTGGTAATATAAAGTGCGGAAAATTAAATTGCGAGAAAAATAAAAGCTGGAATTAAAATAGGATCCGGGGAGGGACCGGATCAAGCAAAGCAATCCGGAGGAAAGGACCGGATCGAACAAAAGAGCATAATATAAAAGAGATCTGGAGAAAGGACCGGATCTAACATAAAAAGAAATGCGGAAAATTAAATGTTAGTGTTAGATGCGGAAATTAAATGTTAGGTGTTAGATGCGGATATTAAATGTTAGGTGTTAGAATATATATATATTATAAGAAAGATAATACTATAATACATTGTAATAATAATATATAATATAAATATAATGCTTATAATATATAATACGACATGTAAACATATATACAAGCAAATAATAAATTAAACCACCTCTAACAAGTAAAATAACCTACATGCCACAAACAAAATATTAAACAAGATAAAACACATAAGGAAAAACCCAAATAAATAAAGAAGATGTCATCAAATCTCATCAATATTTCATTAAACTATAAGAATGGATTACATAAATAAAAAAGGGGAGAAAATATTAAAATATATGCTCAATCAATCAATCCACGTATTGTTGTTGATGGGATTGAAAAGCTTGATTCAAGGGTTGGTGATTTGAATATAGGGTAAAGTAGGTGAGGACGGCAGTGGTGAATTTGGTGATGTTATTCGATGGATATGAAGGGGTATTTAGTGGTGTTGTGGCTTTTGAAAAAAATGGATTAAGGGTAAATGCCTAAGGGTATGCGGCTAAGGGGAAAGAATTTTGAAATGGTAGTTATGGAAATATGCCGTGGGGAATTTTGGGGAAAGGTGAAATGGAACCAGAATGGTGGAATGAAAAATGGCAGGTGTGTATTGTTTTGGGGTAGGAATCATATATATATCTAGAGTGAAGAAGGGTATTTTATTGGAATAAAAAATGGGATCTATGTTTTAATGTGTAAGGTGAATAAGGGTATTTTTGGGTTATCTCTTTTAAAACCAATAGAAATTAAAATATTGGATCCCAAGTACTTTCCAACCAATGAGAGTAAAGACTTAATGAGGAAGGAGTTGAGATTTTTATTTGTTTTTGTACTTTTTTATATTATGTAAAATCATATGGAATGAGCCATGTAATTTTGGGCTTAGTGTATAAGGTTTTGGGTATTAAAAGGGTTAATGTGGATTGATCTTATTTCGAGCATTTTTTAATTTAAACAAGACAAAATTTAGTGTCTACACACAGCTCTTTATTTCATTTTATTTGTTTATTAAATAAAATATAGTATACTTAAAACTGAATTTAGTATCAATAATATAATAAATTACCATAAGGTAAAATGATATATGCGAACATAACACTTATCTTTTAACATTTGTCAAATTCAAGGTAAAAAGAATAAAATATATCAGAATTTTCAACAAACCAAACACCTTGATGTAGTAACAAATTTTTCATCCATCTTTTTTATACACAACACCTTGATATACCAAACGAGTCGTTAGAGCACATTGTTCATAACTTATTTTGTCAAATTATCAATAGTGAATGCAAATATAATATATATTTCCTAGATTAATGAGTTAAAATTCAAATATAAAATTGAGAGATGTTATTTTAATATTATTAATAAATAAACGAGCTTGTTCATAAACATAAACAAATCGAACGCACATTTGTTCATGTTCGTTCGTTTATTAAACGAACATAAAAAATTTGTTTATACTCATTTATTTAACTTAATAAATGAACATTATACGAATAATTCATCAAATGTTATGTTTATTTACACCCTTATAAAAATGGAAAGATAAAAAATCTCTTAACTTTCAAGTTTGAGTTGGAAAACTATAAGACCAAAAAAATTTAATTTAAAAACCATAAAAATTAAATAATAATAATAATAATAAACCTAACTTAAAAAAAATTAAAATTTGAAATTAAAAAATATTTTTTTTGGAATATGGGGTGGGCTATGACCTAGATAGGTCCATCCCTAGACACGCCCCTGGCCATGGAGTCTTTTGGGGAAGATTCAAGAAAGCCAAAGTTTTATCTTTTTCTTTTTTGCCAATTGCCGAAACTCACCCCCAAGTTATCATCTTTTGATCATTTTTAAATAAAAAATGTCATGGAAAATGTACACAACGACACCTCGCACATGACTCACTTAATATAAATGGAAAAAAATCAAATCTACGTGTAACGACCATGGTTTCGAAACCTGAGGGTCGGGTTAACCCAAGACATGTGCTTCGCGTTTAGGCCAAGACGTTTGGGCCTTGAGAGCCTTATTGGGGTTACTTTGGGCCTTGTGGCTTGGAAGGTTGGTTTGATGATGGAATTTGAAGGATAATTGAAGGGTTTTTTTGGTAAATATCAAATTGAAGACAAAGAGGGCTGATGTGGGACTTTATTTTCTGCAGAAAATAGAGGGAGTGGGGTCATATTTGTCCCCTTGTTCCCTCTCTCCCATTCCCATCTTCCACCTAAACTTCTTCATGTTCAAGGTCAAATCTTTGAGTTCTCGAGTATGAAGCAAAGAGGTAAAGTTGTTCAGCATTAAAGGATCTTTATTTTGAGGTAAGCTTTGCTTGGTTCAGTGAGGTATGAGGTTTAGTTGGGGGTTTGAAGAAGAAAAATGAGAATGGATTGTTGAGGGCTTCTTCACCGGCTATAATCCAAGGTTAGTACACCACTAACTCATTTGAATTCCTACAACTCATAAAAATAGCCTTTGTGCATGATTTGGGTGTTTATGGTTTGATATGCTTGGTTGACCCCTTTAATGGTAAAATTTGGATTTGTTGTTGCTAAGACTTAAAATTGGTAAAAACTCACTTAATACCTTCACCATAACTTGTAGGATCAATTTGGGGTTTAACCATATAAAATAAATAGGGTTTCTAGGTAAAATTTGCACCCAAAGTTTGAATTTTGGGCTCGAGTACCGGTACGACAACCATCGTATCGGTACGCCTTAGTATTAAAGGGAGGCAGGTTGTGAGGGGAGTACCGGTACATCTGATCGCGTATCGGTACCCCTTGCATGTTAGAATTCCAGTTGCATTTTTGCGTACCGGTACGCTTGGGGCGTATCGGTTCCCACTGTTTCATTGCTTGTGGAGGTTTTTTCATATCGGTACGCTAGGGTAAGGGTACCGGTACGGGGGTAGATCGGTACGGGGTGATTCTAGTATCGATGATGTGTACTGGTACGGTACGGAGCGTATCGGTATGGCTTGAGGTCTAATTCTTTCAAACCTAATTAGAGAGAGTATCGATACCTAGAGGTAAGTACCGATACTCACCTTGGATTATTGATGCTCGCTGGGCAATCCGCCCAAGAATTTCAAAGTTGCATTCATGGGTGTTATAATTGAAGGCAAATGGCCCTGGGGGTCCGTTAAGGTGTAAAATGAATATTAAAACTGAGAAATGGAGATTTAAACCCCGTGTATGAAATAAATGGCTAATAACTCTTTATACATTGGTAAACTGTGTGAGGTGGTAACCCATAGAGAACCTAGGTGGATCATTGATGCTGTGTGGTAATCTGGGCCCTTGCTGTCTGTGGAAGGGGCGCCTATAAGGTTAAGTCTTATTGAATAATAAGATAAATTAATGAGAACGACAAATGTGTACCTTCATAACATACTAATGAATAGATAATTTCAATAGGGTGGCATAATAACTGATAGAAACCATAAGGTGATGGTAAGGGTGTTAGAGCTGTGTGCGGTAAGACCCTTGTGTCGAGGTTGAGTACTGTGTAGTGACTAGGGTCTTTGCTGTGTGCTGATGGGATGCCTAGATAGTTGAGTTATCCATTGTGGTTGGGATTTGGATATTCTAAATGTGTTGCAACACCTTGAAGACTCCAGAATGCAGGATCCTAATACTTTGTAGATGCGGGCCTAATTTGAAGATGCTTGATGTGAGATTCCGAGCATGGATGTAGGATCCCAAAGCTTTGTGGACGCGGGCCTCATCCCCTTGAGTATAGGATCCCGACGCTTTGTGGACGCGTACTTTACTCGTAGTGTAGGATCTCGATACTTTGTGGACGCATGCCTCACTCAAGTGTAGGATTCCGATGCCTTGTGGATGCGGACCTCACTTAATGTTGTTGGTGTTATATGTGTGGTGCTAGGTAAACGTATGAGGTACTTGTATGAGCTGTGTGCGTGATCATACATTCATAATGCTATGTGTTTAGGCGGTTATGGTAGCGCCATTGTTATCTTGCCATGATGTCATTCATGTTGCATTGCTTTATTTATGATTTGCATGAACCATGGTTGAGTGGCAGTGTATCCACTGAGCTTTGTTAGCTCAGCATTCGGAATCGTTGTTTCCATTCGTAGGTGTCACGACCATTTTTTTGAAAATCGGGAATGTGAAAAATAGCCCGACTATCGATCTTTTTAGAAAATTAGGCTTTTTAGCCATTTTTAATTTAATCTTGAAAATTAGGGTTTTTATATTAAATCAAATTTCCCTTTATTTATCCCTAAAACAATTTGGAGTCGCAACCAATCACTTCGAGGTAAATCGGACACCGAAAAACAAACCAGAGATTCTGTCTTTAAAAATTGGATTCGGGAGTCAATTACGTGTAGGGAAGGATTAGCACCCCTACGAACGCCCGTTATCGGTACCTTTAATTTTACGTGGCATTTCGAATAATAATTTGAATTTAATTTATCCCAAAATTATTAACTGAATTTAAACTCTGAATGCAAATATCCTTTTATAAGGAAATTCATTTTATTCGAATACGAGATTAAAGGCACCCCGTTAGATGGCACCCCCATTCGTATTTTAAAATGAATTTCCAACATAAAAGGTTTTTAAGGAATTATATTTTATTGTCTTGTTAATTTTAGGTTCTATTCCTAAAAAGGCTCTATTTAATTGATTATTTAAACCTATGAATGTTAATTAATTTAATGGCTTTTATGAGAAAATGCCATTTTCATGAACACCTTCCATATATTTAAAGCCCTTAAATTAATAACATTCCTAATTAATTAATTCTTCTAATTAGTTAAAGTTCTAGTCCTAATTACGGCTCTAACAAATTATTTAATCAATTTATAAGTGAAAATGTATATCGAATATACACCTTTATGACCAAGGCTGAGATAAGACCTCATTGTAAACAATGGAACACCATCCAGATTTGAACCTCAAAGATTCTATTCGATATACATTTAATTAACTACAATGTGTTAATTGTTAATTATTTGATTTTAGCTAAAAATTAAATCAATTTTAAGTAAGAAATATATTAAATATAATTTAAAGAAATCAATTTGATAACACCCCATTGTAAACAATGGAACACCATCCATATTTGGATTCCAAAATCATATTTATTATACTTTTAATATCTACAATTATCTACCCTATTTAATTATAGAACCCTAATTAAAGAAACGTAGGCTAAAGGCTCTAATTAAGTAATTAAGTAATTAAACTAAGTAATTAAGTTATCTAACATGCAAAACTATATGGTTAATTTAAAACATGTGTCAAACAAATAAATTAATTACATTTAAATAAAACAATTAAAATGAAACAAATTGAATATTAAAACTGACTTTTATTGAAATAAGGATCTAATTGAAACTATTACAAAACTATATCCCAAATTACAAATTGCTTAGTGATCAAATTGAATGAATTCAAATTTGAGGGATACAATTCAGGGCAATGGGGACTATATTGGAGGAATTGCAAAATTTCAAGACCAAATTAGGAGAATTAAGGACCAAATTGAGAGAATGCAAAGTATTGGGCAAATACCAAAGGCAACCCGTTTAGAAATACACGGATCTTGGGTCAACCCGGATACAACGCGCGGACTTTGCCTGACCCGGTACCAAAACGGTGCCGTGTCGACCAGGTTATAAAAGCCCCAGACTCAGGCCAACTAGGCCATAAACCACATACCCACACTCTCGCATCTCTCTCACTTCCCACAAATTCTCTCAACTTAAACATAACCGAACCAGAAACCAAGCTCTTAAACGAATTAAAACCCATATTTCCCATCTGTTCATCCCCAAATTCAAACAAAAACCTTTGTTTGATATTTCTCAAACACCTAAAACCTTTAGTTTCATGTTTCCCTTCGATCAAACCTCATTTTTTCCCAAAGTTCAAACCTTGTTCATCCCTAACCCTTCATTTGATCTCTAGAAACATCAAATCACCTTCCTAAACTTGTTTTCTAATATCGAAACCCCAAACTTGTTCTTATCATTTCTTTCCAAACTCTACAAACCCTAATACTTTTGTCTGAACCTTACCATGTTGCCACTCTTAGATCTTAGGTCCACCATTGCTCAACCCTCTGGCATGTTTGTCGACCGCCGAAGGCGATGCCGGCCAGTGACAGTCGTCTCCGATCATCTTTTCTGGCCAAACCTAAACCTTCGGCCACCGTCTGGTTCTTTTTCGGTGACCAATCACCTCCACGAGGCGATCTTCAGCCGTTGTTTACCACCGCTTAAAAACCCTAAAACCTAAAAAAAACTCTCATTTTCACCCTCAACCTAGATCTAAGCCCGGATTCAACTGAATCATCCTATCTTCCCCACCTAGACTTCCTACCTGTACTCTCATTGCTCCTTTTCGACTCCGCCAAAAAAACTCCGACGACCACTACGTACACTCCGACAAAACTCAAGATAAGTTTCTGACAACTTACATTAATTGCTTACTGTTTTTCCATTAAAACTAGAACTGACATTTTGTTGTTTATATTGCAGGAAAAGAAAAGATTACAGAGAGGTTTACCTCTAATCTCGGCGGTGTAGATTCGATGACGAGTCCGATGGCTGTTTATCTTTTCCGGCGACCTATGATATCTCTGGTAACTCTTCGGCTCCCTCTCTATTCAATTACTCAAGTAATAATTGTGTAATTATTACCAGATCATTTATTAGCCGTTTTTTCTCTCTCAAAGTATTTATAGTTGGGATAATGGATGACGTCACAGCCATTAAGCTGTTGACAGTTGGTCTGGGTTGAAGCTTAATACGCGTGAAGTGCGAAAGAATCAAGGACATTGTGCCACGTGGCCTAGTTTTGGCGGGCAAAAGAAAAACATATGTGTTTCTTGAGCCATTTATCTGATATTATGTTTGGGCAAGAATCTTTTTTGTAACGGGCTTAATTCACTTGTAATTTGGGCTTTAGATATTTATTATGTGTATATACTGTAGGCTTTAACTTCTATTTAGGCTTTTGTAATATTATATTTATTTATTATCTATGTGCTATTTATATTTATTTAATAATAACAAGCCTGGTCAAAATTCGGGTATGACAGCTGCCCATCTTTGCTCATTGTTGTGGAACAGGGATAGAGCAAAGACAAAAAATGCACGAATTTTATCCAGACCTCCAGGTCATCCTCTGAAAGACGGATCTTTCTTTACGAACAATGCTGAAGTTTGAAGATGTTCTTCTTATTACGAAATTCGTCAATCTTCTGCCAAAATGTGGAATCTGAAGTTGTTCTTCTTATTATAAAATTCTTCATCTTCCGAGGTTTGAAGTTGTTCTTCTTATTATGAAATTCTTTAAACATCTGCCAAAAAGTGGAATCTGAAGCTGTTCTTCTTATTATGAAATTCTTCATCTTTCGAGGTTTGAAGCTGTTCTTCTTATTATGAAATTCTTCATTCCTCTGTCAAAATGTGGAATCTGAAGTTGTTCTTCTTATTATGAAATTCTTCATCTTCCGAGGTTTGAAGCTGTTCTTCTTATTATAAAATTCTTCATTCCCCTGTCAAAATGTGGAATCTAAAGTTGTTCTTCTTATTAGGAAATTCTTCATCTTCCAAGGTTTGAAGTTGTTCTTCTTCTTATTATGAAATTCTTTAAACATTGGTTTGCCTCTCTGTAAAGGCGTCGAATAAGTAAGCTCTTCTTATTATGAACCTCCACATTCTTCAAAATGACGAACTCTTCTTATTATGAGTTCTTCATTATTTGCTGGCGAGTTCTTCTTATTATGAATTCTGAATTCTTTGTTGGCGAGTTCTTCTTATTATGAACTCCGAATTCTTTGCTGGCGAGTTCTTTTTATTATGAACTCTGAATTCTTTTCTGGCGAGTTCTTCTTATTATGAACTCTGAATTCTTTGCTGGTTGAGCTCTTCTTACTGAGCACTCTGGATTCTTTGTTGGACGTGCTGATTTTTCTCTCCTCTGGGGAACAATTGATCTTGCAAAAAGAAACATCATCAATTAATTCAAATTCAATCTGAATTACCATGAAAGATTTTCAATTTCTCTCTTGAAGAGCTGAGTTCTTTGATATCATTATTTTTTTGTCTAAAGTATCTTGATCTTTCTATCTGAAGCTCATATGAGATATCATCTCCTGTTTTTCTTTCTCTATTGATCAATCTTCTTCTATTCCTGCAAAAGTCAAATTTATCATTAATCTTCCAACATTGACTGTAAAAATGCACAATTTGGGTATATCATTAAAATTTTAAATGCTTCAACATGAGACGCTGAAACTATGAATCTTCCTCGTTTGAGCCTGAAGTTGGTCTATCTTACTTCTCAATCTGGCAACTTGAATCGTTTTTATCTTATTCTTCTTCTTCTTCTTCTTCTATTTTTCATCTTTTTCTTCCTTCTTTTCTTTTTCTCTTTTTTTCTCTCTTCTTTTTCTTTTTTTATTTTTCATTTTCACTCTTTCTTCTTTTCTTGCCCTTTTCTTTTCTTATTTTTCTCTTTTTTTCCCTTCATTTTTCTTCTTTTTTTCTCCTTATTCTTTTTCTTTCTTTTTTTCTTTTTCTTTTTCTTTTCTTTTTTCTTTTTTCTTTTTTTTCTCTTTTTTTATCTTTTCTTTTTTCTTTTTTCTCTCATTTTATTTTCCCCATTTTTTTCTTTTTCTTTTTTTCTATTTTTTCTCTCTTTTTTTCCTCTCTTTTGTTTTTTTCTCTCATCTTTTTCTTTTTCTCTTTTTTTTTTTCTTTTTCTCTTTTTTATTTTCTCTTTTGAAACCGAGGGCCCAAATGATTAATATTTTTGTTGATATCATGCCCCACCATCTTATTGGGATAACATTCGGAAAGTTCTCATTATTCCCAAAGGTATCGGCCCGAAAGACTTAATATCATGCTCGAAAGACTTACTGATGACCCGAAGGATTTAGAATTGTAACGCACTTCCTTTCCTGTGCACACAATCACATCACTCCCGAAGGTGATGACCCGAAGGATTTAACATCATGCCTGAAGGACTTACTGACGACCCGAAGGATTTAAAAATTGCATTGCACTTTCTTTCCTGTGCAAACAATTACATCACTCCCGAAGGTGATGGCCTGAATGACTTAACATCATGCCCGAAGGACTTACTGATGACCCGAAGGATTTAACATCGTGCCCTAAGGACTTAATGATGACCCGAATGATTTAACATTATGCCCGAAGGACTTACTGATGACCCGAAGGATTTATAATTGTAATGCACTTCCTTTCCTATATACACAATTAGAAAATCTTTGCTGAAATTCGTCTCTGCAAACGGATTGAAATCTTTGCTGAAATTCGCCTCTGTAAACGGATTGAAATCTTTGCTGAAATTCGCCTCTGTAAACGGATTGGAATCTTTGCTGAAATCTGCCTCTGTAAACAGATTAAAATTTTTGCTGAGATCCGCCTTTGCAAATGGATTGAAATCTTTGCTGAGATCCACCTCTTTAAACGGATTGAAATCTTTGGTGAATTCTGCCTCATTAAATAGATTAAAATATTTACTGAGATCCGCCTCTTCAAATAGATTAAAATCTTTGTTGGGATTCGCCTCTTCAAACAAAATATCTGACTGAATATGCATTTTACAAACAAAATGTCTTATTGAAATATGCTTTTGTTGAAATCTGCTTCTACAAATGGAACCTCTTACTGAAATCTGTCTTTTTCAAATAGAATATCTTGCTGAAATTCACCTCTGGATATAGGATATTTGTTGAAATATGCTGAACTCTGCCTCTGTAAGCGGAATATCCTGATATCTACATCTGCAAGCAGAAAAACATGAATCAATATATTTACTTTCTTACCAACATGACTGAAACTTTTACTAGATCTATTTCTCAAAGATCTATGCTCCATCGTTGTCAGATTTTCTCCTCCAAGATTTTTGTTTATTCCTTGCCGGATCTTCCTCTTCAAAATCTTTATTCTTTTTTAACAAGATCTTTCTCTGAAATCTCTGCTCATTCTTGCTTGAATCTACTTCTTCTGGATCTTTGTTCATTCCTAATTGGATCTTTTTCTCCAAGATCTTTGCTCGTTTTTGCTTGGATCTACCTTTTCAAGATCTTTATTCTTTCTTGACTAGATCTTTTTCTGAAATCTTTGCTCATTATTGCTTGAATCTTCTCTTCCAAAGCTTTAAATTGATCTTCACATTTCCTTGATTAAATCTGCAAATTCCTGGCAAAGTATGTAAAAAATGCTTTGAATGTATGAATTAGCATGCTCCTTCTTAGGGATGCCTAACTATATAATGCATGAATGGTGTCATTTGAGGATCACTTGGATAAAATTTTATCTGCTGGGGAGCTCCAAATTTATTTGCTTCGTCTTTCATTAAAGCTTCTTCTACTGACAATGTAACCCATCTCACACCCAAGTTCAATCTTCAGGATCTCTGCGTCTTTTGCTCTAAACCTTTTTAGGTTTTCACTTTAGATTTTCCTTTTTCTTTTCTTTTTCTTCTCAAGGCGCCCTTTCAGGTTTCACCTCAGTTTTTCTTTTTCTTTTCTTTTTCTTTTTCTTTTTTGCAACAATATTTTTCTTTTTATTCGTTCTGATGGAACTTTTTTTTGCCTTCATGAATTAAGCACACGTGCCTCTTTTTTGCCGTATTTCACCATGTATTTCTCATAATTTGAATATCGAGGATCAATGTCTTCTTGGAAAGCTGCTTTTGCTATATCTTCATTCAATTTCTTTGACAAAATTCATTCTCATAGCTCTAAAAGAGATCATGATTCACTGTTATTCTAGCTTGCAGACTCTATTTACCGGCATACGATTTTCTGTAAGGTTCTTTCTTGCAACATTGCCCTATTCAGGCATGTCTTTAACTGCTATCTTTGCTCACATTCGCCTCGCTTTCTTACTTTGATTAACAAAAACCCCAACGGATTGATCTGACTGCATCATTTATCTAAAAGATGGCTCTTGCCCTCTCTTTTTGCCCCATAATCACTTGTTTCATTTCTTGCAGCTTTTGTTTGAATGTTTCTAGCACTCAGAATCATATCTTTTCCTCATCATACTTTCCATCATTAAACAAGTATCGAGGCCACCTTTTGTTCTGCCTACACTTAAAGCATTAATACATCATAATAATACCCACGGAATTTTTTTCTTTTCTTGTATCTAATCAATTTATCTGCAAGATGCTTATTGAAAAGATAAGTGAAAGGCTCATAATATTATTTACTAGAATTGAGAAATTGGAATAATTTGATAAGTCATGGCAAACATGAATCAAGATTAGTCCCCAAAATACTAAGTGCAACAGAGCCTTCGAATCAAACTGCAAAGATAAACTCCAATGTGATCCCTTCTAAGTTTTTAGGCTTCTGAGAGAAACATTTCCCGTATACCTAATTATGTCCCTTTTGAGGTGGCACTCTTTACCTCACTAGCTCACCATGTCCCAATCCTTCCCTCTTCTCTGATCTCGATCAAGCATTAGAAGTCTGGAAGTCCTTTAAGAAAGGTTAACCCTAATAAACAGAATATATTCTGAAGACAAACTCATCTTGCTCCAATACCCGTATATGGTCAAAATGGTCTTTTGAGGCTTGTAATGTAGGCTATGGTTTACGGCCACCAAAGAAAGGATATATAGGCTCAAATAAATACTTAAGGGTGATGAAACCAATAATCATTTCTTTCAAGTGAAATATCATTTTTGCACTGATCTGAATAAGTTTGGATGAAATACTCTTTTCTTTTTTCTCTTTTTTTGTGGATCACTCTAGACTGCCCATTTATGAGTTTTCACCCTAGAGTTCATTTCCTTTCTTTGAAACCAATCTTCTACTGCCCTTTGAATAAAGACTTGCTCGAATGGAAGATTTCAAATATTTGCATTTTCTTTTGCACTTTTCAACTTTAGTGCTTTATTTGCTTCAACTTGATTCAGTTGGCTTTTTGAACACAAACTTCCACTGTTTCTTTTCTCTTTTCTTTTTTTTGAACTCAGAGAATTCTTTTCCATTCATCTTGTCTTTCTGTCTTTTGTGCTTGATATGTTCGCTTTTGTTTCTTTTGCCCCTAATTCACAAGGCATTATTGTCACGGCATGATCAAAAACTGAACAGTTTCTGCTTGCAAACAAACTTTCATCCTCTTTACCCTCAGTGTAGGGGTGATCCTTGGTTTGGGTTGAATCAAAAGAAAATCCTCAGGCTCAAAAGGGACAGCAAATGATATTTTTCTTATTTTCTTTATTTGTGAAGGGAAATGAAGAAATGCCAAATGTCCTCACATACTTGGATATCTTCGAAGAAAAGCCGTCTTCAGGTGGAAAATGTTTTGGATTATCTATTCATTCGAAGACCTTAGCCAACAATGCTTGAGAGGCAATTCACTCAAAATTTGTATTTGGGATTTTCCTGTGATTATTGAACACTCATTAATGTCTTCCCATTGGTCTAAATAAAGAAGAAAAAAGTCACATTTTTGAAGTTGATCTCTGAATTTGATTCAAGGTCACTCTTATAATCAATATCCAGGGACATGAGAGGAAAAAATGTTAATGAAGATATATACATATATGTATGGGAGAAAAAAACTAACCCATAACAAAGAACGAATGAGATATTAAAAGAACCAAAAAGTGCAAAATGTTTGCCATTTGAAAAAAAAATAGGAAACAAGGATCATAAACAAATAAATTGAAATAACATCCCTTACAAAGGGCCCCCAATGCTCGCGGGAAAAAGCGATTGGGATGATTCAGGGTATTGCTCCGCAACAGTCCTAAAATTACAAGAAGATCTCTCATGGTTCACTATTGACCATTAATCAGGGAAGACTTGAGTTCACTTTGGTCACTCCGCTTCTACTGTCAGTTCTTTATTTTCATTCACCATTACAAATACATGTTCATTCTTGTTCATGCTCTGATGCTCTCATTCTTCTTGAACAAATTTTTTTTATTCTCCAATGATCAAATTCCTCAATGTCGCTCCACTAGTCTCTTGTCATATTAAGTTTGCTCCACTTTTATTATTTAGGGCAAACAAATGCCCCAAGTCCCTGGACTTTTATCAAGTTCATCTTTAATTTTACAGAACCATCAAAACTCCGTGGGAAAACTTGCTAAGCCCCTGAATTGGCTGATATATGTATCTCATCATCATCGTCATCATGACCTCTGATACGCGATTTTCCTGAAAAAAGAAATACCAACTGAAGATGGTGGCCCCATACTCAGTCATATCCTCCCTGTGAGTGATCGAACATTTGCAACCAAGGCCTTACATCTTGAAATCATCTTTGAAACAATATAAGAGAAACTTTGGGCTTAAAGTAACAGGTTGATTTCATATACTACTTCAGAAACAATTATTGCAAGTTGTACCCCTTAATGTATAGACATGTACAAGACAGACTTCAAACTCCAAACAATCTTGGAAGCATTCATTCTGGATTTAACTTCTTGATTTCTTCCATTAAGGGCCTACACATCTTGGTAGCAGATCTTGGTTCCCCATGCAAAACTTGCAAATGTTATTGGGATTAATAACTATGGGCAGATGGGCTTGACATCTTCCTCATCGGCTTAAGGGTAAAATAAGTCTGAAATAGGCACTCAAGATTTGCATTTGTTCGAGGAACCTTCCATGATAGACCTGGTGAGTCAGTTAACCTTTTTCTCTTACAATTTCAGGGAGTCCGATCATTGCATTTATTCACTTCTTACTTTTTTTACTTGACGTTCTTAGCACTTATTTTCTGAGTAATCCAATTATATTTTCTCCAATCTAGGGACTACTTTTAAAGTTACACATCTTTGTGGCTGACATTTCAGTGTTAACTTCCAAAATCTCATACTTCAGAAAGTTTCAAATTTGTAGCTTAAAAATGTAGCAATCTTCAATGTCTTAATCATAACTCACAATAGTCTTGATACTGTAACAACTTAATTAATAGGGCTTTGATAATTTCTCCTGATGCGTCGAAGCTTCAAGCAATTTGAAATGTATCTCCCAATAGAAAACATGAATGAGATCCACTTTAGATTTTGACTTTCCACTGACAGGAGCATCTTGAACATCTGATCTTGGAGCATTCTTTAGTACAAAAAATATTACAGGAAAAAGCCAAAATATTATTCTAACTCTAATAAACCCCAGACTGCAATGAGTTATTCACAAGAATTTTTCATAACTTCTGTCCTTTCCTTTTACCTCGGCTGTTTTAGCAAATGATAATCTTTGATTGAACTGGAGCTCCATAAACGCCCAACCTTGACATTGGATAGAAATGATTGTCTTATTTTCCTGACTGATCTCTTCTGTCTCTTTGTCTTGTATTTGTATTATACTCCTCTTGCAATTGATTCTTTTGTAAGCAAACTTGAATCTTCAGTTGACCTTGACATTCACCATTTTAGAGAGACTCTTATGCCCATCATCTCTGTTGGGATCATTATATCCTCTGACTGTTGCTGACCCATTGATCGGCAAATTTTTTGGCCCAAACTCCTGAATTTGAATTCGTTTAGTCTTTCTATGTCTGTCCACTAGGCTTCCTTCATTTTATTATTTTCAACATCCACCAGTGATTCTTAGACAAGTATTCCACTGTTCTCATCCAAACTCGGGTCTTCTGGATTCTATACAAATGCCTCCGGTTATATTGATCCGAACTTGCTCATCTTTTATTTGGCTTTTCATTTTCATCTCTCTATTTTCTTTTCTTTTTTGATTTTTTTACTTATTTTTATTTTTTTCTTCCTTTTTTTGACTATTTTTTTGTCTTTTTTTACTCTTTTTTTGACATTTTTTTCTCTCTCTTTTTTTGCATGAAGAGTCCTTGCAGATTGAACCCTTATGTGAGATGAATTTTTATCTTGATCACTTTTGTAAGTACTTCGTCTGGCATATTGCCTTCTTCAACTAATCTGACTCCAAGCAACGTGGTAGCTCATATTTTCATATGGTTCCTGAACTGGCCAGCCTTTTCCTTCGATCCAAGTGGTCCTCATCAGCCTTTGTAACTGTTCAACCTTAATAAATCTGTTGCACATGCTTTTTGAACAGGAATTTTAACTAATGCAATGTTACTTTTTAAACAAAATACAATATTTTAATCAAAATGCAATACTTTAAACAAAAGTGCAATATTTTTATTTTACATAATATTTTAAATGATGTAATGCATGAATGCACGAGGTATCAATTTCAAGAACTAGTCATTAGAACAACGCCCATCTAACTAAAAGGTCGAATACAGAGCAAAGGCAATATGTTCAATAGCTCCAGTCCCTTTGGTTGATCACTTGTTCAGCGTCTAAGTCAACATCTGTACTCGCTCGGTGTTGATATCAGAATGTTGTTGCAGGCTTACGACATTATCTAACATAATCTATACATGCCAGACGACTCCCCGTACTTGGCTCCCACAGTTAATCATTTCACAACTCTATTTCTGGATAACCTGGATTACTGCCCCAACGTGACCTTCAGTATTTTGTCCTTCATTGTAGTGCCTCTTTGAAACTCATGAACCGATCTTTCAACTGTCATACTACGCATTTCTGATTCTGCCACTTTTCTAGGCTCCTCATTTTTATTAAAAACCAGATTTCCATAATTATGTATTCCCCGGAAAATTTCATCATTTGTGGAACTTGGATATCACTTTTGAGTTCAAAACTCTCCATTCTTCATTGGGTTTCTTTTTGTCAACCACGACCCCTGAATGCCTCTTCAATTCATCTGTTATTTATTCCTCCTCTTATTATCATCGTTTTTCTAGATTCTGCGTCTTGCTTATCTCTGTAATTGCTACTGAATGTATCCTGAAACTTGATCTGTTGTTAAACCTTGTATAAATGTCATTTTAACCCCTAAAAAGCCTCTTGTTTCTCTATTGCTGGCGTTACATGTATCTTTCCGAACTGCGAATAATTATATCGAGCTTCATAAACAAGTTACGGCCCTAAACAACTATTGATCCATTTGACTGTCTCACAGCAACACTATAATGCAGAAATTTTATTGAAAATGACTCTTCGTATTCCCATCTTTTGATTCTCAAATTAAACTTAGTTCTGGCGAAATTTTATTATGTTCAAAAATTTCTGATACAACATTGTAATACTGTAACCCATAAATATTTCTGAAAATGACTCTTCATATTCCCCCTCCTATGGTTCTCAAACCGAACTGGTTCTGGCAAAACTTCATCTTGCTCAGAAATTTCTGGTACAACCTTGCATTGATGACACATGATCTCCATGGATATTATCTTCGTTCTTGTATTGAATCTTCTCGAATCCAGTCCTTAGTGACATATTACCCTCACTTGTCTATTGGACCCTTCAGCTCTTATGGCCACTGCCTACTCGACTAATTCTCGAACCGATACCTCACATGAATGCAATGTAACATATAACAAAACACACAAAAAAAACAAAACAAAAAAAACTGTGTTAGTATGGTGAATTAAAATTGTAAACAAAAAATAATTATTACAATAAAACAATTTATATCGCTTAAAATTAACCAGAGAACATTTTATTTTGAACACATGAATAACCAAAGAAATAAATTTAAATCAGCAGCACCCTATCCTAGGTTCCTGTTTGGCTCTAGTGGGGCAGGCTTCTATTACAGCATGTGAGTTTCGATCTAGACTCTGGGTACCCGAACTGTCATTACTGGACTAGTAAGACATCAATTTGGGAGTATACAACCCCTTATAGCGGAGGCATAACCTCATGGTGTATAAGGTTAGTATACCAGAAGGAGGACAAAACCCGATCACGGAGCTGAATAACTCACGTAAGATCATGCCTCACTCTCACTTAAGGGTGAAAAGCCCGGGTATAAGGCCTATGCATGAATGATAATTTATATCACACAAGAAAAAGCTACCTGCATTTTTCCAGAAAATTCATCCAATAATTATGGAAAAAATTAAATTCAAATTACTTTCCAAAATGCTACGAAAAATTAATTATACTTGACTCTCAGTTTTTATGAGAAAATGCCATTTTCATGAACACCTTCCATATATTTAAAGCCCTTAAATTAATCACATTCCTAATTAATTATTTCTTCTAATTAGTTAAAGTTCTAGTCCTAATTACGGCTCTAACAAATTATTTAATCAATTTATAAGTGAAAATGTATATCGAATATACACCTTTATGACTAAGGCTGAGATAACACCTCACTGTAAACAATGGAACACCATCCAGATTTGAACCTCAAAGATTCTATTCGATATACATTTAATTAACTACAATGTGTTAATTATTAATTATTTGATTTTAGCTAAAAATTAAATCAATTTTAAGTAAGAAATATATTAAATATAATTTAAAGAAATCCATTTAATAACACCCAATTGTAAACAATGGAACACCATCCATATTTGGATTCCAAAATCATATTTAATATACTTAAATATCTACAATTATCTACCCTATTTAATTATCAAACCCTAATTAAAGAAACCTAGGCTAAAGGCTCTAATTAAGTAATTAAAATAAGTAATTAAGTTATCTAACATGCAAAACTATATGCTTAATTTAAAACATGCATCAAACAAATAAATAAAACAATTAAAACAAAACAATTAAAATAAAACAAATTGAATATTAAAACTGACTTTTATTGAAATGAGGATCTAATTGCAACTATTACCAAACTATAACCCAAATTACAAATTGCTTAGCGATCAAATTGAAAGAATTCAAATATGAGGGATACAATTCAGGGGAATGGGGACTAAATTGGAGGAATTGCAAAATTCCGAGACCAAATTAGGAGAATTAAGGACCAAATTGAAAGAATGCAAAGTATTGGGCAAATACCAAAGGGAACCCATTTAGAAATACACGGATCTCGGGTCAACCCGGATACAACGCCCAGACTTTGCCTGACCCGACAACAAAACAGTGCTGTGTCGACCAGGCTATAAAAGCCCCAGACTCAGACCAACTCAGCCATAAACCACATACCCACACTCTCTCTTCTCTCTTCCTTCCCACAAATTCTCTCAACTTAAACATAACCGAACCCAGAAACCAAGCTCTTAAATGAATTAAAACTCATATTTTCCATCTGTCCATCCTTAAATTCAAACAAAAACCTTTGTTTGATCTTTCTCAAACACCTAAAACCATTAGCTTCATGTTTTCCTTCGATCAAACCACATTTTTCCCAAAGTTCAAACCTTGTTCATCCCTAACCCTTCATTTGATCTCTAGAAACATCAAATCACCTTCCTAAACTTATTTTCTAATATCGAAACCACCAAAACCCTAAACTTGTTATTAACCTTTCTTTCCAAACTCTACAAACCCTAATACTTCTGTCTGAACCTTACCATGCTGCCACCCTTAGATATTAGGTCCATCGTTGCTCAACCCTCTGGCATGTTTGCCGACCGTCGGAGGCGACGCCGGCCACCGAAGGTCGTCTCCGGTCATCCCTTCCAGCCAAACCTAAACCTTCAGCCACCGTCTGGTTCTTTTCTGGTGATCAGTCACCACCGCGAGGTAATTTCCGGCCGCCGTCCGCCGCCGCCTAAAAACCCTAAAACCTAAAAAAAACTCCCATTTTCACCCCCAACCTAGATCTAAGCCCGGATTCAACTGAATCCTCCTATCTTCCCCACCTAGACTTTCTACCCGTACTCTCATCGCTCCTTTTCGACTCTGCAAAAAAAACTCTGATGACCACTACGTACACTCCGACAAAACTCAAGATAAGTTTCCGACAACTTACATTAATTGCTTACTATTTTTCCATTAAAACTAGAATTGACATTTTGTTGTTTATATTGCAGGAAAAGAAAAGATTACAAAGAGGTTTACCTCCGATCTCAACGGTGTAGATCCGATGACGAGTCTGGCGGTTTGTTTATCTTCTCTGGCGACCTCTGATATCTCTGGTAACTCCTCGGCTCCCTCTCTCTCTTCAATTACACTAGTAATACTTGTGTAATTATTAACAGATCATTTATTAGCCATTTTTTCTCTCTCTCTAGGTATTTATAGCTGGGATAATGGATGACGTCACAGTCATTAAACTGTTGACAGCTGGTCTGGCTTGAAGCTTAATCCGCGTGAAGTGCGAAAGAACCAAGGACATGGTGCCACATGGCCTAGTTTTGGTGGGAAAAAGAAAAACATCTGTGTTTCTTGAGCCATTTATCTGATATTATGTTTGGGCATGAATCTTTTTTGTAACGAGCTTAATTCACTTGTAATTTGGGGTTTAGATATTTATTATGTGTATAGACTACAGGCTTTAACTTCTATTTAGGCTTTTGTAATATTATATTTATTTATTATCTATGTGCTATTTATATTTATTTATTTAATAATAATAAGCCCGGTCAAAATTTGGGTATGACAGTAGGCTAGTAGGTTTGGCTCGTTCTTGGAGGAACACCATTAGGAAAAGATTCCAGTGCCTCATCTCATCAGAGTACAGTATTTAGTTTCTTGGGCTATGTATTCGTAGGAACCTATTGTATATTCTAAATCGTATTTGGATTTTCAAACAGTCGAGTCAAAGGTTTATAATATAATTTTAAAAGGAGCTCCACTGTATATGTTTTTAAATATTTATTATGTTTTATTGGGTTGTAATTAAATGGACTTTCGTAATAGATTTGTGGATTGAGCTAAACTGGGTCAAAATTGTTTGGTTGGGTTTCAGACGTGAGGCCTAAATATGACATCCAGGTCGTGGGTGTTACATTTAGTGGTATCAAAGCCTAGGTTTAGCCAGTTTTAGGAAAACCCCGAGATGGTTAGGAGTTAGGAATAAATGTCTAGCGAATATGAGCCTGTGTGTCTAAGTTGTACTCTTCAAGACTGAAATTTAGATAGTGTGTCCTGTGTTCGCGTGTGTCGCTGGTTGTGACATTAAGATAGATTCGATCGCGGTCGTGAGGGTCGTAATGTTGCTAATTCCTTTAAGGATGATTCTGAGATTAAAGTTATCTCAGTGTTAAGCTAGGGCTTATGAAGGAATAGAGGAGTTGAGAGTGTGCCCTCCTCCCATCGCTTGAGAAGTAATCATGGTCATGTTCCGTAAGTTACCTTAAGCCTTGAGTTCGTGGTGAGAACCTCCAGTGGTGAGATTCTACGTGTTGGTAGATGACCCTTATGGAATAGATGAGAGGACTTACTTTTGATTGACCAGTGGTAGAGTGTCGATTGAGGGTCCCATCATTCGTAGTAAGTGAACTTTAATGGTAGGTACCATGGGATGGAGATGTAGCCCGCCTAACAAATATGTATTTTCGTCTAATATGGAGAGGTACATGATGGTTGTGAGGTCCCAATGACGCTCTTAGTAAGCTGGATTTCCTGAGATCTCAAGCATGGTATGCTTATTACGGCTATTTATAGAAGTGGCCGGAAGGACATCGTGGATTTTACGCGAGGCGATGCTTGAGTAAGGCTTGAGAATACGTGGTTGACAAATACAATAGAGTTGTTTTCTAAATGAATTGATAAGATCTTGGCCATCGGTTGTTGTCCGATCATGAGTCAGCTTGAGATGACAAGTGTAGTGTTGGGAACTTTGAGGCTACGGGGGAACCAAACCCATGATAATGGGAATGACGAACTACCATCTTCTGAATGCAGTTTAGACCAGTTGGGCTGACGGGTGAGATTAATCAATGAGAGTTGTGAAGAGAGCCATGTTCCTTTAATGGGATGAGCATTATTGTTACGAATCTAAGTATCGTAAAAAGGGTTAAGAAAGGATGACCTGATCAATCGAATTGATGGTTAAGAAACACTCAGAGGGATCTAAAGATGACGTGGAATAATCTTAAGAAAATCCTGACCGTATCGTCTTTTTTTAAGGGCAATGTATACGAATAGTGAGAGACAGTAGAGTTAGGACCAGAACCTGTTTTTCCAACATGGGATGTTCCTTGGGTGAGTCAAGAAAAAGGTATGTTAGTGAAGCTCTTATGAAGAAGATGAGAGATCAGTTCTTGTAGTCGGTTTAAGGTGTCAAACAGTGTTTGATATGAGTAAGATTTTTCTACAGTTGAGCTGTTATGCCAAGTTTGTTTCTATCGAAGAGTAAAGGTGGTTGAGGTTAGATGTGGATTCAAAGTTGACATATTGATGCATGAGACAGTTTTACCTGGGGTATTTTCTAAGTTAGTCGTTAGTACGAAGCACTCGAATGACCTTGGAGCCAACATCGAATCAGTTGAGGATTCTGTAGACCGTGTTTTGTAGAATCAGAATATCATAAGACTCTTCTCAGGCCTTGAAGAGTGGAGGGTTGTGCTTTTACCGGATCAAAAAGAGTTGCTTTAGATCAGCTAAGGGTTAGTTAGAAATCTAAATTGAGGGTTTCGTAATAGGCTTCTTGATTTCTACTATAATTGAGAGTGTTGGTGGTTTATCCCTAGCATCTTTCCACCGGTTCGTGAGCCTTGTGGTTGACATCACCTTGAGGTATGTTTCTTGCTCGGGAAATTTACTATGAATGCCAGACATCGGGTTACATGGCAAATAACTGCTCAGTCGTGGATGAGTATTTACCAGTTCAGTCTTTAAGGTTAACTTGTTCTGGGCATAGTCAAGGTTTTTCGAGAAGTGACGTTGGGTTGTTGTCGAAGTATCATGGTGGAGGTCAAGTGAGATCTACAGTTAGAGTTATCGTACGAGCTTTTGTTAGACAATATATTGTTCACGCCAAAAATAATAAGCTTGTTACCGATAGTGTGTTAAATGATTTGGTTCCATTGTGGTTTTTAGTTTCTTGAAAGTAGTTTGATTTCTTATTCTTATCCTGGCAGAGATTTTATTGAGCAGGTTCTATGATAAGTTTCTCGAGGTTGATATTGGTTTGGTAAATTAATGGATTGGTAAGTGTTGGTAAGTAAAGGTTCCACCATGGGTGGTGTGTATGGTTTAGAGTAACAGTCCTTATAGACTTGTTAGACTTACCCTTGGTACGGGTTGGTCACGTGAGTGCGAAGGGTGCCTTGGTTTCCAAGTAAGAATCTTAAAGTTAGGGTTTAGAATGAACCAGTTTGTCAGTTTTGTGCGTGAATAAATCCTATCTCTTCAGCTTATGTGTTGTGCTCATGTAATGCTAGTTGAAGAGGACCTTGTAGGTTGCAAGACGTTCTTAGTTTGCATTGTTGACTAAAGGGTGAGAGTCTGCGGTTTAGATCGGTGGACGTGCAAATGGTTATTGAGGTACTCTTCGAGGGTTGAGCGGGATAACCTCTGGATCGTGAAGTAGTACCCATGATAAGGGATGTGTTGAGTTTAGTATTAAGTGTTCATCACCTTATGGTCTAACATCTACCGAACCTCTTGTGTGAGAATTCCTTGGTAGAGGATGAGGCACGAGCGATGTCGCCAAATGGTTCACATTGGGACGTGCTTATGTTGGTATAGCGAGATATAGTGGTGTTAGTTGTTGTGGGTCGATGTATAACAATAGAAGGCCAATATTTGTTTTTCAGGGCTGATGATCTTGTTAATATTGAAGAGTTTTGAGATTCCCGTGAGATCGTTGATAAGTGTTCAAAAGTACTATTTTTATTACCCTTTTTACTCATATTATTGTTAGACTTAAGCTCATATTAGTTGCATAATTAGTTATTCATGCATTAATTCATGTTTCTTTCCACTATTGAGCTTGATTACATAACTTGGTGATTTCTGTGGAAAAAGATGTTGCTTTGGTGTGTTTTTGTGTGTGTATGTGCAGGATCACTTGCCAAAACAATGCCGAGCTAGTTGCTAGGGCAATGCATGAAGGATATGTCGAGCTAGTTGCCAGGGCAATGAATGAAGGAGACGCCGAGCCAGTTGCCATGGCAATTGTCGACAAAGAAAAGATGCAATAGGGATGTCGAAATTAATGACTAGACAAGCCCAAGATGACGTGGAGCAAAGCCCAAACCCAAAGGAATTTGATTTCCATGCAGAGATTAAAGAAGAATTAAATTCCAAGAAGATAGGAGAAGTTCTAGTAGGAATACAATTATAATAAAGAATTATATTCTTTAAAGATAATTTAATTCCAACTTAAACTCCTCCTCAAAGAAGGACTTTGGCCCAGCCCTATAAATAGCAAGGAGATTTCGACAATCCAGAGAGAGAAAAATAGAGAAATTTCGATAGAGAGCATTAGGGGAAATTTCGACTTCTTCTTCTTCTTTGCTTCCATTAGATTCATGGTTTGGGGATTATTCTTTGTATATCTTTTGAACCCAACCATGAACTAACTTGATTGGTTGGGGTTATTGTGTTTTGTTGTTGTGAGAAACAATTGGATTTTGTTTAGGTAATAAGAGTTTGCACTTTTCTATTCAAGGTTTACTCATTCTTGGCTTTTATTCTTGTTTGCGAGTGAATTGGGAGAGGATCTCGTAACTTCATCTATTTATCTAATATCGGGAGAGTTAGATTCAAGAAACGAATGAGTATGGTCTTTATTCGATCTATTGAAGGTGAAGATTAATCCGGCTTAGGAATAAGTTAAGGATTTCAACGGCTAAGAGGAGCGCAAGATTGGTTGTTGTTCACCCTTGATTCACGCAGGGATGTATTATCAAGGCATGCACAAGTAGCTAGAGTTTCGACTTAGGGATAAGAAGAAACCATTGAAGAACGCTCTGCCGAACCTTGAAGTTGCTGCCCAGACGCCCAAGTAGTTGCCCAACTAGTTGCCCAGGCAACAATCGATTAGTTGCCAAGGCAACCCCGTTGTGCAAGTTGCCACGGCAACTGAGTTGCCCGTGCACTCTTTTACCAAGACGATCCAATAGGCTATCATACCTTAACTCACGATAACCTGGCCTATCTCTCTCTCATTCGATCTCATCTTTTCTTTTACTTTATTGCTTTCTAGTTTAGTTATTAGTTAAACTCCTATAATCCTTTAATTGTGTTTTTACTTTTCACAAAGTCAAGAACTTAAGCAAAGTGGCCCAAACCAATCCCTGTGGAGACGATACTCGATACTCATATCACTTTATTACTTGCGACGTGTATACTTGCACATTTGCGTAGCACTTATCACACGCAACAATCGTTCAGGATGTTGGTCTCATAAGTTGAAGGTTAAAGAGAATTAGTGTTAAAATTTAGGGTTTGGTGCAAATTTTAAACTCCAAGGGTAAGTTGAGGAGTGTTTTAGACTTACGAACGCGTTGAGGTAATCTTAAGTTCGATGAATAGAGGGTTGCTTATTTAGGTTTGAGATGGATTGTTTTCATGTTTGGCGACAATGTAAGATGTTCTGAATGGCTTCGAAAAAATGTGGGTTTTGGTTAAAGTTGTATGGAATCGAATTCTTGTGTTGTAATAAGTTGTGTTAGGAGAACCATTAGGGACTTGCTACAGTTTTAGCACCAAAGCTAGTCAGAATTTGGTGGTTGGAATGAAAGAGGGTGTTCAGACCTTTGAGGACAGTTGGTGGTTTGATCCCTAGTAGAGCTTGGTTGTGATAACAATTTTCTTTTGGAACCAAAGTGGCTTGGCTAGTAGAATCGCTTGATCGTGGATTCACATCTGCTTATTTTATAGTGGGTTCAAGTAAATGAGGGTTATGTTTTGTATTAGTTAACCAAGTTTGAAAGAATGTTGTATTTTCATGATTAGATGGATGATAAAACATGATTGATAGGGGTTGTTATTCTTGAATACTTGGGTTATGGTGATTGTATATGAGGAAGTGACCTGTGGTATACCTTGAAGAAGTGTCGCGTTATGGACATAGATGAAGGTTGAGTTTAAGACTTTGGAAATGCAAGTGCTGGTAGAAAGGTTCGTTTTAGAGTACCAATGTTTGATAATGCTATTGAGATTATTGTTGGTTGATTCTCCTCCAGGTTTAATATGAGTGTTGTTCTGGATGTTGGGAATGTCTTGTTGAGAAGGCTTGTAGGAAGTGGAGAATTTATGTTGAGAAGTTTTGGTTAGGAAGGTTTTTGGCAAACCCAAGAGCTACATAGACAATTGTCAACGAGAGGTTGGTTGAAGCGTTGGCCGTTGCTCTCCTTCCCTTGTTTAAATTTTGAGGACGAAATGTTTTTAGGAGTAAAGAGTTGTAACGACCCAAGATTCAAAACTTGAGGGTCAGGTTAACCCAAGGCATGGGCTTCATGTTTAGGCCAAGACGTTTGGGCCTTGAGAGCCTTATTGGGCTTACTTTGGGCCTTGGGGCTTGGAAGGTTGGTTTGGTGATGAAATTAGAAGGATAATTGAAGGGATTTTTGGTAAATATCAAATTAAAGACAAATAGGGCTGGTGTGGGACTTTATTTTCTGCAGAAAATAAAGGGAGTGGGGTCATCTTGGTCCCCTTGCTCACTCTCTCTCCCATTCCCATCTTTCACCCAAACTTCTTCATGTTCAAGGTCAAATCTTTGAGTTCTAGAGTATGAATCTCGTTTGGGGCAAAGAGGTAAAGTTGTTCAGCATTAAAGGATCTTTATTTTGAGGTAAGTTTTACTTGGTTCAGTGAGGTATGAGGTTTAGTTGGGGGTTTGAAGAAGAAGAGAGAGAATGGATTGATGAGGGCTTATTCTCCAGCTATAATCCAAGGTTAGTACACCACTAACTCCTTTGAATTCCTGTAACTTATAAAAATAGACTTTGTGCATGATTTGGGTGTTTATGGTTTGATATGCTTGGTTAACCTCTTTAATGGTAAAATGTGGATTTGTTATTGCTAAGGCTTAAAATTGGTAAAAACTCACTTAATACCTTCACCTTAGTATTAAAGGGATGCATGTTGTGAGGGGAGTACCAGTATATCTGGTCACGTATCGGTACCCCTTGCATATTAAGAATTCCAGTGGCATTTTTGCGTACCGATACGCCCCACTGTTTCATTGCCTGTAGAGGCTTTTACGTATCGGTATGCTAGGGTAAGGGTACCGGTACGGGGGTGGATCGGTACGGGGCTATTCTAGTACCGAGGATGCGTACCAGTAGGATACGGAGCATATCGATACGGCTTGAGGTCTAATTCTTTCGAACCTAATTGGAGTACCGGTACTCATATGGGAGTATCGATACCTAGAGGAGAGTACCAATACTCACATTAGAGTATCGATACTCGCTGGGTAATCTGCCCAAGAATTTTGAAGTTGCATTCAGGGGTGCTATAATTCGAGACAAAGGGTGTAAAATGAATATTAAAGCTGAGAAATAGATATTTAAACCACGTATATGAAATAAATGGCTAATAACTCTTTATAATTGGTAAGCTGTGTGTGGTGGTAACCTATAAGGAAACTAGGTGGATTGTTGGTGCTGTGTGGTAATCTGGGCCCTTGTTGTGTGCGGAAGGGGCGCCTATAAGGTTAAATCTTATTGAATAATAAGACAAATTAATGAGAACGGCTAATGTGTACCTTCATAACATAGTAATAAATAGATAAGTTCAATAGGGTGGCATAATAACTGATAGAAACCATAAGGTGATGGTAAGGGTGTTAAAGCTATGTGTAGTAAGACCCTTGTGTCGAAGTTGAGTGATGTGTGGTGGCTAGGGTCCTTACTGTGTAATGATGGGACACCTAGATAGTTGAGTCATCCCTTGTGGTTGGGATTTGGATACCCTAGGTATGTTGCAGCACCTTGAAGACTCCCGAATGTAGGATCCCGATGCTTTGTGGACGCGGGCCTTATTCTAATATGCTTGATGTGAGATTACGAGTATGGATGTAGGATCCCAAAGCTTTGTGGACGCGGGCTTTACTTGTAGCGTAGGATCCCAATGCTTTGTGGACGCGGGCCTCACTCAAGTATAGGATTCCGATGCCTTGTGGACGCGGACCTCACTTAATGTTGTTGGTGTTATCTGTGTGGTGCTAGGTAAACGTATGAGGTACTTGTATGAGCTGTGTGCGTGATCATACATTCATAATGCTATGTGTTTAGGCGGTTATGGTAGCGCCATTGTTATCTTGCCATGATGTCATTCATGTTGCATTACTTTATTTATGATTTGCATGAACCATGGTTGAGTGGCAGTGTATCCACTGAGCTTTGTTAGCTCAGCATTCGGAATCGTTGTTTCCGTTCGCAGGTTAGTAGGTTTGGCTCGTTCTTGGAGGAACACCATCAGGGAAGGATTTCAGCACCTCGTCTCATCAGAGTATAGTATTTAGGTTATTGGGCTATGTATTCGTAGGAACCTATTGTATATTGTAAATCGTATTTGGATTTTCAAACGGTCGAGTCAAAGGTTTATAATGTAATTTTAAAAGGAGCTCAACTGTATATGTCTTCAAATATTTATTATGTTTTATTGGGTTGTAATTAAATGGATTTTCATAATGGATTTGTAGATTGGGCTAAATTATGTCAAAATTATTTGGTTGGGTTTCAGGCGTGAGGCCCAAATGTGACATCTAAGTCATGGGTGTTACATTACGGTGCTTGAATTCCTTACATATAATTCAAAAATCTTCCAACTTTAATTCCTTTAAAACTACACACTTCTCATTCCTTTTTCACTCGTGTCGTGGGATCACCCCACCATTATCCTAGATTTTTCATTTATTAAATTAAGGAAATCCTTAAAATTATAACATCTTGACACCTAATCAAGATGACTAACCATAAATTGATTATAAGGCTTAATTGTCATGCATTCCTTAAACTTTAAAGCCTTACTCAAATTGGTCTCCAATTAATAACGACCAATTTTGAAATCCTTTCATTTTGATCACCCAATTAGAAATTATGCTAAAATCAACTTAATCCTCAACTTAGCAATTTCAGCTAAAATTCCAATAAATTTCTATTTGAATCAAAACTACTTAATTTCCCAAAAAAACATTAAACTCAAATCGAATATCAAAAACTATTTATGACATCAGAAATCGAAAATTACTAAGCCGATTTTAGGGGTGTTACAAAATATTTATTATATATATATTAAAGATTAAGGGTGAAATTAAACTATCAATAAACCTTTGAGAATTAATATTGTTATTAACCTTTAAGTAAATATAGATTTTTAAAAAATAAATAAATGTCGTGTATCAATTTATTAGTAGACAAAGGGGTCCACGTCAGCTTCCGTAACGGAAGTGGGTAGACCCGTTAATGGCGAAAAACCCCATGTATGAAACTGATAATTTTAAATATTGTGTATAAAACTGAGAATTTGATATAGTTCATGTACCAAAGGGGTAATTAAGCCTTTAAATCATATACGTGAATACGTGAGTTATTCAAATTTAAGTTATTCAAAGAAACATTTTTTGTAATTGTCAATGGCAAAATAATCTTTACAACTCTTATATTCAATTCTCTAAATTCAAAACATTGCTCCTAGCATTTTTTTTATTTTAAAAGATTTACTATAACGGTTGTTACAATCATATATTTATCAAATAATTAATTTAAATATTTAACTGATTAATCTTTTAAAAATTATCTGATCTTCTAATTTTAACTCAAAACTCTCCCCATCATACATATCTAAATAATTTTCATAGGATTTTGAATATTGGACAAGCGTCCGCTTATTAAATCTCTTGTGACTACAAGAAGTTGTTTGATAGGTTGATTACATATTTCTGTGCATTGCATTCAACTTTCAGGATAACTCTTTAATGAGCTCTAAATTTTAGCTTCACCTAACACTTATTTTAGCATTTGACTACAAAAAGTTTCGGTACTACTCAACCTTTCTTAAAATGTTACCAGAAATTTAATATTTTTTATTTTAATTTTTGTGTTTTATAATAGGGTAAACTACATCAGTAGTCACCGAACTATAGCTTTTTTCTTATTTTGGTCACCGAACTATTTTTTGGCAAAAACATCACTAACGTTATGTTTCATTCCTATTTTGGTCACCGACTTTTAAAAACTTAACGGTTTTACTGACGTAGAATTTTATTTTTTTTTAATTTTTCATGTCATTTCTTCTCTCTCCTCGTAAGCAATATATGTTATTTTATAATATTTTTATTCAAACTAACAAGGTGGTGACACGTGTCACTGCCTATTAGTGGAATAAAAGGAATGAAAAATCAAGCCCCTTATGCAGCCAGAGAGATTCGACTAATAGGCAGTTACACGTGTCACCATCTCTCTGGCTGTATAAGGGGCTTGATTTTTCATTCTTTTTATTCCACTAATAGGTAGTGATACTTGTCACCATCTTGTTAGTTTGAATAAAAATATTATAAAATAACATATATTGCTTATGAGGAGAGAGAAGAAATGACATGGAAAATTAAAAAAATAAAATTCCACGTCAGCAAAACCGTTACGTTTTTAACGGCTGGTGACCAAAATAGGAATGAAACATAAGTTAGTGATGTTTTTGCCAAAAAATAGTTCGGTGACCAAGATAGGAAGGAAACATAATGTTAGTGATGTTTTTGCCAAAAATTAGTTCGGTGACCAAAATAGGAAAGAAACCATAGTTCGATGATTACCGGTGTAGTTTACCCTTTATAATATTATCAATTGGTGTCGTATCTTAGACTCGCCTGATCCAAAAACTTATTTTAATCCAATAAATATTAAGGTGAATTAGACTAAATACTAGTAGTGTTTTAGATGTGTATCAATTGTACTACTAAATTAAAAATTAATTTTATTAGTATTAAACTTTAAATTAATTAAGCTTTAATGTTATCACTTAGAGATGGGCACAGGTCGAGTTTTTGGCCCACCCGAGCCCGACCCGAAAATAAATACCCTATAACCACACCCGACCCGAACCTATTTTCTAAAAAATCCGACCCGACCCGACCCCTAAAATAAATATACTAAACCCGACCTATATAAAAAAATTAGGGACCTAATTGTAAAAAATACTTTTAGGGGACTTAATCATAAAAAAATATAATTTGAAGGGCTAAATTTTAAATAAAAATTTAATTTTAGGGACCTAATTATAAAAAAAATATATGTAAAATGGGTATTATTATAAATATCCCTAAAAAATTTTGAGAAAAATTACATAATTAATCCCGGGCTGGGTCGGATATTTTCCACCCTAAACCCCGCACCCGACCCGAATTTGTTGCATATTCTACCCCTACAAGTTTTGGGACGTGGCCTCCCAAAAAAGTTTATATTAAAAAAATCAATGGAAAATTTATCTATTTAGATCTTTATTTATTTTTAATTCAATTGAACTTTGTCTTCTCATTTTTTATTATTAATATACTTTGGTCACCTTAATTTTGATTCCTGATTCTGTTTCTGACCTCGTTAAATCAAACAATCAAGACCGGCACTAAACTTACCGTGATCCATAGGAGACAAGGGTGTTCATAGGCGATTAAATGTACCGAAACGACTTGTCGATGCGGTTATCAAAAATTCCAGTTCGATATTTTGATGAATCGTAACCGTCTAATTTAAATCGGTTATCGCCTAAGTAATTAATTGATTTATTCAGTATAATTATTCAGTTAATCATGAATAGTTTTATATTTAGTATTATAAAATAATATTTTATTTGTCACTCCTGATTTTAATAGCTTAAAAAATATCAACCCAAACAAATTTAAATAAAACCTTAAATATTTATAATAGAAAAATCAACAAATATAATAATGGTTTGGGCCTAATTTTAGGATTTTATATATAGTATTATAAATAATATATATTTATTACTACTAATTTATTCTATTTTTTTCGATTGATCGTTTCATTAAAAAAAATATAATCGTAACTATTTTGTTTAACCGTTAATTTATGTGATACATCTTATCCAACGTTTAGTTTTTTATGATTAAAACCTGATCGGAGGACACTACATACATGTCTAAACCGAGAAGTGGTTCCATCACCACATAACACGTACTTGTCTGTTTCCCATCACCCAATTCTTTTTAGGGTAAAGTACATAATAATCATTAAATTATCCCAAAAAATACAAAATGGTCATCAAGCTTTTAAAAGTTATATAATAGACATTAAATTTTAGTTTTTGTTATAAAATAGTCACTGAACCGTTAACGGGACGAGACCGTTACTAAAATTTAAATAATAACACATTTAATCTTTCATATTTATACATTCAATCAATTTAGTCTTAGTTAACCCTATTTTGATGTCTAAATTGATTGAATGTATAAAAATAGAGGATTAAATGTGTTGTTATACAAATTTTTGTAACTACCATGTCACTCAGTTATCAACAGGTAACGGTATAGTGACTATTTTGTAATAAAAACTAAAGTTTAATGCCCATTATGTAACTTTTGAAAGTTTAGTAACCAGTTTATATTTTTTGAGATAGTTTAGTGATTTTTTGTGTACTTCACCCTTCTTTTTAATCCCCTTCCACTTGTCACCTCCTCCATAATCTTTTCTCTCCCTTCCTCTATCCATTTTTCTTCTGTTTCTTCTTTTCTCCATAATTCTATGCTTAAGACTCTGCTTCTCCGTTCTTCTTTTGTTTGCTTTTCTCGCCGTAGCAACTTCTCTTCGTTTCCAAGAAAATTCCCATATTCCTTCACTCGTTTTCCTTCACTTTCTTGCCCTTTCTCGAGCGTTTCCCCTCCACCCATTAACGCCCGCAACTGCAAGGTCTTCGCCATGGCTGAACGGACCTCGACTTCAAGCTCACACTCCCATAAGCATAGTAATCGTCTTGCAACTGAGCATAGTCCTTATCTTCTTCAACATGCTTATAACCCGGTAATTCTTCCATTTCGTCTATTTTGGGATTTATGAGAGGATGATGGGTTTTTGTTTTTTAAGTGATTCAGCTCAGTAGAGCTTAATGAATATTTGATTTTATGAATTTGGGCAAGAATTTCATATCAGTTCAATGAGTTAAGACTTTGTTCTAGAGTACTCTCTTTTTATGTTATTTATATATCGGTTGCAAATTTTGAAGGTTGATTGGTATCCTTGGGGAGAAGAAGCTTTTGCAGAAGCTAGAAAAAGAGACGTCCCGATCTTCTTATCAAGTATAATATTTTCTTACGTATTGTGCCTTTTGGATAATTTACATTTATTAACTTGTCACTAATTTTGGTCATTTGGTAATTCATTTTATGGTGGTCTTCTCTTTGAAGTTGGATATAGTACCTGTCACTGGTAAAGTCTTTACCCATTAGTGCAAATCAACATCTGGACTACTTCATCATTGAATGTAAATAGTGAAATGAGGACTTATTGATTCGTGTCATATGTGAAGGTGTCACGTGATGGAGGTGGAGTCTTTCGAAAATGAAGAGGTGGCAAAGTTGTTGAATGATTGGTTTGTGAGTATTAAGGTGAGTGTAGATTTAGTTGTTGTTTTTGGGGGGTTATTTTGTACATTTTTTTTAATATATAATGCTCAGCTCTGTCTTGGTAAATCATTAACTGACCTAAGGGTCCTTAAAGAGTTCCATTTCACATACTCTTCCGACATCTACAGGTGGATCGAGAAGAAAGACCAGATGTTGACAAGGTAAATGAGATCAACAGGAATTGTTTTTAGTTCTTCTGTGCAGTTGCTCGGTTTGGTTGTGATTATAGCATTATCTTGTAAGCCCAATTATATGCTTAAGCTCGTGATATATTAAAGGTGTCAAATATGATAATCTATGTTTGATATCGAGTCACTAGCTAATTTAATAATTTGAATGTTAAACTTTGATCTATCTAGTTTTTTTTCCTCAATGGAACAGGAATTTTGCTCTTTGTTTAGGAAAAGGAAGCATCATTCTTCTAAGATCATCATCCACTGATTCAAATGTACCCTGCTCTGACAGAACAATTTCATTTTTCTAGGTGTACATGACATATGTACAGGCTTTGTATGGTGGTGGAGGGTGGCCGCTGTCGGTCTTCCTTTCACCTGATTTAAAACCCTTAATGGGTGGAACTTACTTTCCTCCTGAGGATAAGTATGGAAGGCCTGGATTTAAGACCATTCTTAGGTTAGCATATTTTCTTCCTGAAACCTTAGTTTTTGTTTTCCTTTACCGTCTAAATTCTTGTCTATCTCTTTTTTGTCATATTGTAATTTGTAAGCATTGAGTGGTGACTGTCTGGGTGTAGTGTTAAATTTTGAGTTCAGACCTTCTCCTCTCAATTTCATATTGCTTCACTAGTGCATATGCATGTTACTTTTCCACTTTGCCCAATCTATTTGTCCCCACCCTGACCGTCTCCTGCTGCTATTTTAGAAAGGTGAAGGATGCTTGGGTTAATAAAAAGGATATGCTTGTTAAGAGTGGAGCCTTTGCTATTGAACAGCTATCGGAAGCATTGTCAGCTAGTGCAGGTTCAAACCAATTGCCTGATGGTCTTTCACAAAATGCATTACGCTTATGTGCCGAGCAGGTATGCTTCTTTCTTTTCTGAACTTGACATGGCCCATACGTGAACAATCATAACTCAGTGGGAGTAATATAAGTCCAAGTATAATTAATTATCGAGTTCTATTGAAATGATTCAATTGTTGTTCCTTAGTTTTTTGGGGGTGTGTTTTCGGCAATTTCATATTCAGAAAAAGAAACACGTTTTTTTCTATGATATATTGTGCCAAATAGATAAATGTTTCACTTTTCTGGAGTTATTTACTTTATTCTCTTCAGCTGTCCAAAAGATATGATTCAAGATTTGGTGGGTTTGGATCTGCTCCCAAGTTTCCTAGACCTGTAGAGATACAGTTGATGCTCTATCAGTCCAAAATATTAGAGGAAAGCGGAAAACATGGTGAAGCAAAAGAGAGCCGGAAAATGGTTTTCTTTAGTTTGCAATGCATGGCACGGGGAGGTATGCATGACCATGTTGGAGGTGGTTTTCACAGATATAGCGTGGATGAATGCTGGCATGGTCAGTTTTTTTCTTTCTTTCTTTCTTTCTTGTTTGCTTGCTTGTTTTTGTCTTTCCCTTTTTTATTCTTTTAGTTTGTTTTATCAGTTGAAAAAAATGTATGAGTAGAATATTATCTTTCTAATTAACATGATTGCCAGATATTAACACGAAATATTCACAGTATAATATTAATTTTAACCACAACATGTGATTTTGATCTTCCTTTTCTGGCAATTTAGATTTTGAAAAAAAAAGTACTCATTTTGTCTGTTGCTATTATGGAAATCAGTGTAACAGTAATTTTTCTTGCAGTTCCTCATTTTGAGAAAATGCTGTACGACCAAGGGCAACTTGCCAATGTTTACTTGGATGCTTTTTCCATCTCTAGAGATGAATTATATTCATTTATATCTCGTGATATCCTTGATTATTTGAGGAGAGATATGATTGGGTCAGAAGGGGAAATCTTTTCAGCAGAGGATGCTGATAGTGCTGAATTGGAAGGTGCAACCAGAAAAAAGGAGGGAGCCTTCTACATATGGATAAGTGAAGAGGTTATTTTCTAGAATTTTTGACCCAGCGTTTGCATATTTCATTACGTTAGAATTCTTGTGCGTATAGCTGGAGAAAATAATATATCATTAAGCCTGATGCTTGTCGCACAATGATGAAAATCATCATTACGTAAGGGTTCCTGTGCCTCGGTTAATATTTGGAAAAAGAAGATTTTATTCAGCATGATGCTTGTTGCAATATGATTAGAGTTGTTTTTTACATGGCTTTATGTGTTTGCCTATGTTTTTTAACTTCATTGTTGAATGAAAGATGATTATTTTTGCTATAAATGTCGAATGACCCTATGGGCTATGCATTAGTGTTCTTTTGAACTGTGTATATGAACTATTTATACATTTGGTTATTCACGATGCTTATTATTGGGTAATAGATAGTCATCCCTGTTATGAGATAATGATCATTGTAAAATTCTAAAGCATGTAAATCTTCGTGTTTAAGATTGATGGAATTCTAGGGGAGCATGCCAGTCTTTTTAAGGAACACTACTACATAAAGCCCTCGGGAAACTGTGATCTTTCTAGCATGAGTGACCCGCACAATGAATTCAAGGGGAATAATGTGCTCATTGAAAGAAATGATTCTTCAGCACTTGCATCAAAATTTTGCATGTCAATCCAGGAGTATCTGGATATTCTAGGTGAATGCAAAAGGAAGCTTTTTGATGTAAGGGCAAAGAGACCTCGGCCACATTTGGATGATAAGGTACTTATCTGATGAACTAATGTTTAGTGACTCCTCTTATTACTTTTTAATAACTGGTGGTAAACACTTACATCAAGTACTTGTTAGGTGATTGTATCGTGGAATGGACTTGCAATTTCATCTTTTGCAAGAGCATCTAAAATCCTCAAGGGCGAACCACAGGGCACAAATTTCAACTTTCCTGTTGTTGGCTGTGATGTAAGATTTTAACCTTCACTCAAGGAAATGAGTTGATTTATCATAGTTTCTTTAATTGGAAAGAATTGCTCTATCACATTGCTCATTGCTGGATTGTGCTTGTTTATTCCAACAGTTCATGTCCTGCTTGGTGCATGTCATTTTGGAAACTCCTCTTAAGTTTATGGTTCTCGAGTGAAGAAACCAATGACATGATGATGTATATAGTAGCTTTTAAACGATACTTAGAGAAGTTAGCTTGCCATTTATTCAGGGGAGTATAATTAGTGTGGCTGGCTTTGGTTGTAGTACAGATGAATACAAGACCGTACCATTTTCTGCTAGCCTAGTAGTAAACCGAGTAGTACTGTATTAATTATAGACCAGCTAGTTCTCTCAGGCAGTATGAATTTAAACAGTTCAGTTCTCTTGATTGGTAGCTTTGAGACTTGAAGATCCTAGTAATCTAATTATAATCTTAAGTGATTTCAAACTCCTGGAGTGACAATCATGTTGATGACAGGATTAGTATTGTCTTGCTATTTATACATGTAAGTTATCCAAGAAGTGTTAGAGCTTGAGGGGGTGTAAGTTGACAAGAAGTGTTAGAGTTTAATTTAATGTGTAATTAGAGTTTATTTCTAAGTCAGTAGTTTAGATTTACTAGAAGTCTTATTTAAATTAGGGATAAATATTATTTAAATTATAGATAAAAGTATAATTTTAGTTATACTGAAACTCTGTATCAGCCTATTTAAAAGCTTATCTCATACACATTTGATTAAGAAGAATAAGAGAAAATACAGAGAAACACATTGTTCTCTGTTGAAATACTATTTTTGTTCTATCGTTAAACTCTAGATTTTCATATTTTATTGTTCATTGTTCACCGGCGTTCATCTTCTCCGGCCACCATGGCCCCTTTCTCACAATACATTGTTGTCTTATCTTGCCGTGTAGCGCTCATTTGAATAATAATTTTTCTGTTTATAATTCCAGCCCAAGCAATACATGGAAGTTGCAGAAAAGGCGGCAAATTTTATTAGAAGACATCTGTACAATGAACAAACATGCAGGCTTCAGCATAGCTTTAGGAATGGCCCATCAAAAGCACCTGGGTTCTTAGATGATTATGCATTCTTGATTTCAGGCCTGCTGGATCTTTATGAGTTCGGTGGTAGCACTGACTGGCTTGTTTGGGCAACTGAACTTCAGGATATGCAGGCAAGAGTCATCTACGGTCTTCTTTCCGCTAAGTTTGGTTTCCTATCTCTTATAGCTTACTTCCCCATTTTCTAGGATGAGTTATTCCTCGATAGAGAGGGTGGAGCCTATTTTAATACTCCAGGAGAAGACCCTTCGGTGCTTCTTCGTGTAAAGGAAGATTATGATGGGGCAGAACCATCAGGAAATTCGGTCTCTGCAATCAATCTTGTGAGATTGAGCTCCATGATTTCCGGCAGTAAATCTGATCATTACAGGCAGAACGCGGAGCATCTTCTGGTTTGTTCTCACCTCATGGGAAAACTGTTTTCCTTGAATCAAACTCACTTTCCTCGAATTGTGTCTTGGATTTGAAACTATGTATGTTTTTGTAGGCGGTTTTCGAGTCGAGATTGAAGGAAATGGCAATGGCAGTGCCACTCATGTGCTGTGCAGCCGGTATGCTGACCGTTCCATCCAGGAAGCAAGTTGTCTTGGTTGGCCATAAGCATTCCGTAGAGTTTGAGAACATGCTTGCAGCTGCTCATGCCGCATATGATCCGAACAAAACGGTAAAAACACATCATCTTAGTCTCTATCTTGTAGTAAATAACATCTAAATCGACAGTGGTATCATTCAATGTGACAGGTAATCCATATAGATCCAACAAACACAACAGAGATGGAATTTTGGGAAGCGAATAACGACAAAGTTGCCCTCATGGCTAGAAACAGTTTTGCAGCAGACAAGGTGGTTGCACATGTATGCCAAAATTTCAGTTGCAGTCCCCCAGTAAGCATCCCTAAATCTCTAGAGGATCTGCTCTCAAGGAATTCTCCATCAAACTCGAATGTATGAGTCCATCAAACTCGGAATCTGCTCTGGAACTTTTTATCACAGCTTTGTTTACTAATAGTGTATGATAAAAAGAAAAACAGATGTAATACTCATTTATACAGTGAACCAATATAAGCAACAGCAGGCACAATGGTTTCAAGACTACTTTTGTTGCTTTCTATTTAATGCTAAATTACTGAACAATTTAGACTTGAATAATTTGGGGTTTCAATTTTTTAACAAAAAAATCATTGAGCAATTGATCTATATATTTTTTTGGTATTTCAACATTTGATTGGTGAAGAGCAGTTGATAGATCGGAGGATATCATGAGAATCCAAGTTTGCATCTTTCATATGTTTCTACCTTTTATCACGTGGCACAACATGGTAGACTCGTATGTTATGCTCCTTGAGGAAAATGAAACCTTCTATTCAACATGCGAGTTGCCAGTTCATCAATGAGGATAGATACAGATTCTTGTTAAATCTGGCAGTTTATGTTTGCACCGAACTGCACTATAAGAAACGAGAACCGACTACACGGTTGGTGAAAGATAATTTTGATCTCAATAGGCAACATTTAAAATATGTTTGAACTTTACATAATACTGACTTACAATATAATAAAAGCAAAAGGCAAAAAGGATTTGAATTCAGGCCAAATATCTAAATGTGTTGGGATTCTCCTCGTCTCTCTCCAGGTAGTCTCGCGAGATCAGATCTTCAATTCGTTTCTTTATAGCTTTAATATCAGGCTGCAACCAAACATATACACCACATCAGTGCTTGCATATGCGTATGCAAACCAAAAATCCAACATCTAAATCATCTCATGTTCTCACACAAAGGGTTAGGGTGTGTTAGTTTACCTTGACCATGCGACTCAACTGCTCGACACACTCTGAAACCAATTGTTGGTGGCCCAACACCTTCCTGCTCTTCATTATGCGTACAATTGCAGCATCAATAGCATAACGACGATCTTTATCTACATCCTCAACAACTTTCTTCCTTTCATCCACCGGAGGGAGAGGAATCTGGCATAAGATGATTCACAGTTAAAATTTTTTCTTATCCCAAAAGATACAAAAAAACAACAATTAGTAAAAAGAGAGGAATGCCAAAACTGTCCCCAGCCTTAATTCTCCTCAACTTGTCGGTGAACTTAGAGTTGAACTCAAAGGAGTCGCTCTGGGAGATGGTTTTTGTGCTTGGCTCTTTACTTAGAATCTTATATTTGGCACATGACAGTGAATGCAGTAATCTGACCAAGTCTTCATGGGTCAAGTTCAACTGAGCCATGATCTCTGAATAGCCCAGCTGATCAGAAGTATTGAAAAGCAGGAGGACAGCAGCCTGTTCACATAGACAATTAGATTCCACAATCAAAGTTCAACACCAGAACTGAGCCAGAGACGGCCACAAATTCAACCAAAATCACAATGTACTAATTTACAAGTTTAGAGATTCTGTTCACCTGATAAGTTGAAACAACCAGTTCAATAGTTTTCTGATCAAACTTGCCACTTAGGTGGCAAGTTCCCAGTGAGTATATCCATGTAAGCTTTCTGTGTTTTGTTTTTGTTTCATAAAACCCTTTGAAAACTTCCACACACTTGACCTGAAACCAAAATATTAAATATGAATAACATTTCTGAAAATGTCATGGAGAAAGATTTAATACTGCCGTTATGCAATATCATGTTTGAAGTCGTTACCATCTCAGCAGGGAGATTGAGGTCAAACGATTTATAACTTGGCCAGAATCCTGCCGTGAGAACAGTAACTGTTAAATCAATCCCAGGATGTGCAGCTGAGTTACTCCTAAGATAGTCCTCAAAGCTGGCCTGGTTTTCCCTTGCCAATGTCAGATCTGTGACCTGTTAGGAAGATAGACGATAAGTTTCACCACAGTTAAAACCATAATTAGCGTAGACAAACAAACTAGGCAAAAGACAAGTCAAATCACCATGCCCTCCATCTTTGAGGTGAACTGTCCACCACATTGCTGTTTCAGCTTAGTAAGAATACTCCTTTCATGATCGTCATTAGCACTGCGGTCAAATAGTATTCGACGAGCAAGCTTCTTCCTGTTAATGTTTGCACACAATAAAGTTAGGATCAAATAGTGTGCAAAACCATGTCTTAAAGATAATTTTTTTAACAAGCAGATGAGAAAATTACTGACAAAAAATTAGTAGCCTCACCTGTAAAATTCGGCAAAGAGATCTTTGTCACTGATATAGGCAAGAAGCTTAACAACCTGCAGAAACCAAAAAAATAGTTCAGAATAAATTGCGGATGAGATTACCACAAATTTAGCATCAAATGAGGGATACGACACCTTCTCAAGTGTTTCTCCAATTGCTTCATCACTCAATTTCTCACTCCCACCCTTCTTGAGAATATTATCACAGAAAGTTGCCAAAAGCTCTGCACTTGAACTACCAGTAACAGTTTTGTTGCAGAATACCTCAAAAGCCTCGTTCAAAACCTATGGGACATTTCAACAAAGCGAGTTTTAGGTGAAATGATTGAACAAGTTCTGATTAAAAGTTTAGGCGCTACAACACAAACCTTGTGAAACAGAGTATGGTTTTGAAAACAGTCTGTCACATACACCATATACTTATCGTGCAGCTTGATTATTTTCCTTATAAGGACCTGATGATAACAGTAGTACAAGATTTTCAACATCCATAATGATTTAAAGAATTCATAACAGTGAAAGTTGGGATATTTACCTGTTCCTGTACACCTGGAGCATTCGAGGCCTGTGGAAATGAGTGAATATCAGCATTTAGAACCAAAAGGTGAAAATTAGAAACAATAAATTATGCAGACAGCAGATTATCATCTATTATTCTATTATCAATCAATGGTTGGGAAAATCCTAATCTGCAGTAGTTGGCACACCAAAGGCATATCAAACTTAACAGTTAAGGGAACTTAACAAGCACAATAATAAATGATTATTTAGGTGTCATTTTCTGGTGTATTTGCATTATCCCACTAGCTTTTAGCTGGTTTTGTAATCTTTTGGTTTATTAATAAAATATTTAACTAGAAACATAATAAATAAATAAACAAACAAATGTCGTGCCGGACTGAAATGCTTAAATACTACTTTGCACCCATTCTGTCAGTTAAAAGAAAAATATTCCATCCCCTCTAAATTACTATATAGAAAGAAACTTCATGGGTATCTTTAGTGCAGAAAATCGATAAATGTATCCACTATTCAACAATTATACTTGTAATCATAGGAGGCTAATAGCAAAATTAACAGTCACAGCATCTTCTGCCTGTTGAACCAAGGCTGCACCCTCAGCAGTAACATGCTGCAAAAAGAAAGTATTTCAGGTTTAGGTTTTAGGGAATGAGACAGAAGACCATTTGGCTTGTAGAACAGAAAACAAAATATTTAGACCTGCTTGAATATATTGGCTACAGGATCCAAGCCTCGAGGTATTTTACAATAAAGCCTGTACATCCTAGAAAGATCCTCCACCTACAGAGTGTAAAGAAGTCCAAGTAAGTATCTAACGTATAATTTACTGGAGCTTACAGCCAGAAGATTAAGCATTGCTAGAAAAGAAAAGGGGTTGAGCAATACCTTGTCATCTCTAAGCAATGCTCTGCATCCTGAATGCTCTTTTTCAAGTAGCCGATTGGCATATGTAACTAACAGTTCATGTTGCACTTTCTGGATAAAGAAGGAACGGTTATCAATAGAATGCTCTAGGAGTTATAGAGTCGTCCTGACAGGAACTTATCATGAATTCTTATCACATCATTCCATGCCATTCCATATATAAAAAATATGCAATCTCATGTCACACTGCTTCTATTATTCTATCTAAGTGACAACTTTTATACAAACACCACTCATTTATGTCACCCTCTTAGAGTAGAGAATAAACAATTTCACTAATCACTAACCATTCAACTCACCTCTAACAATTTCAACTCACTGCTTGAATGCAGGTAATTAGACACTCTTTCCCTTTCCTTCTTCAAGCATTCTTCGGACTGCAATTATCATTAAAGTAAATAATACAATTAGAACCATTTAAATTAATCAGAGTAAAATTTTAAACATATATATAGGCAGGAAAACTTTAGCACTTGCTTTCAACATGTACTCAGGACAAGAATCTTCCACAATCCAGCTTGATGCCTTGCGTGAATAGTAAGCACCAGTATCTTGAAGCATAGCTTCTTCAAAATCATCTTCATAACGATCCATATGTCCCATGCCAATCTCAACAAAAATATCCAACACATTCTTCAATAACGCACGGTCTATCTGATCTCCCTCGCGTTCTTTATCGATCTGATACGAAGTAATCATTCCGCTTAACTTTTTGATGGAATTTAAAAGAAAAACAGCAGTAAAGTAGCAGAATTTTGACTGAAATACGAATAGGAAAGAAGTTGGAGCTGTAGAAAACTTAAGTTATGAAAGACCTCTAGTTTTACTATTAATTCAAAGAAAATAATAACAACAATAATTCCCTAATAACCTTCTAGTGCAGTATTTATAATAAAACAATCACTAATAGTATCATTTATTTCCTACTAAAAGTCTTACTAAGAGTCCTATCCTAATCACACATAATTATTTAAAAGAACACATGAGATGAGACTGAAAAGAAAAACTAACAGAAAAATAATTGATAATAATGAACTGATCCTAAAGATAAAACTTAAATTAAATTAATCTTGAATGCTACTGCATCGCTTTTTATTTGAAATGTGACCGAAATATAAAATCAACTAAGAGGCAATAATGTCAACTTACAAGGGCAATTACAGCATCTTTGACTTTGGCATGCACTTCCTGATACACCTGAATTGATGAAACAAATTGTAGACAATTATTTATAAGTAAATTCAAAGTACTGGGCAGCACAGCTCTCAAAACCTAGCCCATTACATCATAATCAATAGCGGATAAAGGTTACTAGAAGAACTAATCACAAACCAAATCACGGAAGCAGGTCAGACCAACTTCATTAAGCGCAGGGAGTGATCTCCGGGCAATGAAGTAGCGATCAAGGTAATGGAAGAAGAAAATAACCACCTGACCATTACTTTATGGTTTCCCCATCTTTTAACAAGCTCCCTGTGAGAAAGGGGCCATGGTGGCAAGAGAAGATAAACGCCGGTGAACAATGAACAATAAAATATGAAAAGCTACAATTTAACGATAGAACAAAAATAATATTTTCAACAGAGAACAATGTGTTTCTCTGTATTTTCTCTTATTTTTTCTTAATCAAATGTGTATGAGGTGAGCCTTTAAATAGGCAATTACAGAGTTTTAATATAACTAAAATTATACTTTTATCTATAATTTAAATAATATTTATCCATAATTTAAATAAGACATCTAATAAATCTAAACTACTGACTTAGAAATAAACTCTAATTACACATTAAATTAAACTCTAACACTTCTCGTCAACTTACATTCCCCCTCAAGCTCTAACACTTCTTGGATAACTTACACTCCCCTCAGGTGGGTGAGCAAACGTAGCAGAGCACCCGGCTTGGATCTTGGATGTGACGCCCTACTCATATTTCTTCTGCTGTTTCTTAGAGAAAGAATCTCCCCTTTTTTGGGAGCCATTGTGTTGAACAACTAGGACATAATCATGTTGTTCTTTGAATGGCCATTGTTGAAAATTTGCAAACGATGTTACTGGTTTCTGCATCATTCTTGAGATGTCTACCAACTTTACTGTTGTTATTGGTTTCTGCACCCTCCTTAGATGTCTTCCAACTTTTCTCTGTCGGTGATGATCTTTTTCGAGTTTTTGCATCTTCCGAGATGTCTTCCACCTTTTTTGTCATTCACAGACTAAGTAGCCGCTTCCATTCAACAATGATCACAGAAATCTACACTCCCCTCAAGTGGTAGTTGCACAAACTAGAATTCCACTTGGATCTTTGATGTAGAATCCCTTAAAAATATTATCTAGTTTTTAAGGCTAAACTAGAACCTCTTCTCCTATCTTTTATAATTGATGGTGAGATAGAACCAAATAGTTTTTAAGGCTAAACTATAACCTTTCCTATCTTTTACAATGGATGGCTAAGATAGAACCAAATAGTTTTTAAGGCTAAACTATAACCTTTTCATCTATCTTTTTGATTGGCTAAGATAGAACCAAATAGTTTTTAAGGCTAAACTATAACCTTTTCATATATCTTTTTTGATTGGCTAAGATAGAACCATTAAATAGAGAACAAAATAGCAAAATTAAATGAGTAGAAATTTCACCAGAGATGTAAGATTCCAACGAGAGAGAAGCCGAGGAACGAGTGTGGCCTAATGATAGCAAAAAAAAAAAAAAATGTACATCCGAAAAATCAAATCGTCGTCGATCTGTTTCAGATTAGAGATGGCAGCAGTGGTGACGTGATCAAGACCGTTGTTGGCTCATGATACCATGTGAGAAAGGGGCCATGGTGGCAAGAGAAGATAAACGCCGGTGAACAATGAACAATAAAATATGAAAAGCTACAATTTAACGATAGAACAAAAATAATATTTTCAACAGAGAACAATGTGTTTCTCTGTATTTTCTCTTATTTTTTCTTAATCAAATGTGTATGAGGTGAGCCTTTAAATAGGCAATTACAGAGTTTTAATATAACTAAAATTATACTTTTATCTATAATTTAAATAATATTTATCTATAATTTAAATAAGACATCTAATAAATCTAAACTACTGACTTAGAAATAAACTCTAATTACACATTAAATTAAACTCTAACACTTCTCGTCAACTTACATTCCCCCTCAAGCTCTAACACTTCTTGGATAACTTACACTCCCTCAGCATGAACTCATCATGCTTCTCTATTAAAGACGGCAATACCTAATTCCAAGAAACAAGAGGAAACTTGAGACAAAAAGCACATTCACCCACAAAAAAGTAAACAGATGCATATTCATGGGTTTCTTTCTAAGAAGAGTATTGAAAGAAAAAAGTTACAAAGCCTCCAAAATAACCGAGTTTTATACACAAGGCCAATCTATCTACACCAGACCAATAATCAGCAACCAAATCATTTCTGAGATAACACCAATTTCCTTACCATTGAAGTAATATACTCTTCAAATGCCCCTCGGTACTAATCGTAGAGCTGCTGAGAGTAATCAAAAGGCGGCTTTTGAGTACACATGTTGTATATAGTCCTGCAATGGTTCCAATAAAGTAATGACGATGAAGATTTAAAAAAAAGTATCAAATAATTGAAAATATTAACTAAACGGCTCAAAGCAAACAACAAAACTGAAGATAAGTTAAGAGGGATACGTGTAAAGCATCATATATTCTTCTGAAGTAAACGGAGGCTCCGGCAGTCCTTCCAATATCCTCCTCAGCCTTTTGATCCCCTTATCCATATAATCCCATCCCTGATCTAATTCAATAGTCTTGCGCTCCATTGGTGTAAAATAAGATCTAAGATATCTTCAAATTAAAATCTGACGAAAAACACATCACAAAACAACATTAAAAAAACCCTGGAAAATCAAACAATCAAACCACAACAATCAACAAAACCCTAGCATGAAAATTGACAAACGAGAATTCAACAACTAATCGAGTTCCACGTAAATAAAAAAAACGATTTAACAACCGATTCAAGTCAAAACGTTTACGAAGCAACAAAAATTAACAACAAAATCAAAGGAAATCATAACCTCTAAACAATGTCAGATGGCAACACACGAATATGGAACATAGTAAAAAAGTCAATAAAATATATATTAAACAAAAGGAAATAGAGAAGAAAACCCTAAAACTATTAAGATTTCAGAGGAAACAATAATACAACAGCGAAACTAATATTACTTACAAATAAACAGGCAGAGATGAATGGAGTTGTGGAACCCTGGCGCTATCGTTTGCAGAAGATTAGAATCGGAGGAGGTGAAGTAATTATGGGTTAAAATGGAAACAGAGACTGAATTTGTAGCTTGTAAAAGTAGCGGTGTTATGGCTGCTTTAACTAGCGGGGGAATTTTTAGTATTTTACAACAAAAAGAAGAAAGGACTTTTTTACTATCCCTTATTAAATGCATTTTTCTATAATAAACCCTGTTAGATTAATTCGATTAAATGATGCCAAATTTAATTTAAACTCATAATTTTATTTAATTAATTTAGTGTCTTATCTTATTAAAATAAGGGATAGTTTAATTGTTTTACTAAAATTGATTAATTTTTTGTTGCAAAAAAATGTTTAAAGATTTAATTGTTTCTTTTCAAAAGTTTAAAGACTTATAATACTCTTAATTTTTTTGTTTATTTTATTTCAACAAATTAATTTTTGGGTTTATTTTTTATTTAAACATAGAGTTTATGGTTGAGTTGATGGTCGAGTTCATTCATGATATTAAATTAAATCGGTAATCGAATTCACTCATAATATCAAATTTAATCAAAATTTTAATAATTAATATATAAATTACAATTATTTTTTTCAATCGAAAAGGAAATTTTTATTACTAGAAAGAAAAGATAACATATGAGCCGGGGTGAAGGCCCGTAAGAATACGACACACATGGTCGAAACAAACCCAAAACAGAAACTCACAAAAAGAGAAAAAACATAACACTGGTAGGAGAACCGAATAATCACCACAGAAAAGCAGTTGACATAGGCGATTTCAGTGGCATGAAGGTTTGATTCGAGAGAGCTCCTTGATCGAAGATGACTTCGTGAACCTGTAGGTTTATAGTCCGTATCACCGGAGGACTGCCAATGGACACCACCAAGACAAACACATGGCTAAAAGCGACGCACAGGGCCTTCGAGCTAAAACGAAAAAAATTCCTTTTCCTTGTATCCCACAACAATCGTCCAGATGAGAAGAGAGTCGCACCGCCTGAAAATGCCAAGAGGACAACCAAACTTCATCGTCCATAACCACCAAGGGAAAAGGGAAGCACAACACCGAGCCCTTTCTTCGAACGAGCCAGCAATTGAAGGAGGGTTTACAGTTAGCCAAGAATGAGAGCACAAAAAATTGAAGAACGGTTTAGGGGGAGGCCGAACGACCGGAACAACTCGAGGAGGAAGAGAGGGGCCAACCGGGGATGAAATCGGCAGTGGGACTCAGTCGACGTTCTTGAACCCTCGAAAACTCCAATCTTCGAAGACACCTTCCTCCCTCCCAAACCGCCATCGTGATTTCGTGGAAAGAACCAAAAATCGTCGAGAAAATTATTCTCCTTCGAACGGGCGACGGGATTCGCAGACAAAAGTCATGACCGGGGATGTACAAGAAGTCGCCTTCTTAGACCGAAGGTTTGTAAAGAAAGGATCGACAGGAATTGACTCGATCCCGACGACGCTAAAGCTATCCCAAAATAGACGCCTTTGGGGTGCGAGATGAAAAATGGGAGAAGCTTTGCAGAGAGTAAGAGTGCGGCTAAACGGAGCACCTATATTTAGGCATGTTTATATAAATTACAATCATTTGAAATCCAGGTCTAACTTTACCTTAGATTATGTGATGATGCATGTGGTTTATATCCATAGTCAAGCCACGACAATTCATCAAGGACACTTGTCTTTTCCCTTAAAACGTGTTCACAACTCCTCTAGGCCCTTATATAGGGCCATGCACCTCCATCCAAAGGGGGGGACCCCAACTTCTCACGCTCCCATCCCCTCTTCACCAGGAGAAGCACTCCTGAGCCATGGTAAAATAGCCTCCGACTATCCTCCAAGGGTGTTACACACTATTGTGATCAACAATGGTGCAGTGAGCGTGGATGGAATCCGACCTTCAGATAGGCGTTTTTCAGTCTGGATTTTTTCTGTCTGGGTTTGGCTTGGTTGTCGATTAGATTTTGGGATCAAGTTCTAGGTATTATTCAAAACCTGGGGATCTTGATTTTGCATGTTTCTTGTTGTGTTATTATTGTCGGTGAATTGGAGATTTTTATGCATCTAGCCATGATGTTTCTTTAGTGTGATAAAGAGCTTTGTTTAGTTTTGTTAACGATCTTGTGCTCTTCTGTTTTCACCACCGTTCCTCATGTTTGTCTGATTGTCATTGGTAGCCTCCTGGTTCATCGATTGATGTGGGTGATTGTTTGATCTTTACTCTGCATGTCTACCATTCCGATTTCTTGTCTCTTCCAGTGGCGGATCCAGAATTTTTATGTAGTGGGTGGGGTCAGAGTAGAGTATAAGATATGAAGATTCTCATACCACTACAATATAAATATTGTTGACCCATACCCCACAAATCAAGTAGGGTCAATTTTAATATTTCTTGAAAATTTTTATACCAACTCCTTAAAAATCCCATTTAACTATTCAGAAATCATACACCACAACAAATTAAGTGGGGTCAATTGACCCCGAATCAATATGTGGCTCCGCAACTGGTCTCTTCCGATCTAATTTTTTCACTCCAATTTTTGGTTATTCCTAAACTACGACGTTTGAAATTAGATAGTGACTACATTGAAACGATACGTAGTGGTCAGTTTTCAAGCAGCCTTTTTCATGAAATAAAGCTCTTAACAAACATGCATTATGAATCATGTGATGAACATAACAACAGTTACAGTAGAAAAAACTGTTTGAATTGGACATTCTTGCTGCAAATGATGATGGAAGTCTTGTAACCATTCTTAATGTGTATTAGAAAGGTTTATAGAGGTTCAGCACTCCGTGTCTTGATGATCTCAACCTTTAAATTATTGTGAGCAATGAAAAACTTATGAGAGATGACAGTGAAGTTATGGTAGAACTTTTGGAGAAAACATCATTGGACTTGCTTAGTTCTTTGCTAAATTCAACTGATGTGAAGCAGGAATACAAATATGAATTTGTTGATTGGTTATTCTTTGATGACTGCTGGTTGGAGGTTAATAAAAATCCCATTAGTAAATGTGGGATGACTTTATTGGATGAGATATTTTCAGTGAATTGTGATACTATGCCTAGATCAAGAGTATTGGTGTTTGGTCAAGTGGCAATTTTTTTCCAGTTTTCTGGGATACTCAAATGATCTAGAAGACGATATTCTGCTATTGTATGTTTCTGAAAAACTGTGGAGTTAACTTGGAAGCCCATGTTTTCAGCTCTTTTGCAAGCCTTAAAAACCTTTATGGTACAGGTGTCTTCTGCTTTAGCTTGGAAGGAGTTTGAGTCTTTCCTGGTCAAGAATTTCTTGCATCCTCATTTCCTTTGCTTGGAAAGTATAATGGAGCTTTGGTGCTTTTTGGTTCTGCACGCTGAGTTAGAATTGGTGAATGGCATCATCCTTGAGCTATGCGCATTAATGAAGTCAGTATCATCTCCAGAATCAGTTTTGTTTCAGATTCTAGTCTTCGGAAAATGGCGAAATCAGTCTGCATACCTCTCTTCTACAGCAGCGCATCAGTGGTGGATTGTGTTTATATTTCTATGATTGGTGATGATAAATCAGTCTGCATTAGTGAATTGTTTGTTGCACACAGCCCACGTTCGCACATTACTTTTGGTCTGATATTATAGCGGGACAATCCTCCATAAAGAAAAGGGGAACTCAGGGATTATGATAAAGAATGGACAATACACCAGTGACAAAGAGTTTGGTTGGGTTAGTTGGCATGGCTGAATCCATACGATTGATCAATTTAGGTTGTGCACTTGGTTGGTGCAAGTGAAGAGAAATAGCTGAGCATCGATCAAATGGAACCTTATTCGTACTTGCTAAATATATCCTAAAATTGCCAACTCAAATGTTATAAATAGATATATTTTTTATGCAGTTTTTCTAATCAGTTATCTGTGGTTTATTTTTTCCAGTCCCTTTGGTAGGAAAAGCTTGTGCGGAGTTCCTCCTTTACCGGTTTGCCCCCTGTTTTGGGAGCATGATCGTTTCTCTACAGATGAAATAGATTTAATATGTAAGTACTATCTCAGAAGTTTAGTTTTTATTGTTTTCCCCTGCTTGATATGTGTATTAGCATGAATATACATTTATGAGGTCATCACATTGCCTTCCCTTTGATATACATAACAAAAATTAAAACTGATAAGCTAGTAGTACACTCCTGACTCTAAAAGTTCAAAGCTAAATTAAAGTTAACCATTGAGCTAATTAGATTGTTTGAATTCTAAGTTCACTGAATCATTTTTGCTGTGTCAATTCTTCGTAAAGGGTTAGGTTGCTGGAAACTTTATTTGCATATTTAACATGTCTTCTGCTTCTTTATGTGAGAAAATCTGACGCATTTTGGTTATAAGTTGAATATTGAAAAGAGCAATTCATGCTCATATGGAAACGATTATGTCATGTATATGAACTTCGCATGCGAGCCTGCTTCCTGTGAAACAATACTTGTTTGAATTCGAGGGCATTGGCAATGACTCATTTCCCAAAGGTGTGTGCCTCATGATCAATTGGAATGGAAGATCAGAACATCGCATGTAAGGGCGCCATCCTCAGATTGTCTATTTTGTTTATTATTTATGGCTCCTAGATTTCATTTACACAATCACAATTGAATGCAACCTTATCAGCTTAATTGATTTTTGATGGTTATCGTTTGAAATATTTGGATAATTCATGATTCTTTAAGTACTAACCATTGGGTCTACGGTTAGCACCTGAGTCAGCTAGCTTTCATTCACAAATAATGCCACGCCGCTTCCAAGTAAGCACTAAAAAATACAGCACTCCTAAGTCGAGCGAGAAAATACAACACTCCCAAGTCGAGCGAGAAGATACAGCACTCCCAAGTCGAGCGAGAAAATACAGCACTCCCAAGTCGAGCTAGAAGATACAACACTTCCAAATCGAGTGAAAAGATACAACACTCCCAAGGTAAGCGAGTATAAAACGGATCATCTGAACGTCCGCCGCTCCCAAACTAAGCGAGCACAAAGAAAAAAATGAATCATCTAAGCGTTCGCCGCACCCAAGTGAGTGTACATAATATCTAAACTAAGTATTCGATAGCGATCTCTCACTCCGGAAAGATAACATATGCCATCAACAATGGTGTGCCATCACAAATTGAAGACAATATTACTTTCAACATTTACATAAAGCCAGAGAATAAAAACCTCGTTTCAAGTTAGCAATGCTGCGATAAGCTAGCGAATGAGTTAGCAATATCGCGCTAAGCTAGAGAATGAGTTAGCAATACCGCTACAGGTTAGCAAGTACATCTCCGCCGCTTTTAAAAGTGTCCTAGAGCGAATATTCCATTCAAAATTTTCAAGTGTTGAGAGCCAAAACATCAGCGTATAATAGAAAAATAAATTAATGAAATCCAAGTGTTCATACCACTTCAAGTAGCGATGTAAAGTGAACTCCTACCCCTCCGCATTACACTTACCATAAATTCGAAAAGAAGGATAAATGGTCGCCGCTTTCGAGTAAGTGCACGATAGGTTAATAAATAAATGTGGGAATAAGTGTATAGTGATCAAAATTATCTCACCCGGGGGCAAGAATCCTTCCAACTCAAGGTAACTACGCAAACATATAATCCGCTCCAAGAGAGTGATGTCGTTCCATGAGAAACGACGTAAAGCGAACTCTCATGTGAACAATTTTCAAAAGGAAAGACATTATGTCGTTACGATAGAAAAATATCACTTCAAACATTTACGCAAAATAAAAAATAATCTACGAGCCCCTCAAGAATAACAACATTATGTTATTAACTATAAGCGAACCGGTGTTTATAGTTACAAGGGAGTATTTAATTATTCATTAAAGCGCCACAATTTCAAGGTTGCGAGTATAAAAAAAATTCGCGACCTCAATCTCATTTCAGTTTACAGGTTCGTAAAGGTCACTTTATAACCTTCCCTCACCTGGGGGCAAATGTTAATACCAGCAAACCACGACCATGTGAGTACTCAATTATAACCCTTTGTGAATGTACTAGCAGACCATAACTGTGCGAACGACCAATTATGACTTTTTGCGAACTCGACATGCGAATGCTATCCTATACCACTTGATGACGCATGTGGTTTATATTGATAATTAAGCCACGACAATTCACCAAAGACACATGTTTTATCCCTTGACACGTGTTCACAACTTTTCTAGGCCCTCGTAAAGGGCCATGCACCTCCATCCAAAAGGGGATTGTGATCAACAAGTTAGATTTTTTTTTTATTTCAAAATATCACTCCAATAAATTTAGTAAGGAAATTTTAGTAGTGCTTACAATCATACTTAAATTTTTAAATCTGAAAAGTAAATCATCTAAATACTGAAAATAAAAAATAAGAAGATTAAAGTCCAAATAAAGAAATAAAAAGTACGGCGACTTATAATAATACATTTCCGACTTATTTTTTACATCATATAATTTTCATTATATTTTAATTATTTTTCGATATTACGTTTGAAATTATCAAAAATCCAAACTCACTGATGCAAATAATTCAAGCAGAAGTTGACTATGTAATCACTCATTTTTATCAGGTGTATAAATTTTGTGTTAACTTGCAAATGTTATGTAATCATTAATATCTACTATCATCGCATGTATACATATATTATATTATGTATGTGTGATTAGTATATGTAATATATATATATGTCTGTGTGGTTAATGTGTGAATGCATGTATACTATATATTATGCATGTGTACGTATTAGTAATTATCATGGGATGTGTGTCGTATGTATGTCTGCATGTTACGTATAATTTAATTATTTGTATGCATGAATGTGTGTTATATATGAGGGTGTTAATATTATATATGCATGTTACGTATGATTTAATTGTTTGTATGCATGAATGTGTGTTATATATGAGGGTGTTAATATTGTATATGCATGTTTGTATTAATGCTTGTATGTGTATGTATATGTATATGAATATGTATACATATGTGTGTCTGCATATGTATGTATTACCGTATTATTATTATTATTATTATTATTATTAACGGGCTAGATTAAAATGAAAATCCATAAATTGTACGACCCAAATAATAATCTTACAGTCCAGTCCAAATTACATAAAACCCAAAAAATTAATTAGTATCAATGTTTACATAGGCCCAATCTGTTAGCCTAAACCCAATAATCCTAAAAACCCTAGTAACATGTCAGATAACCTAATCCTATTCTATTCTTATTTTTGTAGCCGCCACAAGATCTGGCCGTTGGATCAAATCTTGATCAAACGGTCCAGATGCATCCAGAAGACTCCTCCATCTGGCGCGTGTAGTTCACTCCCGGGGTTGTTGAACTTCCACGCGCACGTGGCGTGCACGTGCTTACCTTTCAGATAATCCTACACTACGTGGCATCATCTCCGGCAACCACCATGCACTCCAGAAGCGATTGTGACCGTTCGTGCCCCAAGTGATCCCAGCCGTTGGATCAAATCGGATCCAACGGCCAAGATTCCTTCTGGCCGAACGTATCCCTCCACCATGCCTCCACCATGTCGGTTCTCCAACCACCACGCTAGGCATATTAGAAAAACACAAAAAAATGAATCTGTCAGTACCAAATCAAGCAAAAAACATGTATTTTTTATTTTTATATCTACCAAACGAAAATCCATAAAGAATATATGTATAAAAAATCTGTAAGAACACAATCAGTTCCCAGTATTCCAGAAATACAAAAAGAAAAAAAGGTTCTGGGGTAATCTCTTCCTTCTTTTTTCCTCTCATGCATGCATGTTAAAAAATAAGTAAATAAAAAGTACGGTTTACCTGAGGGTAAAGAAAAATCCTTCCTTGCCGGCGACAAGCTCTCAGGGGTGAGCCGCTAAAGGGGTATTTTGGTTTTTTTTGTTTCGAAACAACAGAGATATGAGTTTTGTGGTATCAAAATATGAGGGTTATAGTTTGGTTTTGGGGTTCTCGGTTGTTAGAAGTCACGGTCAATGAAGGCTCGAGGCGGCCGTTACGGCCAAGCCTCGCCTGAGACCGGTGGTCCACGGTGGCCAGGGGGAGGTTTTGGCTTTTGGGCGGAGGTTTTCTGGAAAATAGAGAGAAGAGAGAGCATTCTCTTTAGGGTTATAAAAAAATGGGGAAAATGAGATTTGGGGCCGGTTATGTGGTTTTATAGATTCGAAATAAAAAGAAAATGGTTTAATCCCCTCATAAATCCCCCCGCGTTCTGAGTATTTTCAAATCAAGCCTGCCTCTTGGTACAATTACATCCCCGATCCCTCTCTTTTTTTGAAATATTTCGATTAAGCCCCTAAATTAAACCGATTCAGTTTTTAAACGGTAAAATTACTTGCTTAATCACTCAGCATTTTTTGAAATTTTCATTTTAAGCGTGTCGCATGGGTATATTGCAATGTTAATCCCTTAAAGTTTTGTCCAACTTGCAATAATGTCCCCGAATTGAATTTTTTATTGCTTTTGATTTTGATTTTGGTTTTCTGTTTTGTTTTTATTTCATTTCAGTCCCATTCTATATTTTAAATATTCACGTCCTTTGTTTTATTATGTGTTTTAGCATGTTTAAATTGTTCATTATGTTCATGTATGTTTTATATCATGCTTATTTATGTTTTTTTGTTTTTTTGGTATGTTATATCATGCTTTTATGTTTTAATTTATTTGTTCATGTCTGCATGCATGTCTATTTTATACGTTATGTTTAGTTTAATTTGAATATTAGGTTTATATGTTAGTTTTTTTATGTTTGATTTGTATGATATGTTACATGTCAATTTATAGCATGTTTAGTCCCATTAATATCATATTTTCATGCCCATTTCGTTTTTTTAAGTAGCATATCGGCGTGGTAATTTTGTACATTAATGTTAATGTCTTGTTTTTTATTTTGATGTATGTATAAATTGTGTCATATGTTACGTATTAAGTTTTAGTTTTTTATGATAGCTTGTTGCTTTGACTTGTTAGTTTAGTATCATCTTTTTTTATGTCATGCATATGTTGTATTTTTGTGGTGTTTTTTTTTTGTGTCCAAACATGTTATGATTATTTAATTTAATTTTGGAAGCACGTCTTTCTTCTCTTTCCATATTTATGTTTATACTATGTTTTTATTATCATGATATGTTCTGTTGTTCATACATTTTATTATTATTTTTGTTTAGTATTATGATATTTATGTTTTTTATTACTATGTCAATGTGAATGTATGTCTTATAATTTTGTTTTCTAATATTGCATAATGAATATATTTTTGTCGATGCGGTGCCCTTTTATTCGAGCGTAAACGTGGCCAGTATCAAGCGTAGTGATGGTGGTCTATCGGTTTATTCTCGAATAACGGAGCCTTTAAAATTTACTCTCACTTATAACCAAATTTTAATTTAATCATCACTTTAATCCGGAAAGTTTAATATTAATAAAGCGGTAATTATTAAAGTACCAATTTTGGGCGGTGTGGAGGTGCTAATCCTTCCCCATCCGTAACCGACTCCCGAACCCAACTGTTTTCAAATCTCTAGTTTTACGGTGTCCGGCCTACCTTAGTGGCCGATGGCGACTCCATTTTTAAATAAAATGCAATCTTCTACAAAACTCCACGAAATAGATGCTTTAATACCCGAAAAACCCTAAACACCTTTGAAACCCTTTTTTAGCGAAAGAGAAAGAGATCGCTACAGACTCAAACGAGAAACAAATCCTATTCATGCTAGTGAGACACAGGTAAAACAAAAGGTTAAAAGTAGAAGGGTTTTTTTTAGGCTTAATAGTCATATTGGTGCCCAACCTATACCCGTTTTTCCAGTTTGGTGCCTAACATTTTTTATTGGGCCACTTTGGTGCCTAACGTTTCCAAGGTTACTCAAATAGGTGCCCCACCGTTACTGTCCGTTATTTTTCACTGTTAACTTCTATTAAGTGTCACGTGTCAGCTTCTTAAAATTCTAGAATTATATTTAAAAATAAATAAAAATTAATACATATGAAGAAAAAAACTCAAAATTATCCTAAAATTTTCAAATAGTCACTAAATTCCTAAACCCCCAAATTCGGCCACTATCTCCGGCGTCGGTCTTTTTCGGCGACAGAATGAAGCGCCCTCCCCTCGCCGAACGACCCACACATCGTTCATCGTCCGTTATGCTGTCGTTCGTCGTAAATTATTCGAATGAACCATTCGTCGATTTTGACGTTCACACGGCGTCGATCGATTTTCGGCGATAAGGTGATGGGGTAAATGGTCGTGATGGTCTGGCGACTGTTGTGGTGGGCGGCGGCGTGGCAATTGGCAGCGAAATCATCCCAAATCGGGATTTAGGGTTTGGGTATTAGTGATTTTAAAATTTGGGGTTATTTTGTGAAATTTAGGGTTATTTTTATTTATTAATTTTTTTATTTATTTTTAAATATAATTCTGGAATTTTAAGAAGCTGACAAGTGGCACTTAACGGAAGTTAACGGTGAAAATTAACGGACAGTAACGGCGGGGCACCTATTTGAATAATGTTGGAAACGTTAGGCACCAAAGTGGCCAAAAAAACGTTAGGCACCAAACTAAAAAAAAAAGGTATAAATTGAGCATCAATCTGACTATTAAGCCTTTTTTATTAAAAAAACGGAAGTTAGGTCAGGGGAAATACCTAGATTTAGACAAAGATAATTCTACGAGGTGGAATTCAGTAGATATTCAACTTGGGGGGAAATTTTCTAATTTACTATACTTGCCAGATTATTTTTTAAATTTATTATATTTGCTACAAATAATTTTAAAGTCGAATTATTTTCAATCCAGCTTTAAACAGTATTTTTATTTTTGAAAATTAAAGACGGTAAGCTTACATTCTATCTTTTTACATTAACCTTGAAGGCAAATTGGCAGGACAGGGTGGCAAACATGACAAATTTCAATTTTTTACTGACAAAATTAGAAACACTATTTAAAATTAGATTGAAAGGAATCCGACTTCAATGATACTGTAGTAAATATAATAGATTTAAAAGTAATCTGACAAGTGCAATAGATTGAATTTTTTTTTTCCAAGTGCAATATTCCCCCAATTTCTCCAATTCTACGATATGGGAAATTCTTAAATATAAAATATAGAAAATTTTACAATGAATGGCATGTTAATGTGTATCACTATTTTTTAATTTAAATGTTTATCATTAATTTTTAACTAATTTCAACCGTTGTATTGGAGAAATTATATCATCGGTCATTCTCGTTACGTCATTCATAGGACTAACCAATCAAATGCATTTATTTCATTAATTTTTTTCATCTCATCTTTTTACCAAGTGAATCTTCACTTGATAAAATCTGTTATTAAATTTAATTTACAGTAAATATTAGTGAAAATTCACTTGGTAAAAAGATAAGTTGAAAAAATTAATGAAATGGATGCACTTAATTGGTTGTTCTCATGGATGACGTGACGAAAATGACGCATGATATAATTTCTCATTGTATTGATGTGTTTTTAAACAAAAGGGCAAACTACATTTAAAGTCATTAAATTATTGGAGTGGTTCTATTTTGACGATTGACCTATAAATTTTATCAATTAGATTATTTAACTATTTAAATAAAATCAATCGAATCACTGACCAATAATCTTTAACAAAACAGAGACGTGACATCAAGTAAATCGATTTAAACGCATCAAACTCCAGTTCTTTCGTAGTATCATTATTTATTTTATTAGAGTTTGAATGTAGGTGATTCTTATTGTCAAATAGTTACTAATTAATCATTCTAAATTTTCTATATTACCAGGAACTGATGCAAAATTTTATGTATGAATGTGCGAACTATAAGAAAGTAATATTAAAAATATTGAGGGTGTAAAATTAAATTACTAATAAAAAAATACAAAGAATGTTTTTAGAGAGTGTTTTCCCCCCTCAACATCCCTCGGTCCATCCCTGCATACTACGTACTAACATTCGTTAATATGACCCTATCTCTACTACCTCAAGAAGAGGGAAAAGAAATAAATAAATCAGACCTTAGAGTTTGATGCAAATATCTCCACGAGGGAAGATCAGGTTCCAGAGATCCCATAATCACACTTACAACCACAATGACCGCATCTCATTAATTTTTTGAAAGAAAATGATCAAGTTATTATGTTTTTAAATCAAGTGACTAATTTATAATTTTTTATAGTTGAAGGATTCAACAAAAAATGAATTATATTTGAGGGACTATTTAAATAATTTACCCCATTTTATATTAGTAATGTACATCGATATGGCATTCACTTTAGACTCATCCTATAAAATATATATGCGGAGACTCATCGTATAAAATATATAATGTTTTCACAAGCGCTATAATTTTAGAGTTTAGATATTTAGTTTAAGGTATACAATTTAGGGGATTAGGTATAAGGATTTAGAATTTAAGGATAGTAGTTGAAATTTAGGGTTTAGGGTTATAATTTAGGGTTTATAAGTTAAAATTTAAATTCTCACCTTATTATTCTAAAAACTAAATGTTAACCTCTAAACCCTAAATTTTAATCCTAAGCTCTAAATTTTAACTATTATCCCTTAATTCTAAACACAAACACCTAAACCCTACACCCTAAATAAGACCCTAAACCCTAAAACTAAGGCGCTTGTGAAATTTTTTAGTTTCCACTGCCAGTGTATTGAATATAAATCCTAATTTATTTTGGACAATTATTCCATACAAAGGTGGTGTAAAGTTTTTTTACACAAGCACGCCTAATTTGAGGCTAAAAATTTAAAATTAAAATCCCTAAATATGAAAGGCTAAAGCCTAAACATTATACCCTAAATTTTAACCATAATCTCTAAATTCTATACCCTACAATCTAAACCCCTAACCTCAAAACCCTATACTAAAACCCTAGACCCCCAACTAACTCGCTTGTGGAAACTAAAGTTTCCACCGCCAGTGTATGGGATAATAATCTATTTATTTTTGAGTAATTATTTCATGCACAAGCGCTTGTAGAATCTTTGTTTATATAAGCGTCTTGGTTTTAGGGTTTGGGACTCTGTTCAGAGTTTAGGGGTTTAATGTAGTAGTTTTGAATTTAAGTGTTGTTGATAGAATTTTAGGTTTATGGTTAAAATTTAGGATTTATAGGTTAAAATCTAAATCCCTAACCATGTTATTCTAAACCCTAAACCATAAATTCTAACATTAAATCCTAAATTCTAACCATAAACCCTAAATTCTAAACCCTTGCATTTTAAACCCTAAACCTTAAAATTAAGGCGTTTGTGGATACAAAACTTTCGACCGATGGGATAATAATCCTTTATTTTTACCATCTTCTATTTTTTTTTTACTTACTGCTTCAATCTCTAACATCTGTAATTTTAATTCATTCTTTGAATATTTTCCTTTTCTGATTTTATTTTTAGTAAACATATGTTACTTTTATAATTGGTATAATAATTTTATTTTTTGTTATATATTATCAGTTTTTTCCCCTATTAGTATAGTCATTGCTAAGTTTTTTTTAAAAAAAAACTAAAATATAAATTAAAATTAAAATTGAACGATATCAATAATAGTTTGAAACATATTGGCAATAATATTCAAATATCAAGTTGATAATTTACAATTTTATGTATTAAAAGGATGTACAAAATCTATTCTTGAAGAGAAATGACATTAGGAACAATTTTAAACATTTCGGAGCTTTAAAATTCAAACGATTGATTTCTAAGATCACTCAACCTCGATGATACCTAAAAAACACTATAGTTTAGTTTTTCATTGTGATAATGAATATCGAAAAAATAAATTAAAATGAAAATCTTAAAATTATCAATTAAAATTTTTTATTAGTTTTTTGGGGATAAATTTATGTTTTATTACCCAGAAAGAAGCGGTGTCCTGCTACAAAGAACATATACTACTGTCAGGGGTTATTAAAGAATACCCCAGTCCAAGCAATGTTGTAACGGGAAAGTTTAAAAAAATGGCTAAGATAACATAAATTCTTTAGAAATGGTATAAATTCTTGTCAATTGGGTAAGAATTTACGTAAATTTTACCTTAAGTAAGAATTTGTGTAGCTACACAAATTCTTATATTATAACCTAAATTCTTACTATTTGGGTAAGAATTTGGGTAGATTATAAGAATTTGTATAGAATCGCCTCATTTTAACCGCACCGTAAGGGTACCTCACCCTAGAACTACCCGTAAATTGACTTGATTAGACCTCCTATACATTTGTGTTTAAATATTTTATTAAATATTTAAATCAAATAATAATAATTGTCAAATATTAAAAATACATAAATATTATCTTTTATTCATAAAGATAATTTCATAAATTATCATTACATCTCATGAGAGTGTTTAACGAACTAAACGTGTTAAATGTAATTTTTCAAGGATTTTAATCATTTTCTAATGTATACCCAAAGCAGAGCAAGGATCAAAAGGAAGGACTAAATTGTTTTACATAAAAAAAAAAGAATATATTAAATGCGCAAAACCTTATTAACTAATATTTAAATTAAAAAGGTCCTTAAATGTTATTAAAATATTTGAGAGCATACCCTAAAGAATCATAGTCCATTAGAGTCATAGCATAGGAAAACAAGTTTCCCTTGAACTTGAAAGAGTAATTAATCCACAATTTCCCTGCTGGTAAACACAACATGGCTCATTTTCACCTGCTAGAATGTGCAAGACATCAATGATCCAATTTCAAACATTCAAATACTCAACTGTGTAGACATCAGTCTATTTCAATGAATTTCTAGGTGTCATGTTCCAATCTATAGAACAAAATGCACATGCATTTATACTGATCGGTTTTAACATGTCAATAGGTAAGAACCATCGGTCTCAATTACTCATATACTGAAAAAGGATAATTCGGTTGAAGGCTCAGTTCCCCGGCCTGATATTATAACCCTGCACCAGACTGGTTTCATCTAACTTTGATTTTTCATCAGACACTCGTCTCGAATCTGCAGCTGGGTAGGACATGGAGGGGAATGTGGTTTTTTCATGAACACTTTGTGATAGTCCGTATCAACTATGATTTTTGTCCGGCACTGCATAAATCATCCTAACTCTCCTCCATGTTGAGGTTACTAGCACCATTTCTGAAAAGGGTACTAACAACAGGCCTCCCACGAACGCTTCGTGAGTTATTCTGCGGAGCTACTGCAGCCTTTCTCTTCCTCAACGGACTGAAGAAACTACACTCAAGAGCTTCTAATGCTTTTGTGGTTAACGGTCGGTTCCTAGTGCTCTGCCTCCGATTGTACATTGTAGGATGCTGATTGACATCCGCACCTCTATCGGGAAGATTCAACGAGTCAGGTTGCGCCATAATTTCAGATTGAAAGAACAATATGCGTGGACACGAATGGTCACTATTTTGCACCGTCTCTGTACTTAAGGGTCTATCGGATTCAAAACCTATTGAAACTTGAGGAACATTTAAGTCTATCAATGTTAAAGATCGTTCCCCATGCAGGCAGTTTTCAGCGACAACACCTTCCTTATCCTCATCAGGACTGTCTTTAGACAAAGAAGTCCCAGGTGACAAGTTTTTCGATCCAGTTTGAAAAACCATATCTTCACATGCTGATGGTTGGTTCAACCTACGGTGTGAATGTTCTTCATTTAACATCCCTTCGGAAGCAATCTTTCCAACACTAAAGTTTGATTCTCTATTGATACAGTCAGTCAATTTCTTCTGTCTAGTACCGGGAGTCATATATTTTGAATTGCTAGATGGCACCTTTTGCCTGAAATTATTCTTCATAACCTTCTCCTTATCATCATCAGGCAGACTTGCGTCACGACTTTCATGGTTTTGCACTGATACAATGCTTTCAGAGGAATGGGGAATGCCAATATTTGAATTACTATTTAAACAATTTGATAAGTTCATGCATTCAACGCCATCCTCCGTGGCCTCTGCAGCATTTGAAGCACTAGTTTCTTCTGCTTCATCTTCTGAGTCGTCAGATGTAGCCTCTTCAGACTCACCAGATATAATAGAGGGGGTGGCTAAGCTAGTAGCTTCAAGAGGTAAGCTTCTCAGTTCTCGAACCTTGGATTGTTGATTCCCTCGGACCAAACTAGTATCCACAATAGTAAACTTCATTACATCCAGATTGCAACCAGAATTTCCGTGGCTTGAGGTAACACTTATGTTTATCTGTGATACAATCCGGAGATTGTTTTATTACAGGATCCCACTTATTCTCTTTGTTCTCTCTGCTGCATTCAGGCACTTCAATTTCAAGTTCAAGAAGCCCCGGTTCTGAAGCAACTTTGTTAAGAACGTCGGTAACGGAATCAAAATAGTGGTTACCTTTTACTAGTCTCTTCCTTGAAAACTTCTTAACGCCAGGCATAAGAAACACGAGAGAGTTCTTCAGACCAGAAAAAACCTGATCCTTAGGTTGTTCAGAGTGCCAACCTCTGGCTAAAAGGCGAGGCCAAACAGCTTCCCCTAGATCGAGCTTTGCTCAGCCTAAAATCTCCTGTTAGAAACTCGATAATCTCTGCCGAGGTAAGAGCAGAACAGGCTTTGCCAATTGGTATTTTGGGGTGCAAAGAAACTAAGTGATTGGCTTTTACTGGTTCCATGGCATTGCCGGTGAGGTCTTGCTTTCCTTTGCCAATACCTATAGCTTCTATGAGCATACCAAGGCCAACTGTATTCTTTAAAGTAAATACGTATTCCTCGAAGGAAACCTTTCCGTCGCCAAATCTCTTAGAAACCTGAAACAATCAGACCTCATAAAACATTGTGATGAAATAATTTTTTCAGAACATAGACCAAAATTACTGCAAAAAAAGGAGCAATGGTTCAAAGTATGTTGAAAAACACCTCAAGCAACATATCTTAACGTTCTTTTGAAAGATTTGAAAATAATCTGGATGACAACTCCTGCTGCCGCCATCCTGTGAACAGCTTTTGTCTATGGACGAACCGTCTGCTTCTTAACTTTCGGCATTCTGACCATCTACGGTATCCATCAGCCCCGTAAAATTTTCCATAATAGAAAGACAATATCTGTCCCATGCCTTTAGTCCCAACAAAATCTTTCACAAGGATAAAGTTTTTTCCAAAGATGTATAGGCCAAGAAGAAAGCCGTCACGTTCCACATCCTTCCATACTTCACTTGAAGAGTCTGGAAGAGGACAGGGACCTCTATCCACCTGATTCAACATACAATTTGGCTCCTGTGGAAAGAGTAAATCAACGCCCATCTTCGTTCTGGCTATAGATTTAATTTCCAAATACCCTTCCTTGTCTTTCTGATCACCTGCCGCAGAATACAGACTTTCAACTTTGTATTCTGCACATCCATGGCACAACGTAAAGCGGATCTCTTCACTGTTATCAAATTCAAATGCACCATTTATCCTTTCGGTGCCGGTCTTTGTCCAGCAAACAGGGATAGGCAATCCCATTGGAAAAGGGGTTGGCACATTCATTATGACTTTAGAATCAAAAAGTTACATCATTGTAATACCCATTTTTTTTCGGGCCCCAAATAATATTTGAATCAATTATTTTATTTAACAAAAATAATAATAAATAAATATAGCAAAAATAGGGGCATTCCCGCCCATTCCCCTGCCACCCATGCCTTGCAAAATCAACCCCCCATACCTCACCATACCCCATGCCCCGCCGCATGCTCCATCCCCTATTACCCTTTCCCACAACCTCACGCCACATCCCTTATTTTCCCCTCCCCTTCATCCATTTGAAGGATCACAAAAAAATTTAAAATCGAAGCAAGGGGGCTGACGGCAAATTGGAAACAAGATAGAGGGAGCTCGGAATTTGAAAAAAAAGTTCTCACATTGTTTTGAAGACACCAAAAATTGAGAAAGAAAGGGAGATAGCTCACTATCATATTTATGTTTGGGTATTTATTTTTTATGTATGTTTATGGTGTAATTTTTTTTATAATCTAATGATGTTTTATTAGTAGTCTCTTATTTATCTTTAGTTGTTACGTTTTTATGTTCATATCTTTCTATATGTTGTTAGGATGTTTAGATTAATTCTTGATGGTTGTTTAATATTTGTTTTTATTTTTCTCATATGTAAATATGTGCGTTTACTTTTATCACGATGTGTAGTTGTTTGTGGCTTTTATTTGTGTATATGTACATATGTTTTTAGTATGCATCTATGTACATTACGTTATATATATGTATTAAGTTATGTATTACCTATATATGTTAAGTAATATACGAGAGTATATACTATGTTTCTTTTTAGTATATGTTTATATAATACTATATTTATATTTATTGTTTTTTGCCATATTTCTTTGTATACATATGTGTTATATATTTTAATATGTGTTATTTTAGATTCCTTATTATATTGGTTTTATTATTATTATTATTATATTTATACAAAATAATGTATTTTCTATATGTTATATATATCCAGATTATGTTTTTATTATTATGTATATATACGTTTAGTATTCTAATATGTATTTATTACGTATATGTTTTTTGGTATGTGAAACATGTTTTATATTATTATGTATATATAATTTTTTTCTACAACCCATATTTTACGTATAACTTTTTATATTTTTTATATTTTTATATCAGATATGTATATAAGATTTCATGTATATATTGTTGTTTGTACATATTATTATGTTATTACGTTAATTAATATTTGTGAATATGTTAGAGTAGTATTTTATTTGTGTTAGATTAGTTTTTTAATTTCGTTGGTATTTATTTATTTTATCACCTTGCATTTATTTATGTTTGCCTTTTTTTTAAGTTTGCATAACAGATATATAATTGTCAATGCGGAGCCCTTTTATCCGAGCGTAAATGGGGCCAGTATCAGGCGTAGTGATGGTGGTTAGGCGTTTACTCTCAGATAATGGGGCCTTTAAAATCTACTCGCATTTATAACCAATTTTTAATTTAATCATCACTTTAATCCGGAAAGTCTAATATTAATAAAGCGGTAATTATTAAAGTACCAATTTTGGGCGGTGTGGGGTGCTAATCATTCCCCATCCGTAACCGACTCCCGAACCCGACATTTTAAAATCTCTGGTTTTTACGGTGTCCGGTCCACCTTGAGTGGCTGGTGGCGACTCCATTTTTAAATAAAACACGGGTTTTATAAAACTCCACGTGGAAGACATTATTTTCAAAATAAAGTAAAACAAAATAAAAACCACATTTTTTAGCGAGAGGGATATCGCTACAATCATAACTTGTAAACTATGACAATCTTCAAAAATCTCTTCATGATAAGTGGTATCAGAGTAACTCTTTGACTGTCTGATTTTATGACAAGCTTCCTAAGAATGGGGTAGGCAGGGTGAACAACGGTGATAGTGGCACATCACGGGGTAAAGAAAAGTGAGGTCGTGAGATATAAAGGTGATAGCGTTGTACATTCTATCAAACACGTCTTTTGAAAAAATGATAATAGCCACATGATAATATGTATATATACATATATATTACTGTCTGTCAAGGTATATAATGCTTCCTTGATGCCACCAACGAAAGATAAAACTACAATATTATCATGAAATATTAATTTAATATATTGTTGACAATAGTCATAGAAATATCCAGCATGGTGAAGAGCAGTAGGAAGACTTTGGCGAATTGGATCTTCTCTGAGCTAGACTTGAGTACAGGTGCTTGTTTGGTAATTCTAGTTTGTAGTTGGATACTTCATGGTCTTTGACTTGTTGATTTGAAATGAAATTCAATTTCTCGGTACTTTTTTAAATGTAATAGAATTAAAAGCATGGAAAAAGTAAGGTATAGATTCGACCGTACATTAGAATCAGAACTATAGCCACCGTGGTAAGGTATGCCTTTGATGGAGATGCGTATTAAAGATAAGTATTTTATTGTTCAATCTAATCATATCTTGTGTAATCTTATATTTCCTTATAATTGTTATATTAATTAATTCTTTGAATGGTATCAGAGCAAATATTCAAGATTAACAATTTTTGCTGCGACATCGGTAAACTAAAATTGGGAAGGCTGCGATCAAATGATAGTAGCCTCCACTTGTCGACATCAAACAGAGAAGTTGATGGACGTAAATTTGATTGAAAAGTTGGTTGGTGCACTGAGATGCACAAAGTCGTTTGTAATAGAAAATAAAGTCATGAGAGGATATTTGATTTGAAGAAATGCAGAAGAAAAAAATTGAGTAAGTTACAGTGCGTATTATTTTAACTTTGGCACTCTATCATGGACGATCTATCAAGTAGCTTGATATTAATAATGTCTTCTCAAGTGGCTTCTTGCATGAGAAGTCTATCTAGAACAACCTCTAGAGTATGTTGACTCTACAAAACATTCGCATATTTTTCAATTGTGTAAGGCATGCACCGAGGGCATGATATATTAAACTTTCTCAATTTCTTCTTCAATTTGATTTCAAAAAATCAAAAGTTGATACATCACTCTTTATTTATAATAAATATGAAGTATTTTGTACGTTTTAGTATATGTAGATAATATTGTGCTTACTAGTAATAATATTGACATCATTGCTTACTTTATTGCCTTACTATCTACGAGATTTGCTTTGAAAGATATATGGACTTACTCAGCCACTTTTTTGGCATCGATGCTACTTTTACTTCAACTGATTTCTTTTTATTTCAAGCTCAAAACATCTTAGACACATTTGCTCAGTTTCATATGGATAATGCCAGGGTAATTTTACACCTATGTCCTCTTCTTACAAATTACCTCAACCTAAGTCATCCATGGCACTAGATATCTCTAGTTATCGACGATTGCTTGGACTTCTTTAGTATCTCACACTTACTCGTTTGGATATTGCCTTTGTCGTAAATCGTATGTCGCAGTACATGCTTCACCCTTTACTTGCACATTGAACAGCAGCTAAACGTGTTCTACGTTATCTAAAAGGTATATTATGACATGACATTGTTTTTCGCTCGGCATCTTCACTTCATCTTATTGCCTTTGTTATTGCGGACTGGGGTGGAACCTCTACAAACAGTATATCTATTATGGATATGTTATTTATCTAGGTTCTAATCTCATCTCCTGGAAGCCAGCTCATCAGAAAACTGTCTCGCATTTCTCCACAAAAGCTGAATATCGTGTCGTGGCAAATGCAACAACTAAAGTGCTTTGGATTCAACATCTCATTCGAGAAATTAGGGTGTCTTCAAGCAAACCACCATCTCTTTTGTGACAATCTCAATGCCACATATGTTTGTAAAATTCCAGTCTTCTATTATCGTATGAAGCATCTTACAGTTGATTACTTCTTTGTTCGTGACTTAGTTGCTACGGGTTCACTACTTGTTCAATGCATCTCCTCTAAATCTCAAATTGCAGACACTCTCACCGAACCGCTTGGACGAAATCTTTTCTTTCATTTTTGATCCAAGAATGGTGTCTCCAATGAACCCTCTATCTTGAGGGGGCGTATTAAAGATAAAGATTAGATTATCTAATCTTATCTAATCATATCTTGTATAATCTTATCTTTTTTATTTTTATATAATTAAGTTATTTTGTAATTCTATATATACTCCTCAATTGTAATTCTTATATTAATTAATATATAAATCCTTTACAATGAGATCCTTCCATTGAGTTGGTTGTTTCAATATGGCCGTAAACTACACCTATGCTCTGAAATGTCAGATCCAACATTATCCACCACCTTCGCATCCTTCAATATTAGTCCAACACATAACATTTATGCACGGATATATAGTATACAAAAGCTGTTCGTTTTTGAATGTACTAAAATTGTAAGCATAAAAAAGGTAAGGGATAGATCCGAACCTTCGAATAGGAACCATGGCTACAGTGATAAGTGCGATTTTGACAGAGATGAGATCCTTTGGACCATGAGGTTTATAGTTTACACAATTGTGAGCAAATGTTTCCATGGAGATGGTAGTGACAGAAGAATGAAAATGTGTAGTGTCTCATATATACATATGAGAATGTAGTTCTACGGTCAATGATTTAAATCAAAACAGAAAAATAGTAACTGGAAATTTAAAATGAAACAAGCTTAACAACTTTTCAGACTTGATGAGATTCCATGGAGACTTCTGTTAGGGACCCCTAAATATGGATCTCGACAAGAGAGTCCAATCTTGTCCCAGAGAAAGCGAAAGCGGGTCCGAGGAAATGATTTTGTTAAGATGATCAATGAAAGAGAGATGTGCAACCCGCGAAGTACCATTTTGTACTTGATCACAAATAAAATGAAAGTCAACAGCCATATGTTTCATTTGTGAATGAAAGACTGGATTACAACACAATTAGTTTGTCCTAATATTATCACAGTAAATTATCGGGCATGTGGAAGATTAAAAGCTTAGATCATTTAATACGGACCAAACCCAATTTATTTCAACAATCGGTTCTCCATTAATGGAAGCTTTGTGGAATTTGTTTACATTAGTTCCCGATAGATGAAGAAGAAACTTACTCAAAAATCTTATCTAGCTAAAAACCATGCCGGGGATTCTGGGTTTGAATCCTAGCCACCACACCTAACGGTTATTTTCCCTCTTTGATTTTATTCCACCCATGACTAATGACATGTGTCATCATCTCATTGGTTCAAATAAAATCATTTAAAATGACATTTAAACCACTGATTAGGAAAGAAAAAATGATGTGGCAAATGAAATAATAAAAAAAATACTACATCAATTTAACATCAGTGATGATTTTGTTAAAAAAAATAGTTTAGTGACCAAAATAGGAAAAAAAAACAATGGTTCGGTGACTATTGGTGTAGTTTACCCAAAAAACTATGATACGACCCAGTCAGTATCATTATAGTACCTTGGCTTCCCTGTGAAACAGCCTAGACCGGGAGCGATTAGAAGCAAACGGTAAAAAAAAATTATCAACACTAACAATTTGAGGAAGTTTATTGCAAAATATATCAGGGGAACCATGGCATTTGTGGCAACTGCCTCGAACATTTATAACTTTACAAAATTTGCACCACTTTCAAAGAACAGGAGCTCAGTTTAGTCATAATACTACTGCAACAAACCTTGAACTCATGGCTGTTTTAAACCAACTTTACAAAATTTGGTGCATAATTTAAACCATTGTTTCATAGTGCCCCAGAAGTCAAAGCAAGATCATCAGATTGCAAGCATTCAACACACCACTCAAAAACCTTTCAAGCTAGCTACATCAAGACATAATGCTCTCATGTCTTTGCATTTTTTGAAACCTTGTCAAAAATTGGATTCTCGACTAGTTCCTTAGCAGACGGTCGTCGTGCTGGATTGTGATCCACCATGACCTGATAAAAAAAATGACCCATCAGAATAAGCTAACGGAAGTACTCTAGCTACCTATATTTAGAGGATTTAATCAACATGGCAAAACATGAAACATGAAATCAATCTGTATGTTTCATGTGACTATATACACTAATCTGAACAAATGAACTAAGCTGCATTATATATAATAATCAGGTCAGATTCTATGGTCTATACTATGGAGCTTCTTTGTTTGACAAGCTCTTCATCGTAACACCAGACTCCAGAGCAGTTTTGCCTTGCAACATAATCATCTATTTATGTTTAAAACTAAAGAACTTAGAGTAGAAAATGGGGTACCTTGAGTAAATTTTGAAACTGTAGGGAATACCCAGGAAGCAGTGGTAGCTTTCCTTCTCTAAGAAACTGAGCTCCCGATTCTGGAAGAGGTGATCCCCTAATGAGCTCGTAAATAGTAACTCCTAACGAGAAGATATCTACCTTGTCAAGATGATCATAGTTCTCATTTAGGATTTCTTGAGGCATATAACGTGCATCACCCTCTTCGATTGGCAGGCTCTTATTTAGGAGAGTTGCACATCCGAAATCACCGAGCTTATAAACACCGTTCTTGACATATATATTTTCAGGTTTTACATCCAAATGAACTATTCCTCTTTCGTGCATAAACTGCAGTGCCTTTGCCATCTGCAAACCTTTTGACATCAGAGCAGAAGATGATAACAAGAAGAAAAATAAAGAAAAAACCTACCGACTTTAAAGGTGTTAAAAAAATATGCATTAAACAGTAAAATGTGCTAAGAAGAACATGATACAATGAAGAGTGTAGCATGGAAACTATTGTTTGGTTCCAGACTTCCAAGTATGACCATGTAAGCACAAATTCAGAGGTTGAGAGGTACTATTCTAGTTGTTTGCAGAGAAAGAAGAGGAGATATAGTCTCTTAATAACCACAAAGGGTGAAAAGAAAAGTAAATATAACTTTCATTATCTTTGGCAATAATTATGTGATGTTACGTCATAAAAAGGTGATTCAAACCAACCAAGCTAACAAATGGGAATGAGACCTTTTCATTTTTCAAAATATTATCCCTACCCCATCCTGTTTTTCTCTTTTAAGGATGATGTACTTCAGCTAATGCTAACCTGAAGCAAGGCTCTCAAGAAATCTCCTTCTGTGAACAGTTGAGGAGACGTTTTTCTGGACAAGCTGTAATCACAAAGCTCCATTTGAATATAAAGTTGCTCATTTTCAAACCAAGAAGAGTAATATCCAACAACATTTTCATGAGACCCTGGAAAGGATTGCTTTAGTATCAATGCCTGAGGTTACAATTCCAATTTTCCTCTTAAATTGAACAAAACAAAAATAAAGAAATGGAAAAAAGAGAGTAAATACAAATTTATACCTGCTGCAGCTAAAGCTTGAACTTCCATCAAGGCTTTCCTCCTGCAAAGAGTTAATATTACATAATGGTAAAAATTTCCTAACAATTAGCAGACCTGTGGGAAAAAAAAGAAACAAAGAACTGAAAGCTACCTCTCAGTGTCTTGATGCAACTGTTGGGTACTATGTTTCACAGCATACAAGCAACCATCAATTCTCTTTAAAACTTTGAAAACTCGACTGAAGTTCCCAGTACCAATTTGCTGAAAAGCAAGGCAAAAAGAAAGAGGATACGAAGCCTGGAGGTTAGATACGTAATATATAAATTGGAGCTAATGATTCCAAATAGATCCAGAACTTATGGAATAGTAATAGACACCTCAATCTCATGAAAATCTGTGTGATAGCGCGAAAGGCCATCCCCGCCAATAATTACAGGGAAGAAACCTGTAGATTGCAGTGATATGTTATTAAAACTTTCTACATAAATAATTTTAGGAATTCCGGAATGGTAATCTTCTTTATCCAAATGGGTACTGAAAATGGATACGGAAGTTTCATACCGACGTGAGTGTTTCTTAAAAACTAGCATCGTACCTGCACACTTTGATCTTTGATTTCCAAAAGGATCAGTGTCAACTTCTGAAGCATCCTTTAGATATGGGTTTTTAATACAAGGAGGTGGCATAACCCGACACCTTAGAGCAACAGCAGACTGAGAAACATAATTTTTAATCATCTTGGCTCCGGGTATGATTGTTTTTTCTAGGCTGCATTCATCTGCATCAAAGGTGTCATTGGCAAGCTCCACTATATGTTGGGAGCCAGATAATATAGGACTGAGGGGATTTGCCAGGATACCATCTGAGAAAAGAATTGATATTCAATTGAAAAATGTTAAAAAATTCTTGTGTTAAGTTTTGTACGCATAAATATAAACAAACATGAAAAACAAGAAAAGAAAACTCTTGTGCCTATTTTTTTACCATAATATGTGTCAACTGATAGATCATTAACAGATATAAAATCTAGTTGGAAGCCACAAAATTCTTAGGAAATAAAAGACTGAAAACAGGAGGAAACCACCAAAAAAAGTTGCCTCAAACACTCCATTAATATTGGACTTCACATGAAAATGATGAGCAATTTCACAGATGTTTACCAACAATAGCTTGAATCATTTCTATACCAGCATCCAAGTTTTCCATCCGTTAAACTTTCACGTTATAGGATGGGCCACATTTTCTACTTTTTCACCATATTATATATCATCATACCGAAGACTCTGGTCCCGGTCATTACAAATGTTCAATGACCTTAAAGCAGGATGGCTCCTCTTTGAAAGCCTATGATATTAGCCCAGCTCCAATTTCCACAATGAATATGCAAACTATTGACCGATGACTAAAGTCATTAATTTGCTATTTCATAGAAGTACAGAACCCCTCATCACTCACAATGAACCATCACCATTACATGTTTTAGTTCTCATAACAACATGAGAATATCACTTCTTATCTGTACCGATCAACTAATTAAAGTCTGGATTAATCATCTCTTTACCCAACAACGGAGCTCAAATTTATGAATATAAAACTGAAAAGGCAAAGCATCGATATGAAATATCACAACTTTTAAACAACTACAAATCCACAATCCATCCTTCTAAAATATTCTAATTTTCATCAATTACTTGGATCTTACCTTGTCGAAGTCTCTTGCTTTTGAGAGTATTCAACTTCTCCGGCGACTTAGGGCAAGGAGTATTTTCCTGTGGAATTCGATGATTTAAATTGGAAATAGAAACAATTTCAAAACTCAAAGCAGAAAAAAAAGCAACAACCGGATGTTCCTTAACAAAATTATTAAATAATACCTTGTTGCAATCAAATCCGTTGAGCAAGTTCTGATTATCAGGGGTGATATAATCAGGAGTGCTGCATCCACAAACAAAAAAGTGAAGAACCAAAATAAGAAAGAATATTAAATAAATATCCAAAGAGCAGAAGATTTACCAAAAGAAGTCTTGGCTGAGAATGAAATCCTTGTCATCGGCGGCGTCGAGGTCGGGAACGGAAGTGGAAGGGTCATCCTGGGATCCGAAATCTAGAAGGTTCCGAGTGAAGAGAGAGGATGAGGTGGCGGAAGATGATTGGAGAGGGTGGAACTGAACCGGAAAGTGCCTCCCCAATGCCCCTTTCATCGTATTATTATCCGGCCGCTTCGCTCCTCTTCTTCTCTTCATCAACCAAACAGTCCCTAATCTCTCTCTATTTCTCTCCTTTGCTCGCTCGTGCGGGATAATATATAAAAAATGGATCTCCCATTTTCAGAGGTTTTTTATTTCTTTTTATTGCTTACTTTTTGGTGGGTTGAGGGTGGGAGGAAAAAGATTTGAACTTGCGCGGGAAATTGGCATCATTCATTGGCACAATAATCTAGGGATAAATTACACCATTCATCACTCAACTATATTGTTTCTCCCATTTTGGTCACTCAATTTTCAAAAATTTTAATTTACTAACTCAACTTTTAGATTGCTCATGTTTTAATCACTCTGAATTATTTTATTATTATTTTTCTTATATATTATTATTATTATTAAATATAAAAATTATAATTAAACCCAAACATTATGTCGTTAATCATCTCTGTCACAACGTCCATCGTTTACTATCGTCGGATGTCGCCGCCAACAACCGTAGATGGTGGTCATTCGATCTTAACTTTTATCAGTCGCTTTGTCTTAGCCCTTGTGTCTGAATTTGACTTTCATTTTGTCATAAAGTGCTTTGAAGTCCACAAATCGTCCAAAACCTTTTGGTTTCTCTCTCGCCGATCTCCCTCTTTCACTGTCAGATGAAGTTCATTTTTTTGTATGTTGTTTCCCTCATGTCAATGAAATTTTCATCTTTCAAATCTTAAAGAAGTTCCTTTGTTCGCTAATAAATAGCCAAGACATCAAATGGCGTTTGGGTATAAAAATTAATATTTTAATTTTAAATATTTTAATTTTAATAATAATATGTTATTGTATTTTTATTTTAAATTATTTTTATTGTTAGAATTGTGATCCAAATTCTTTTGGGATTTGGTTTAAATTAAGAATCCTACTTTTAGTAGATATTGTTTACTTTATATTAATTAAAGGTAAGAAACTCAGTTTGAGTAGAATTTGTTTCTATATAAGTTTCCTCTGTAAACAAGGAATCTATCCCTATAAATAGATACTAGGGATTAGGGGTTATCATAGTGAAATTTCTCATCCTCTGCCTGTGGTTTTTCCCTTTGGGGTTTTTCACGTAAATTCTTGGTGTTATTTTTCTTTTTTGCGCTTGCGCTTATTTACTTGTCTCGTTATTATCGTCCCGGTAGTATAACAAATTGGCATCAGAGCTTTTCAGGTTAATTAGGATAATGACGACGGTGAAGTATGAAATTTCGCTGCTGGATCGCAACGTCAGGTTTTCGCTATGGCAGGTGAAGGTTTGAGATGTTCTTGCTCAGATGGATTTAGATGATGCATTAGATGGGTTTGATAATATACCGAAAGAATGGTCGGATACAGAGAAGCACCGCAAGGATAGAAAAGCTACTTCCCATATCCATTTGCACTTATCAAACAATATTTTGTAGGATGTTCACAAAAAGAAGACAGTTGTCGACATATGGGCAAAATTGGAACAAGTTTGCATGAAGAAAACTTTGACCAGCAAGTTGCTCCTGAAGCAACGCATGTACTCCCACAAGTTAGCAGAAGGTTTGTGTCTTGACGACCACCTAACCGATTTCAAGGAGATCATCTCAGATTTGAAAACGATAGAGGTAAACTACAATGAGGAAGACTTATGTTTGATTTTACTTCACTCATTGCCCGTTTCATATTCGTCTGTTAGAAGCACCCTTCTACACAGCCTTGATACCCTTACTCTTGAAGAGGTATATGATAATTTGAATTCACATGACAAGATGCAACATTTTACCGGCTCGAAGTTCCAAGCAGAGGGTCTCATGGTGCATGGATCGACTAGTTCAGACCGCGGAAGAAAATGTGATCGTAATTCCAGTAGTTAAAATAGAGGCAGGTCCAAGTCGTTAAATCGAGGTAAAACATGTTATTTCTGCAAAAAGAAAGGTCATATTAAATATGAGTGTTACAAATTATAGAATAAGATGAAGAGGGAATCTGAGAATCAGAATTCCAGTGAAGATGAAGCTGATATTGTAGAGGAGTATAATGATGGTGAACTTTTAGTTGCTTCCAGCGAAGACTCTATAGCGAGTGAGGAGTGGATTCTTGACTATGATAGTAGTTTTCATATAAGTCCAAATCAGGACTGGTTTGCGACGTATAAACCTGTGTTTACAGGTGCTGTCTTGTTGGAAAATAATGTCTCTTGTAAAGTTGCAAGTATTGGCACAATCAAGATTAAGATGTTCGATGGGATTGTTCGAACACTTGGTAATGTGAGGCATGTTCTAGATTTAAGAAGAAATCTAATTTCGTTAGGTACTCTGGATTAAAAAAGGTACAAATACTCTAATGAAGGTGGAGCTATGAAAATTTGCAAGGGCGCTCTTGTTGTAATGAAAGGGTATAAAAGAGCTGCCAATTTTTATGTTCTGCAAGGTTCAACTATTTTAGGTGATGCATACGTTGTTTCTTCCTGCGTGTCAAATGAAGATGTTACTGGTGAAGGCGTCTTGACTGAATCAAGTAAAAGAGGATTTTGTGTTGAACATAACAACCATGGGCATAACGGTTCCGGTAGGTAGAAAAGAGTTCGATTTCGTGGGCATAACGAATTTGAAAAGAAGAATAAAGTTGAATTCCGTGGGTATAACGGATTTGAGAATCTTAAGAGAGTTCGATTTGCTTCAAAGATAAATAATGAGAAAGGTAGTAGTGCCATTGATGATCGGGGTCGTGTTATTGCTCGTGGTGACATAGTTGTGAGCAAAGTTGGCACTAATGTTGATCTTACTGACGTGAAGACTAAATTACCTTGTACATCCAAGCTTGGGCAAGGTTTGGATTCGGTCGGTGTTTATTGCTAAAGATTACCCCTTGAAGGGGTTTCGTGAAAGAGATGAAGATATTGTTCGACAGGAATTTGTCTCAATGTGGAGATTGTTAGAATTGTGAAAGAAATTCTTTCGGGATTTGGTTTAAAGTAAGAATTCTACTTTTAGTAGATCTTGTTTACTTTATATTAATTAAAGGTCGGAAACTCAATTTGATTAGAATTTGTTTCTTTGCAAGTTTCCTCTGTAAACAAGGAATCTATCCCTATAAATAGATACTAGGGATTAGGGGTTTAGACAGAACATCATAAATAGATACTATGGATTAGGGATTAGGAATCTATCCTCTGTAAATAAGCGCAAACGCAGAAAATAAAAATAACACCAAGAATTTACGATAAAAATTTGTTTACTTTATTTCCTCTGCATGTGGTTTTTCCCTTTTGGGTTTTCCACGTAAATTCTTGGTGTTATTTTTCTTTTCTGCGTTTGCGCTTATTTACTTGTCTAGTCATTATCGTCCCGATAGTATAACAAATTTTTATATTTAATAATAAAAATGTCATATCATAAAAATAATTTAAAGTGGCTAAAGCATAAATAATCTAAAAGTTTAGTTAGTAATTTAAAATTTTTGAAAATTAAGTGAGCAATATACGAGTGAAAATATAGTTGAGTAATTATTTGTGTATTTTACCTATAATCTAGAGTCATGGGGACTACAGTAAGATTATCATATCGATGAATCTACCGTACATAAAAAGACCTGCCAGATATGAAATTTGCATTCATTGGAATTCCATATCAATAAATTTCCCTTAAGCGATTACTACAATTTGGTAGTGAAAAGTTTCCACCGTTCTGTACTGCATATATTTACATGAAGTGTATCCCTTTAATTTAGGTAGTTAAACCATGAATTCCTAAATTATAAATCATATTTTAAATTAATTTCAAATTTTAAAAATATTTTAATTAAATTCTTTTTTTGTAATACCCAAAATTTACTAAGTTGATTAAGGGTCATTTAGTACTAAGATAATAGCTTAAAAGCTAACTTAGTGACTAAAATGACAAAAATGTGAATGTTGGGATTTCTTTAATTATGGGTTTTGGAAAGGAAATTTCTAAGGTTTAAAGGTATCATGTGATAAATAGTGAATTGAATAAGGTATTCTTAAACTTTGGTTGAATACCAAGGAAAATTGGAATGGAAATTGAAGTTTAAAAGTTTAGTGACCAAAATGTAAATTTTGAAAATTTTATGACTAAAGTATAAACTGTGGAAAAGTTTGGGGACTAAAGTTGTAATTTCTCAAAAGTTAAGGGTTTTTATTTCATAAATAAATAGATCACCTAAGGGTGTGAATCGAATGCGGAATTTTTGGTTCGATCTGATACTTCGATTATTGGGAAAATCGCAGTTAAAAAGTGGAATTCGGATACCCGGATCGAACTGAAAATTTTTGAAGTTTTACCATATGATAGAGAAAGGTTATAAAATTCATTTCCAAGTGTTGGAAATATTTTTAGTTCGATTCAAGATGAATCCTACAGTTTATTTATGAGTAAAGGATTATTTACCGGTATATTGGATCGAATGGAAATTTTGGAGACTGATCTAAAATATATGGAAAATTTCATAAAATGTTACTTTATGAATATTTTATTATAGTTGGTTGTATTCCAACTAGATTTAGTTGAATTTTTACACGAATGGCAAACTAGTAAATAAAAACTAGTTGGAGGGCAAATTGGTCATTTGGCCCCAATGGCAATTTTGAAATATTTAAAAATTTATAAGGGAAATTTTGGAAAGAGAAAATGGAATATTAAATATTGGCCCTTGATTGATGATAAAATCAATCTCAACCATTGGATAAAAAGGGCAAAATTGTAATTTCACTATTAAATGAATTTAATATTTCATTTAATAGATATATGTGTAAAATAATGGTAAAAAGATGAACCAAATGATCATCTTTTCCAGCCAAAAACGTGACGTCTAGGGAAATAAAGAGAAATTTTTTTCCAAGCTCGATTCAAGCCCCGAAACTCAGTTTTCAGGTAATCTCTTCAACTACAAAGTTGTTCTACTTTTCAAGCTCTATCTTTTGATATTAATAATTCATGGAATCCATGCTTGATTGATGAGAATTTACATGAGAAAGAAATTAGGGTTTATGGATCAAATTGGGGCTTTTGAGATTTTATGATTCCATGATTGAATTCAAGTTGAAATCAAGCTAGTATGGTGTTAAAAATCATGATATTGAGTTGGGATTTAAGTTTTACATGTTTTGATTATTATGAATATGATTAGGGTTTATGGATTCAAGTTTAATTTAGGGTTTGTAATGTTGAAATAATGATCTAGTAAGCTTGAATTGTTGTTTGGAAGCAAAACCCTAAGTTAAATTGTGTAGGGACCATTTTGGCAAATTGAAAAGTTGAAGGACCAAATCTGAATTTTTAGAATTTGGAGTGTATTTATGTTATTAATGATGTTAGAGATAAGAAAATGAAGTTATAATGCCAAATTGATGTTGAAATGAATTAGTGACCATTTTGACAATTTGTCAAAGTTAAGTGACCAAATCGAAATAGAAGTTTTGTATGGGGGCTAAATCTGATTTTTAGTTGTAATGATGGAATTAAGGTAGTAATGTCGAATCGAGGACTAAATTGCAAAGTTAAGAAGCATGAATCCTTATCTTTGCATTTTAGTACCTATTTCGGTAAATAAGGAAAATTAGGGAGAATTATTGTGAATAATTATTTGGTGAAGAATGAGATGAGTTGGTGGTTTAAAGCTAGTGATTGGACTAAATTGAAAAGTAGAGAAGTAAGGAGAAGTTAGTATAAAGGTTGAAGTTGTTTATGGAAGTTGTGTAGAAAAACTGGTTTATGGCAGTAACTTTGAAAATTCACCATAAATTCTACAAAAATGGTTAGAAGGTGAATTTTATACCGATGTAAATATTTGTTCATCTAGTTTCGTTTCCAACAAACGGAAACTAATTTCGAGTTCCGAGTAAAAAGATACGAATTTTTAAGTGGTGAAAGGTCAGAAAACAGTATAGCAGGCTGTTCCGAAATTCAATACTGGAAATTGACTTTGAAAATTCGCCATAAATCGTACAAGTTGAATTTGGGCTATTAATTTATATGGTTGAAAAGCTTATTGAATCTAGTTTCTTTCAGAACAAACGGAATCAAATTCCGAGTTTTAGATTATTTTATAGAAATATTTCTTGGGAGGTACTGAAAACAGCCAGAAAATGAGAATTGATACACTTTGTATCTAAGGTTGATTAGTAAGCTTGAAAAGGGTTAATGGAAGTTCAAATTGGTCACTAAGGACCATAATGAGTTTTTGAACAATACAAGGAATAAAAGAAAATGTTTGGAGATTTTGTATTCGAATAATTATATTGGACAATATGTAACATATTGTTAGATTGGGATCTAACAAATATTTTACTTATTTGAATTTTGAAGTTAAGTTCGAATCAAGGGAGGTTCAAGGTACAATGAAGGAAAGGATCGAAGAGGACTTAGTGAGGCATACTAATACATGGCCCAGGTGAGGGCAATGCATACATAACATTATACATAGATGTTTTATACATCACCGGTAATACTTGCGATGAGTCTACCTGGTTTATATATTGTCATGATAATTATGTCATCGATCATACATTTGACATACTTTAAATATGTCAAAGGTTGAAAATAAATGCATTGATCACTAGTTATTGATGATGATTTACTGTTAATGTTATTCGGTTATAAACTACTACATGTTAATATAAATTGATATACATTGCCATGGATGAAATATTTGATTATATAAAGCCCGAGTATGATATAGAGGTTCAAAGGTATAGTTGGCTAGTCATAGAGTCATAAACAGCTGTATAAAGATTTTAAGCACTTCAGGTAAAGTGCAAATTTTATAAATACTCATTGAGGAGTATACTCATGCATGGTTTGAGTATACAGACTTATTACGGGTGCTAAGCACTTCGGAGTAATTTCATAAAAACTCAATGAGGGATATATTGTATACTACGGTAAATATACAAAGCACTTCGGTGCTAAGCACTCCCGGTAGAGTGCAAATAATATACATACTCAAGAAAGGTTGGGTATGAGGGGATGACTCGTGTACATAGAATCTCTTAATTCGATACCTTGGGCTAAGTAAACTGAATTGAAATAAAAAAATAGAATGATAAGCTTGAAAGCTTGCATACAGAGTTGGAAAAACGTATTGGTAAGCATTGAAAGCTTACGAATGGAAATGGCACCAATATTGGTAAGATCTAGTCTTATCACTTTGATATACATATATGTTATTACATATTTAATTATGTTAATGAGCATGTAATGGTAAGGTGAACATATGCATTATTAATAATTAATATTGAGATTGATATTGATATTATGACAATTGCACTAAAATTTGAATTATTGCCTCACTAAGTAAATACTTAGCGTGTAACTGTTTTACACGTAGGAAAGAAGAAATGGTTGGAGTAATGACCATATACGGACATCATCAATCAATAATAGGTACATCAGTATCAGTAAGATATCTTTTGATACTGTTTGATATTTACTAGTTGGCATGTATATTAAAAGGGTATGCATGCTCTGATAGAATTTGTATTTTATTTGGTATCTAGATGAATTTTAAATCAGGCAGTTTTTAGGCAGTTTTATTAATTATATCAAGACAAATTAAATTGATAAGTTGTTGCCTGAAAATAAATTCGATTTGAAGATGAAAATATTATTTTTAAACTTTACGCGAATAACTAGATTTGTAAATAAAAAATAAATACATTGTAACATTTTTAAAGAAACAAAATTTTACCGAGTTACAAATGTAGATGGTTTTACAAATGTTTTGTGATATCTCTGACTCGTATTCAACTATGAACACGAGAAAGGGGTATTACATTTACTGGTATCAGAGCTGCAGGTTTAGCCGATTCTCGGCCTAAATGGAAGTGGTTTTATGTTAAAAAGAGTACACATGCCACTAGGATATCATTATTACTGATATGATGTTTTTACGATTTAATTGATGTCGCTCCTTACTAATGTAAATTGGGAGGAATTATAAGAAATATTTGAGTCAAGAAAGCGTGATGAACTGGTAAATTGGAAGCTTTGGAAGGAACCAAGAGTAGTAACAATAAGGTTAATAATAACCCTTCGGATAAATCTGAACAAGAAAGGGGCACCGGTACAACAAGAAATGCATGTGCCGGATTAAGGAACTGAAAAGTATAGAAACACCTGAATTGGAAGGAAAAGCAGATTAAGGTCCAGTGATTGTTGATTTATAACTGAATAATCTAAGGATTACACTGCACGGATACCGAGAAATTGGATGGAGTTATTTTGTTGCTCTAAGATTTAAGCTATATTAGAAAACAATCTGAATTTGCTTCATAGCCAGGATTGCACATATCACTTCGAGTTTATAACATTAGGACTGATAAATATTGGGATGATTCGAAAATCATAGAAGGTACATCTTATCTTTTTTGATAAACCTGTATTGATGTTGATGGTCCTAGCTTTACACATTCGTATATAAGTACGAAGTTGAATGGTGAATGAGATATCCTTATAGAACCCATTTCAAAATATAGCGGTCACGAATTTGTTGGGTTGTAATGTAAGGGCGAGCTGAACATGTGGAATTGCTCGATCAAAACATAAGAAATATAGTTCCCGATAAACTTAATGGAATTATCTTTTGAGGAGTCTAAGATGATTGTGGGCATGAATTGGTTACCTTCCTATCAGGTCATGATGAATTTTCGCATAAAGTGATTAATATTGAAAAACATGGAAGGCACAAAAATAGCAGTAGTTGATAAAAGGGTAAACTCATTTTCTAATGTAATTTCAGTTTTTTATTAAGGAAATTGTTGTTATAAGGTTGCTAAGTTTTCTTAGCAAATGTAGTAGATGCTTAGGCTGTTGAAGTTAAATTGAAAAATAACTCGACTATCCAAAAATATCTGGATGTATTCCCAGATAAATTACTCGGAATTACCTCTAGATTGAGAGGTGGAATTCAAAATAAAGATGTTACCAGGCATTGTGCCTAAATTAATGGCCCTGTATAAAATGGCTTCGACCGAACTTCGAGATTTAAAGGTACAAATTGCAAGGAATGTTAGGTCGATGTTTTATAAAGTCAAGTGTGCCATCTTGAGGGCACACCAGTGTTAATTGTGAAAGAGAAAGACTGATTTCTATCAGCTCGAGAAGGTAATAGTAAAGAATAAATATCTGCTTCCGAAGACTGATGATCTTTTGATTAGTGAAAAAAAATCGAGGAAGAAGAAATTCTAAAGATAGCTTTTCGGACTCGGTATGAATACTATGAGTTTGTGATGATACCTACGGCATTTATAAGCCTAATGAACCAAGTATTCTAATTTTGCTTGGACCAATTTTTGGTAGAATTCATTGAGTATATTTTGGTCTATTCAAAGGAAAAAGGAAGAATAAGATGCCCATTTTGCATTGTTCTTCAGACCTTTCGAGAAATGAAGTTATATGCTAAATTGTGAAAGTATGAGATTGGTTGTCTAAAGCTGTTTTATTAGTTATGTGGATTGGGCAATGGGAATAAGAATAGACCTTAAGAAAGTACAAATTATAGTTGAATGGAAACCTCTGAAAAATGTTTTAGAGGTTCAGAATTTCTTGATGATTGTCTCCTTATTAACCAAGCTATTGAGGAAAGAAATGTCATTCAGTTGAACAGATCAATGCCAAGAAATCTTTGAGACATTAAAGGAGATCTTAATAGAAGCTACGGTACCAGTACAACCAGAATCGGGTAAAGATTATGTGGTGTATAACGGTGCTTCTTATAACATTTTGGGATGCGTACTTATGCAAGAAGGAAAAGTAATGGTCTATGCTTGAGACAACTTAAGATATATGAGAGGAATTATCTTACTTAGAATTTGGAGCTAGCAATGGTTGTATTTGCTTTAAAAGATATAGCATCATTATTTATACAGTGAACGATGTTATATTTATACAGGTTATAAAAGTTTAAAGTATATTCTTACTAAAGAAGAGTTAAACTTGACGTAAATAAGTTAGATTGAGTTTTTTAAGAATTATGATATGGTCATTGACTATCATCCAGAAAAAGCTAATGTGATAGCTGACGCTCTTAGTCGAAAGACAAATGTTGCCTTAAGAGCTATAAATGCAAGATTGGCATTAAAAGAAGATGGTGTTTTGATTGTCAAGTTAAGAATAAAATTTACCATATTGGATTAAATAAGATATCTTTAAAGAAATGATGAAAATGTTGTCAAGGTGCAAACAAGTAGAAAATAGTGAAACTGAAAACTTGGAAGTTAGGTTTGATAGATATTTGTATTATCAAGGAAGAATTTCTATCTCAATGATGGAAACTATATATTGACCCTAAAAGAAAATATATTTAATATGAAGTTAAGGATAAAGTATTCCTTAAAAGTTTCACCTTGAAAGAAGGTGTTAAGGTTTAGACAAAGAGAAAGTTAAGTTCAAAATTTATTGGGCTATAAGAAATTGTGAAAGGAGTTAGTCTGATAGTTAAGCTTAATAGTTAGCTCTATATTTGGAAATGAACAAGATTCATAATGTATCGATGCTCTAGAAATATTGATTAGACCCCTCACATGTTGTTACTTCAGAGAAAATAGAGATTCAGCCGGATTTAAGCTATGAAAAAGAACTGATAAAGATCCTAGCACATGGCTAAAGTATAAACTTTGGAAAAGTTTAGGGACTAAAGTTGTAATTTCCCAAAAGTTAAGGGTTTTTATTTCATAAATAAATAGATCACCTAAGGGTGTGAATCGAATGCGGAATTTTTGGTTTGATCTGATACTTCAATTATTGGGAAAATCGCAGTTAAAAAGTGGAATCGGATACCCGGATCGAACTGAAAAATTTTGAAGTTTTACCATATGATAGAGAAAGGTTATAAAAGTTATTTCTAAGTGTTGGAAATATTTTTAGTTCGATTCAAGATGAATCATACAGTTTATTTCTGAGTAAAGGATTATTTATCAATATATTGGATCGAATGGAAATTTTGGAGACTGATCCAAAAGATATGGAAAAATTCATAAAATATTACTTTATGAATATTTTATTATAGTTGGTTGGATTCCAACTAGATTTAGTTGAATTTTTACAAGAATGACAAACTAGTAAATAAAAACTAGTTGGAGGGCAACTTGGTTATTTGGCCCTATTGGCAATTTTGAAATATTTAAAAAGTTATAAGGGTAATTTTGGAAAGAGAAAATGGAATATTAAATCTTGTCCCTTGATTGATGATAAAATCAATCTCAACCATTGGATAAAAAGGGCAAAATTGTAATTTCACTATTAAATGAATTTAATATTCATTTAATAGATATATGTGTAAAATAATGGTAAAAAGATGAACCAAATGTTCATCTTTTCCAGCCAAAACGTGAGTGCTAGGGAAAGAAAGAGAAAAAAATTTCCAAGCTCGGTTAAAGCCCTGAAACTCGGTTTTCAGGTAATCTCTTCAACTACAAAGTTGTTATACTCTTCAAGCTTTATCTTTTGATATCAATAATTCATGGAATCCATGCTTGATTGATGAGAATTTATATGAGAAAGAAATTAGGGTTTATGGATCAAATTGGGGCTTTTGAGATTTTATGATTCCGTGATTGAATTCAAGTTGAAATCAAGCTAGTATGATGTTAAAAATCCTGATATTGAGTTGGGATTTAAGTTTTATATGTTTTGATTATTATGAAGATGATTAGGGTTTATGGATTCAAGTTTAATTTAGGGTTTGTGATGTTGAAATAATGATCTAGTAAGCTTGAATTGTTGTTTGGAAGCAAAACCCTAAATTAAATTGTGTAGGGACCATTTCGGCAAATTGAAAAGTTGAAGGACCAAATCTGAATTTTTAGAATTTGGAGTGTATTTATGTTATTAATGATGTTAGAGATAAGAAATTGAAGTTAGAATGCCAAATTAATGTTGAATTGAATTTGTGACCATTTTGACAATTTGTCAAAGTTAAGTGACCAAATCGAAATAGAAGTTTTGTATGAGGGCTAAATCTGATTTTTAGTTTTAATGATGGAATTAAGGTAGTAATGTTGAATTGAGGACTAAATTGCAAAGTTAAGAAGCATGAATTCTTATCTTTGCATTTTAGTACCTATTTCGGTAAATAAGGAAAATTAGGAAGAATTATTGTGAATAATTATTTGGTGAAGAATGTGATGAGTTGGTGGTTTAAAGCTAGTGATTGGACTAAATTGAAAAGTAGAGAAGTAAGTATAAAAATTGAAGTTGTTTATGGAAGTTGTGTAGAAAAACTGGTTTGTGGCAGTAACTTTGAAAATTCACCATAAATTCTACAAAAATGGTTAGAAGGTGAATTTTATACCAATGTAAATATTTGTTCGTCTAGTTTTGTGTCCAACAAACGGAAACTGATTTCGAGTTCCGAGTAAAAGGATATGAATTTTTAAGTGGTGAAAGATCAGAAAACAGTATAGCAGGTTGTTCCGAAATTCAATACTAGAAATTGACTTTGAAAATTCGCCATAAATCGTACAAGTTGAATTTTGGCTATTAATTTATACGGTTGAAAAGCTTATTGGATCTAGTTTCTTTCAGAACAAACGGAATCGAATTTAGAGTTGTAGATTATTTTATAGAAATATTTCTTGAGAGGTACTGCAAACAGCCAGAAAATGAAAATTGATTCACTTTGTATCTAAGGTTGATTAGTAAGCTTGAAAAGGGTTAATGGAAGTTCAAATTGGTCACTAAGGATCATAATGAGTTTTTAAACAATACAAGGAAGAAAAGAAAATGTTTGGAGATTTTGTATTCGAATGATTATATTGGACAATATGTAACATATTGTTAGATTGGGATCTAACAAATATTTTACTTATTTGAATTATGAAGTTAAGTTCGAATCAAGGGAGGTTCAAGGTACAATGAAGGAAAGGATCGAAGAGGACTTAGTGAGGCATACTAATACATGGCCCAGGTGAGTGCAATGCATACATAACATTATACATAGATGTTTAAAATAAAATTAAGACTAAATTAATAAATGTATAAATAGCGGGGATCAAATGTATAATTATATAATTTTTTACTAGCTGCCACGTCACTCCCTCCGTTAGGTTTTAATGGCAGATGGTCAAATTGAGACTACTTACATAGTTGAGTTGTCATATTGCCACAATTGAAAGTATAGTAGTCAAATCGAGACCAACCACGTAGTTGAGCAGTCATTTGAGTAGTTTACCCTTTTAAATTTTAGTTTTTTAATCATTTATAATTGATCATTTTATAATTTCTTATTTTTATTAAAAAATTAATTGTGCTTTTTAGATATTTTTAATGTTTGTTTTTTTGGAACATTTTAATGATTTTTAACGTTTTAAATAATTTCTTATTTTTTTTCTTAAAGATTAAATAAGCTTAAAACTTTCTAAAAAATCAATTAAATCCTATAACTTTCGAAACATTCAATTAATCCCCTTTGCCATATCATCATTCAAAGCGGACTGCTAGGTTAGCACCATAATTGTTAACAATTGTTTCTGTTGGTCAAAGAATCATAACGATATTTTTAAAAAGTTGGAGGGTCTCATGATCCATTAACCATATTTTTAATAGTAAAAGTCTAATTCTATTAAAATCACGATGTATTAGAATACATGTAAAACTTATTTAATTTATATTTTAATTTTCAACTCTTTAAATCAAATAATGATTTATTTATTTATTTAACATTACACTTTGGACTCGATCAAATAATAATTAAAAAATATTAAATTAATTTTTAAAATTATTTCTTTCATTTAAATATTTTATTTAATTATTTATAATTTAACATATATATCATTTACGTGTTACAGTGAGATAGTGGAATGACCATTTGTACTTATATGGTGTGAGCTAAAATAATATGAACTTAAGTTTGAATTTTTCATCTATTAATTACATCATTATTTAAGTTAAGATGTCATTTCACCAAAATAAATTACTTAAAGTTTTACCAGTAGATTTTGTCCAACGACCATGTCATATATAAAATATATTATTCTTATATGATATATGTGATCCCTTTAGGTTTGATCCGTTCACATGGTTTGATCACTTTTATATCAATGTTTTGTCGTAAATCATATAATGAAAAAGATTATTACACAAAGTAATAATTAAATAATTCAGCCTAGACAAATGGCTCATGGACATATTTTATTTTCATAAACCATACAATGCTATTAAAAGATATACTTCACTCTTTAATCGCGCTATGATTTCATATTAATGAATGTAACTATATCAGGTATGAGTTATATATCCAACATATCAACCATTAACTTACTACCTCGAGACATGTTAATTCTTAAGACATCAAAGCATGCAAATCACACAGACATAAATTTACATTTTCTCATGATTAAGATAAATATATTTTGAATGTCACAAGTGAATTCAATTTATAAACGAATCTAAGATTAATTTATCTTGGGTCCAACCCAATGAGTTGTCATCCAGACTAACACATCTATATCCATACTTGAGAGTCAACTTGCTCTGATAACTAAATTATTTTTTTTTGAACTTTAGATGACATAATAGTCCTAACATAATAGTCTTAATTTTTATGAGTTAGTCCTTAATTTTTTTAAAATTTTTATGACTTGTGTCCACCCTGAATTTTTGAGATTCTTATAATTTGTGCACACCCTTAAAAATATTTTGACTTGTTCTCACTTTCAAAAGTATTTTTAGATCTGTCGTTGCCAATGGTAGACCTAAATATATTACAATTGTAAACCTAATTTTGAAGAGTCTTTTGATCAATCGTTTGGGCAACTCCTCTCCAATACCTGAGTTGTATAACATAATTTTATAACTATTCATCCGCAAACCAAACATCGTGTAAAAAAATCAAGAACTTTCATGATAGCTCCAATGGTATCAAATGTGTCTTTGGCAAACAATGTCACTTGTCAGGCCGTTTATAAGATTTTGGTGATTTAATGGATCCTAAAATTGAGCTCTTAAGTATTGAAAAAATAAATTTTAAAAGTATACTCTTTATAATAAGTGTTAGGAAAAAATTGGGTCTCTAATAACAAGTGTTGAAAAAAATTAAAATTTAAGAATATAACTCCTAATAACAAATATTGAGAAAAACAATGGACTCATAATGGCAAGCATTGAAAAAAAAATTAGACCCTTAATAAAAATTTTTGGGGAAAATTAAATTTTAATAAGCATTGAAAAAATTAAATTTAAAAAATAGTTTCATAATAATAAGTATTAAAAAAATTAAATCTCTAATAATAAATACTCAAAAAATATTTAATAAAATAGACCAATAAATACTCAAAAAATATTTAATAAAATAGACCCTAAACGGGCACCTCTACTGCTCATGCCGGTGGACGGCCCTGCCACTTGTGCCTCGTAAAACATATTTTCCGTATCTAGGATCGTACTTGTGAGTTGTGAGACCATAGAAACAACTAGATTTGAGGGGGAACGAAGGTTCCCTTGCCCGACTCTTTTTGTTCTTTCAATGTATCCCATTTAGTTCCATTGCAAATGTTGGAGTTGTGATGCATTAAGATATCCACAATCTAAAATTGGTTGGGGAATTCAAGGACTCATGTTTTGGAAAAGGGAAAACGTTGTTTCCATCTACTAGCAATGACTGTAGTGATGCATTTGTAAATGATTGAATAAAATGAAAGAAGCCTAAAGTTTGCCATTAATGAGCTTAGACTTGGAAATTTTGGCACAAAAGATAACACTGTAATGTTAATAGGGTATAACTTTGATGCACAGGCTGTGTAAATGTAAAATTAATTTTACACAAGTCTGTGTATTTACACTATAAAAAATTAAATTCTAAATTCCTAACCCTAACCCTAAAACACTAAACCCCACACTCTAAACCCTAAAATCTAAATTATAAACACTAACCTTAAATTATAAACCCTGCAACCTAAAGCCCTAAACCTTAAATCCTAAACTAAAACCCTAACCCCTAAAACTAAAAGACACGTGTAAACTAAAGTTTACACGGCCTGTTTATCAAAGTTTATACATATATGGAACCAAAGGAGGAAAAAAAAGCAGCATTACTACTGTTTAAATCTTTGTTTAATAGAATTATTAGAATACATAAATTATAGCATAACAAGGGAAGCTGGCGTAGGGACAAAGCGAAGCCCTCTCGCTTTTGTCGACACGTCTTCTCTTGTTAGCGAAAAATTATATCATGGGTCATTTCGTCACATTATCTATGAGACCAACTAATAAAAATCATTCATTTTATTATTTTTTTTCATGTCATATTTTTACCAAGTGAATCTTTATTTGGTAAAAATTATTTTTAAAATTAATTTACAGTAAATATGAGTGAATATTCACTTGATAAAAAATATAACATGGAAAAAATGATGAGATGAGTAATTTTTATTAGTTGGTCCCATGGATGACGTGACGGGAATAACCTATAATATAATTTCTCCTTGTTAGCTAATGGTTCGTTAAAAACCCATCACAATCTAATCATGGAGTTTTTCTAACGTGAAACGCCTAAAATAAACTAAAATAAGGCTATACCAAAATTTTTATAAAAATGGTAAGAATTTTGATATATACAAAAATGCTTACTGATTTTATAAGCATTTTTGTATGTACAAAAAAGTAAATATCGAAATTTTTATATTTTTAATAAAAATTTCAGTATAGCCTCATTTTTTCCTAATCTTGATCTATTAATTGATCTAATAATTAAAAACATCATATTATCTTATTTTATATAAATTCAAATGATAATATTTATATTAGATACATAATATTTCTTTAATTAATTTTAAAAAAACTCGATTCAACGTATATATATTTTTGAAGTGTTTTGGTTTTGTATGTTGCCCAAAACGACCATAACTCCAATCCTAATCAAACAACTTACCTCTGGTTTCCAGCAGGACACCATCCTCAACAATCTATCCATCTGTTTCCTTCCTCTTGTCTTGTTGTCTTTTTTAACCTTTGATCCTTGGGGTCCTAGAAACATCCATAATTCCCTCTACAATTCCTTCAATGGCCACCCTCTCAGCTTATCCCACCCCTAATCCCAACCCTAATTTCCGTTCCCCCACGGACCAAACCGAGAACGACCCCGAATCCCTACCTCACATGGACCCCCACCCTAGTTTCAACTCCCCGTCCGACGCGATTGCTCCTGCCGCGCCACCGCCCACGCTTCTCCACATATCCTTCAACCAGGACCACGGATGCTTCGCCGCCGGCATTGAACATGGCTTCCGGATCTACAATTGTGATCCTTTCCGAGAAATCTTTCGCCGTGATTTCGATCGCGGGGGCGGTATCGGGGTCGTGGAGATGCTTTTTCGGTGCAATATCCTGGCTCTCGTTGGCGGTGGACCCGACCCGCAATACCCGCCTAATAAGGTTATGATCTGGGATGACCATCAGAGCCGGTGTATCGGGGAGCTTTCTTTCCGTTCCGAAGTGAGATCGGTTCGGCTTCGGAGGGATCGAATCGTGGTCGTTTTGGAACAAAAGATTTTCGTCTACAATTTTGCTGATCTGAAGCTGTTGCACCAGATTGAGACTATCGCGAACCCAAAGGGACTCTGCGCTGTGTCTCAGGGGGCTGGGTCGTTGGTTCTGGTTTGTCCTGGATTGCAGAAGGGGCAAGTTAGGGTTGAGCATTATGCCTCGAAGAGGACTAAGTTTATTATGGCTCATGATTCGAGAATTGCCTGCTTTGCACTCTCCCAGGACGGGCAGATGCTTGCTACCGCTAGGTCGAAAGGGACTCTGGTTCGAATTTTTAATACTGTTGATGGTAGCTTGCTGCAAGAGGTATACCTTTTAGTACTACTAATGCTATTTTGTTTCTTCTTTTCGTTGATTTTGGAACTGAATTGGGCAAATTTGGGTTTAAATTTTCTACAATGCAATGAATTTTCAAGTTAAACTAATATAACGACACATAATTTGCAATAGATTCCATTAGAATGTTTGCCCGGTTATGCTCAAATTAGAAACTTGCATGTTTGGCGGCATCTGTTCTATTTCAATATGATTATGTTTATGTCAGCTTGATAAATAAGGTTAACATTGTGTTCCTAGGAGTTACTTGTAAACGCTAGCATGTTGAGTTATATGTGAGAAACTGGGAGCAAACTTAGGATATTGCTAGCATATGGATGGAGAATTCTAACACAATCGTAGTTAAGTATGTATTTAAGTATTCCTGCTGTTTCATGGCTTTCTACTAAGCTATCATGTAATGTGTTATGAGTGTTAAGAAATTGTTCTTGTTAATTTCCTATTTGCAGTTGATGCTAAGATATTTGCAAAAACATTTAGTCCCCGTAGTGGTTTGTGTGGTTTTGGGTTACATTGAACTTGAGAATTATTATCTCGCTTACGTAAATTCAAAATACTTGTTGGCATTCTGAAAGTATTCTTGTATATAATTATAGGTAAGGAGGGGTGCAGATAGAGCTGAAATTTATAGTTTGGCGTTTTCTTCAAATGCCCAATGGTTAGCAGTTTCAAGTGACAAGGGCACAGTCCATGTTTTCAGCCTTAAGATTAATGGTGGATCTCCAGGTATTGACAGGTCACAAACTGCATCTGAACCTGTTACTCCACCGCATTCCTCTCTTTCTTTTATCAAAGGTAAAAAGTTCCCTCTTTTGCCTACTACTTGTGTTGTCATTGTTTCAAACGTGTAACTTTGTGTTCAAACAACTAGTTAAGTTCCTTTTCCTACCATTAAATGATGCAAATTCGATGTATGCTCTTAATCTCGTATAAACCATTTTTTGCAACAGAATAGAATCTTTCGTGGACAAAAAAAAAATTCAAAATACAGTTGCCCCTTACATCTTCCCCGTTTCTGATTTCTGAGATTATCATGAGAAACAAAATTACAAATTTTAGTTGGATGATGATGATGACCCAGCTGGGGAATACTCACACTTAATAGAATGTGACAACTAACTAGATTGTGTCAAATATACCTAATCGAAACCCTGCATTTTTATACGACTTTTCCTTTTGGATTTTTGGGAGTTAACTATGGAAAGCTTCTAAAACACTAGATTGTCTTTCTGCTTGCAGGTGTGTTACCCAAGTACTTTAGCTCGGAGTGGTCAGTGGCCCAGTTCCGTCTGGTTGAAGGATCTCATTACATTGTTGCTTTTGGTCACCAAAAGAATACGGTGGTAATTCTCGGTATTGATGGAAGGTAAGAAAAATGAAGAATACTAACAGGGATTATTAAATATTAATATATACATGTGTTTGTGTTATTATAATTGTTGTTTGCTGCTGCCTACTTGCTGTTTTGTTAAATGAGATAAAGTCCAGTGAATGAAGTGTAATTTGGGTTATTGATGATGAAGCTTCTACCGATGCCAATTTGACCCGGTGAATGGTGGGGAGATGACGCAGCTGGAATGTCACAACTTTATGAAACCAGAGGCAGCTTTCTGACGTGGGGCATTTATTGATATATTTCTTGGGCCATATGAATATGTTGTATCTTTATCCCGTGATGCATTTTGTAATTTGTAAATACTCAAACCTATAGCTTTGTAAAGTTCGCCCCCCCCAAAAAAAAAAAAAAAACTATAAATAAATCTCAAACTGTTCATGGATTAATTTTCTCTTCTTCGGGTTGGTACTGGTACGCATATCAAATTTACAATGCTAAATGCCTGCACCTTTTTAATACTACGGGTTTTATATTTTCTTTTATCAAAATTATCAAATATTAACTCTTTTATCAATAAAATAATTATTAAATCTCCCAAAATTTTTGTAACTTTCAGCATGTGTAGTGTGCGCAAACAGCAAACAGGTTCCCATTTTTCAATTTACATTCAAATAAATAATTTACTTCTGATTTGTACTTAAATATTTTTTATAAATAATTGTCAATTAAATTAATAGGAGATTCACTTTATTGATATACAGTGAAAATAATGTTGTGTAGAGGTCATAACCGAAAGCTGTTGGTTCTCCTCGTATGTATAAAATGTCCTAATAACATAATCAGAAGATGATGCCTTGCTTTGTCATTTGTTTTAGTTTTTTATGCATTGCAGTGAAAACTGTGGTTTGACCACACTATCTCATTATGCTTAATCAACCTTCCTCTTGCGAAGAAAAAAACACAACACTAATATATTTGTACAAAGGAGGGTACAAAATTTGCAATTATCTATCTCTCGCTTATTTGGTCGAAACCTAACAATAAAAATATACTATCATTTTTGTTATATAGTATATATTTTTTAATTGTCAAATTATTGTTGGCGGGTATGTAACCTTGTCCTAATCCTTAGCTTAATAACCTATTAGCTCCAAATTTTAGGGTTTAAAGATTTAGGTTATGATTTAGTGCTTAGGGGATTAGGTTGTAGGTTTTAGAATTTAAGGTTTATGATTAGAATTTAGAGTTTGGGGTTTAGGGTTTAAGGTTTAGGTGTTAGGGCTAGGGATTTAGGTTTTAGATTTTATAACTTAAATATGAAGGGTTGTGTGATTTTTTTACACTTGTGTATTAAAATACAACCCTATATATATCTCTTAAAAAAGTATTCGAAATTGTATTTTCTAATACAATACGGGAAAGTCTAAAAAAAAACCCACTTAAAATACGGCTAAAATGCGGCCAACATAAATTCTTACAAAAAAATAGTAAGAATTTATGTAAAACTGAGTAAGAATTTGTGTAGCTACATAAATTCTTACCAACTACGTAAGAATTTGTGTAGATTTTGTCTTAGGTAAGAATTTGTGTAGCCACACAAATTCTTATACTATAACCTAAATTTTTACGGTAAGAATTTGTATAAAATCACCTCATTTTAGCCGTACTGTAAGGGTGTCTCACCCTAGAACTATCCATACAATATCGAGGCAACGCAGGATAGTCGTCTACTGCAGACCTTGTATTATATAAAGACCAACCCAGCTTCCAACTTTCACTTGCACACATATCATCTCTTTGACCTTCCTTGCTTACTTCTTCTCCTTTCTCTCCATTTACTTTCATTCTCAAATCTTGTTAGAAAAAAAATGGCACTCAAGTTGTACGGGGCTGCCTTGTCCCCCTGCACTTCTCGTGTAATGACCTGTTTGCATGAGAAACAAGCAGATTTTGAGCTCATCCCCGTCGACATTTTCGCCGGCGAACACAAGCAACTTTCTTTCCTAGCCAAGAATGTAAACACGTGTAATTACTCATTTTTATCTGTTTTTTTTTGTAAATATTGTAATGTATTAGTGTAATAATTAATTAATGATGTTGTTGCATGTTTACATATATGTGTATATGTTATTAATATATGTGATATATGTGTGTGATGAGCGAATGCATGCATGGTGCATATATATATATATATTAAGTATTATGTACCTATTAATAAGTGTTGTGGTGTATGTGTATATTTTACGTATGCAATGTGTGTGTATTTATAATAATTATGTGTGATCAAATATATATGTTTGTATTAAATGCTTGAATGTATGTGTATGTTATATATATATATATATGAGTGTGTGCGTATATGTAATATAGTTATTATTAATATTATTATTATTATTATTATTAGTGTTGGGCTAAATTAAAATTAAATTCAAATAAATAAATATATTAAAACCCAAATATGAAGTACACAGTCCAAGTTTACAAGCCCAAAATTATGAATTACATGGCCCATTTTCGGCCTGAACCAGAACCCTAACCCATCTAATTAACTAAACCCTAATTTCTATCCCTTTATGTACAGCCAGCCAAGAGCCGTTGGATCAAATCTTGATCCAACGACCAAGATTGAAAGATGAAGACCATCCAGCTGCTGCGTGTGGTACACGCTCAAGCCGTCCAGCTCCCCACGCGAGCGTGTGTCGCACGCGCGAGGCTTTCGGTTTCCCAGACGCCATGTGGCATTATCCCGTGTAATCCCACCCTTCCAAGATTGCGTCTGGTCCAACGATCACGGATGCGTCTGGCCGAATGGCCACCTCCGCATGCTTCCTCCACCAGATCTCCAACCACCGCTCAAGGACGTGCGAAGACAGGAAAAAAGAGATTGTCAGTACCAAATCGCAAAATATATGTTTTTTATGTATTATTTCTACCAAAAATGATCAAAGAAGACATATATGTATCAAAATCAAGAAATCTGTAAGGACAATCAGTTTTCCAGTTTCCAGAAAATAAAAAACCAAAAAAAAAGAAAGAATTCAGCGGTAATCTCTTCTATCTTTTTCTTCTCTTGCATGCATATTTTTTCTTCACAAACGAAAATAAAAACAATAAAAACGAAAAGAAGGGGAAGGGTTATACCTTCGTCGGTTCTGCTTTCTCTTTTCCAGTAACAACCTCATGTTATGGGGTGAATCGGTTTTGGAAGCCAAGGTCTTAAACAAAAAGGGGGAGGGCTTCGGTTCTTTTATAAAACAAGGTTTAGTTTTTTTGTTTATAAAATCCAGAGGCAAGTTTGGTTTAAAAAAAGAGAGAAATAAGTTTATTTTGGGGTTGTTTGGGGAGTTCACCGGCGCCGGCGAGAGGCAGGTGGCGGTGTATGCGGCGGCACACGGCCATGTTCTGGAAAACCCAGATGAGTTCACCCAAAACTTATGAGTTTAGGGTTTTGAAATAATAAAGGGGGTTTAATCTTTAAGGGAAAGAAAAAATGACTAAAGTTTTAAAATTGGAGTCGGTCGGGTCTTTTTATAGACCTTTAATTTTTTTAATGGCCTAATTACGTAGTAAGGACCTCTGTCCTTCTTGATTTTTCAGTTTGAGCTCGCCCCTTGGTCCATTTACAACTCTAGTCCCTCATGGTTTTTAAAGTCGTTCAATTTACCCTCTAAATCAAAACCAATCATATTTTAAATGGCAAAATTACCTCCCTAGTCATTCTGTGTTTTTGATATTTTCAGTTCAAGCTTGCCGCATGGGTTTTTTGCATGTCCGGTCCTCGTAGGTTTTGTCTGGTTCTCAATTGGGTCCATAAATGTGTTTTTTATTTATTTAATTTCTGTTTTTTGATTTTGTTTTTATTTCATTTCAGCCCTCTTGTGAAATTTAAATAATTATGTTTTTTTTGTTTTTTAGTATAGTTACATTGCTATCTAGTGTTTATATGTTTTATATTTTATGTTTTTTACATGTATATTTATTTGTGATATCATGCTGTTGTGTTTTAATTTGTTTTGTTCGTATTATATACATGTCTATTTTATATGTTATGTTTTAGTTTAATTTGCATATCATGTCCATATGTTAGCATGTTTTCTTTGTTTGTTTGTTTCGTACATTATGTTACATGTTAATTCACGACATGTTTAGTCTTGTTAATATCATGTTTTTATGTCCATTTTGTGTCTTAAATTGCATATCGGTGTGGTATTTGTGTACATTAATTTTAATATCATGTTGTTATATCATGTGTGCAAGTTGTGTTATGTGTTAAGCTAAGTATTAGTTTTTTTATGTTTTCATGTTGCTTTGATTTGTTAGTTTAGTATCATATTACATGTATGCCATGCATATGTTGCATTTGTTTTTTTTTTCGTGTTTAAGCATGTTAGAATTAATTTAATTTTGGAAGCATTTTTTTGTTTATACTTATGTCTTTTATTATGATATGTTATGTCATTCTTGTTCGTATATTTTATTGCCTTAGTTTAATATTATGGTATTCATGTTTTTATGTTTAATACCATGTCAATGTGAATGTATGTTTTGTCATCATGTTCATATAGATTTATCATGTATAGGTTTTTTAGTTTAGTATTTTGGTGTTTATGTTTTTTTATGTCATTGTGTTTATTTTAATATGTCTTGTTAGTATAATGCCGTGTTAAATTCTATTTGTCTTTGATATGATAAATTTGTTAAGATTGCATAATGGAATATTAATTGTCAATGTGGATCCCTTTTATTCGAGCGTAAACGTGGTCAGTATCAAACGTAGTGATGGTGGTCTATCGGTTTATTCTCGAATAACGGGACCCTTAAAATTTACTCGCACTTATAACCGAGTTTTAATTTAATCGTCACTTTAATCCGGAAAGTTTAATATTAATAAAGCGGTAATTATTAAAGTACCAATTTTGGATAGTGTGGGGTACTAATCCTCCCCATCCGTATCCGACTCCCGAACCCAACATTTTTAAAATCTCTGGTTTCATTGTGTCCGGCCTACCTCAATGGCCGGTGGTGACTCCATTTTTGAATAAAACACAATTTTTATAAAAACCCTGCGGAATACATATTTTTAAATACCCGAGAGACCCCTAACACTTTGAAAACCCTTTTTTTTAGCGAAAACACTCGTAGGAAAAAAAGGATATTGCTACAGATGGCGACTCCGCTGGGGACCATTTTTTGTTTTTCAAAAATAAAAGAGAGTCAAGCTTTTTAAATAATTACCGCTTTATTAACATCGAAAATTTCGGATTAAAGTGACTATTAAATTAACACTCAGTTATAATTGCGCGTTTATTTTAACGCATTTAAAATTTGGCATATAAACCTGTCCTTTTTAGTGGGGGGAAAATGCTAGTGCTTTCGTGAGGATATTGTTCCTCCGTATGGGCCTAGCAAAGTACCTTTGGGGCTCGTGTACCTTATGCTTTCGTGAGGATATCGTTCCTTGTATGGGCATAAGCGAATGGGTCCCCCTGAATTGAACCCAGTTGAAAGGAGCCTATAATGGGTGATGATCGGGGGCCTTGCTACTCTTAGTAGGGGACAACAATGACAATTATGGTACCTCCTAACACCAACACTGCATGTAGAGAACATAAAAACCCACCATTTTAGAGCCATGCGGATAACCTAGGTGTTTTAGACGGGATGTAAATAGGGTTGTTTTGTTTTTTTATCTTATTTAACTTGTCCTTTTATTTATGTATTTATTGATTTTATCTGGTACTGACTCGTTTTCTTTTTTGTTTTTCTTTTTGCATATATCATTGCATCTGCATTACATAAAGGTACTGGATCAAGTGGTTTGCCCGATCAAAAAATCTTTCATCATGGAAAAAAGGTATCCTAAAAAGGACGACTTCCACTCAGCCGTCAGACATTGGTCGGAAGTCAATCAGAGGACCCAAGGTAATAGTTTACCGAGTGAGCGCATAGTGTTAAGGTATACCTACGTGAGCCTTCAACATAATGACCTATGAGATCTTACAAGGATTTGGGAAGAATAGGATCGAAGACTACAAGACTTATTTTGTGATAGTTACGGTGACATAGCACAGTTTATGTATGTCCGGGTCAACCAACCTTTACTCCGAGCCATCTTCCAGTTCTAGAATCCTACTTTTTGCTGCTTCACTTTCAACTAGCAAGATATGATGTCTACGGTAGAAGAATACACGACCTTACTTAATCAGAAGAATGTTCAGAAAGATTGGATCTATGCGAAGCCGCCAAGAAACCAAAATTACTCTTCGAAGCTCAGAACTTTTGCCGGGATGAGTGACGATTGGGTTAACGGCCTGATTCAAAATCAAGGAGATAGCCTAGCCTTTGTATGGGAGAGTATCTGAGACATCATACCAGCGCACCCAGATGAGGAGAAAAAGATGGACCTATTCGCCTTAGGGATATACGGTTTGGTCATCTTTCTGAGGGTTCTGGGAAACATTGATGTAGCCATCCTAGATCTATTTGAGCATATGAAGCGGAAGGCGAATCTAGTACCGACCATATTAACTGTAACTTTCATTTCTTTAAATGCAAGCTGAAAGCACGAAGAGGGACGTTTTAGAGGGTGTGCACAGTTACTACAGGTTTGGATTCAGAGTCGTATGTGGAAGACATCAACGAGGGTTTTACCGAGAATATCATTCAGAGACTTTTCACTTTTACGAGAGTACTTAGTGAAGGAATGGCGAGAAGACTTGAACATGAAGAGATGGACCCGAATCTTTAAGAACATTCAAGACGAGGACATAGTATGGAGAGTTCCTTGGCTCGCCAGGGTTAGTTACTTCCTGTACAGCTGCGACGATTATGACTGGCTAATGATGTTAGGACTGCATGGTGGGATTGCTTGTGCTCCGCTTTTGGTGTCCCGACAATTAGGATAGCGACAGTTTGTTCCCGTTACCGCCGGTTTAAGTCGAAGTGAGTTTCCTTTTAAGGGCGAGTTCAGAGTGAAGATTCAGACCATCATGAGAGCTTGGGATCACTGTTATCAGATAAGGGTAGAATGAGATACCGAGTGCATGTTCACCCCAGATTACAATCATTGGAGGCGCCTGAGGATTAACAACAAGGTTTCAGAACCCGACCAAAGACCAACCATGTCACTTGAGGAGCATATAAAGATAGTACCGTCCGAGGCCGACATTTTGCGAAATAAACTCGATGAGGTTAAGAAGAAGATTGAGGCTTTACAGACTCAGCATATGGGTGAGCTCTACAAGGAAAGTTTAGATGTCGACGAATGAGGTGAGACCATCAGACAATTGAAGAAGCTGAATGCAAATCTGAGTGAGAAAAATGCTCTTTATCAGAAAGATACTCTCCAGCTTCAAGCAAATGTGCAGAATGCCGGCCGAAGCCAGTTCCTAGCCGTGGATAAGGAAAGGATGAACGGTATGCGTTTAGTCGAAGAAAAACGAGAGAAGAGTAAGTGAGCAATCAAGAAAGAGACAGAAAGTTGCAAGTTAGCCATCGAGAGTGAAAGACGGTCTTTTAGGGACGCCCTTAACCAAGAGAAAGAAAGAGCTAGGCAAGAGATCGACAAAGGCAAGCAAGCAATCATCTACGAAAGGGAGAACACTGTCGTTTGGAAATGGAAATCTATGGGGAGTAGGAATAGACTACTAGAGATGTAGAGCTTGTACAACGACACTGTTCAAAGCCTGAATCAGAGCCAAGATCAGAACGCTGAGTTAGAAGGGAGACTGGCAGAGTTGGAGCAGTCCTTTCAAACCTATCGTCCGAGGAATGGCTTCATCGAACTACAAGTAAGGGAGCATGAAATTGGCATGTTACAAGCCCGTATTGAGTCACTCGAGGCAATTGTTCAGGATTACAAGGGAAGAATTAGGGTATTCAAAGAAGTTGCAATACGCGGAGACAATTACTGGAGGTGAAGACTTCGTGATGCCTCCCAGATGATTCAAGACAGAGACCAGTATTATACGACCCTGATGGTGGAGATACAACGAGTTGCGGGACATGTGAATGATTTAGCTTCAGAAGCCGAAGCCCTTCGACCTTTTATAACCTCGGACATGAAAGAAATGCCTAGGTTCATCAAACTGCTCAAGGCTATCAAGAAGTTAGGAGTTTGAGCTAGGGCTTATGTGTAGAACTCTACTTTACTATTTTGTAATATGGACCCTTTAATTCCCATGAAAGTAGTTCAAAGGGGCGATTACCAGCGGAATCAATACCTTTATTTGCATACATTCTTGCATTGCATCATGGAATTTGTATCATTATACATGCATTCATCTTTCTTTGCAATAACATTAATAGTGTAAATATTGTGGCAGTTAAACTAAAAGATAAGCCACAACCATTCTGCATCCATACTTTACTCGTTTCCAAGGCAAACTAATGGAGGACAGAATAGTCGGTTTAGAGAAAGGGTAGAAGGATTTAGAAGCACGTTTCGATGAAGCTAGACAGCGCCTCAGCGACCAGATCACTCAATCACAAACTACGATATTATCTGAGTTAACCGCATTGCTGGAAAAAAGCTATGAGAAATGAAATGTTAAAGACGATGACGCCTAGGAGCCAGAAGGTATCGCATCTCATAATAAGGTTCAACCAAAGACGCCAAGTTTGGCAAGAAGAGTATACATTGACCCCGTGGGGATATCTGCTAGTCTTCTGTCAGGGGCATCTGAAAACCAACCCATCGATACAGAGGCATTCTACGAAGAAGAGGTGTCAGATCTAAATTTGGCCGAGAAAATCAGAACGGAAGTGGAAAAGTAAAGGGAGGAAAGATTTCGTCTCATGGAAGAGAAATTTAAAGCACTGCAAGCTAGAGATAAACCAGGGAATGAGGCTAGTGACCTAAGCCTGGTATTCGACCTTGTTTTACCACCAAAATTCAGAACCCCAGAATTTGACAAGTATGATGAAACTTCAGGTCCTTCCGTGTATGTGACCATGTACTTCCGAAAGATGGTAGCCTTCATCAAGGATGAAAAGCTTTTAATCCATTGTTTCTAGGATAGTCTGACTGAAGCAGCACTCCGGTGGTACACCCAGTTAAGCCGGGTAAACATCAAGTCCTAGAAGGATCTGTAGAAGGCGTTCATTGAGCAGTACAAACATGTGACAAATATGACCCCCAACAAGATAATGTTGGAAAACATGTGACAAAAGTCTAATGAGATTCTGCGACAATACGCCTAGAGGTGGCGAGAGGTGGCCGTTCAGATCCAGCCACCAATTCCTGAGCATGAGATTAGCCCCTATTCGTGAATACTCTGAAGGGAACACTGTTCGATCGCCTTATCAATAATACTACTCAGAGCTTTGCCGATTTGATCAAGACTGGGGAGTCTCTTGAATTGGCAATCAAGAGTGGAAGAATTGACAGCGGGGATAGCTCCCGAAAGTACAACAAGAAGAGAGAGAATGAGGTAAATACTGCGAGCACTTACAATGTCCCAAAGAACTTTACGGTCTCTCAGCCGCAAGCATCAACGGGGAAGGCTTAGAACTCAAACCAAAGAGATGAAAGAGCTCCAAGAAAGGATCAAGAGAAAGCAACCTTTACTCTGTTACCATTTTCGTACACCGAGCTCTATTCTCAGTTGTACAAAGCTGACTTGGTCCGCCCATACTATGTTACTTCGTTCAAACCTCTATTTTCGTCATGGTATGATCCCAACGTGCATTGCGATTATCATGGCAGTTCCTCTGGCTACTCCACAAAAAATTGCCTCGCGTTTAAGAAACTTGTGTAGAGTCTGATTAATTCTGGAGTGTTAAAGTTTGAAGAACCGAACGTGGCCACTAACCCATTACCTAATCATGTGAACCTCAGAGTGAATGCTATTGAGGAGTACTCTGCTAGGAAGGCCAAGGAAGACGTGTCAGAAATTAAGTATCCCGTGCGGTGGGTGTTCCAACAATTATGCATGGCCCGCATGATTGATAGGGGCATGGTAGTGGTGCAGAAAGGGTGTAGAGCTTATTCCGAGTTCTACTAGGACGGAGGGCATGGCATTCAACAATGTGAAGAATTCAAGAGGTTGATTCAACAGCTGATGGACCGTAAGAAGATAAAGTTCTTTGAGGAGGTTGCGGGAAGGAAGGGGTTAGATATATGTGCGTCAGATAGCCCCAACATCAAGTATGGAATAGATAGACCCTTTGTCATCCCATCCAGACTAAAAGAAGCAAGTTCACCTCAAGCAAAAGTTATAAAGGTGGCCCCCAAAATCATTATCTCAACACCAGTCCCGTTTTCTTTCAAAGATACGCGGCGAACCCTTTGGAATTATGCCGCCAACGTGACTATACCAGAGAAGTCGAAACCTCGTGAGGAGAAGGAACAAGTGGTAGGAGAAGAGCCAACACAGAAAGATGAGCAGACCAAGAAAGATAAAGTTGTCAATGAAGTAGGCCACTTCACGAGGAGCGGTAGGTGCTACTCTTCGGAGGCTTTAAAATCTGATGAAGCCACAAAGGATAAGGGAGAAAGTACATCAACTAGTTCTGCAAAGATATTTGGCGAGGAGCCCTTTCGAAAGATTAATGAGCCGGTAACTGAGGCTCAAACACAAGAATTTTTGAAGTTCCTAAGGCACAGTGAGTACAATGTAGTGGAACAGTTGTGAAAGCAACCACTAAGGATTACGGTGTTGGAGTTGCTTTTGAGTTCGGAGAAGCATCGCGATGCATTGTTAAAGGTGCTGAACCAAATGTTTATACCCGGTGACATTTTTGTGTCTAAGCTGGATAGAATAGTGGGGCATATCACCGCATACAACCACATCACATTCAGCGATGACGAGATCCCAGAAGGAGGAATGAGGTCCACCAAGGCTCTAAACATCGCAACCCACTGCAAAGTGTATGTTTTACTTGGAGTACTGATTGATAATGGGTCAGCGTTAAACGTACTACTGATGGTGACTCTGCAAAGGCTACTGGTAGATGATTCCCATATAAAATCCTGTCACAATTCCGTGAGAGCCTTCGACGGTACTCAAATGAGAGCACTTGGAAAATTGAGGTACCTTTGTTGATTGGCCGATAGAGTACACAATTGATTTCGTGGTAATAGACATAAAGCTGAGTTATATATGCTTATTGGGAAAACCATGGATTCAATCTGCGGGAGCCGTTCCCTCATCACTCCATCAGAAATTGAAATTTGTGATCGAAGGCAAGTTGGTCACCGTAGAGGCTGAGCAAGAGATCATCACCTCGGTAACATCAGATGCCCCCTATATCCAGAACGATGAGGATGCTGCGAAATGTTCTTTCTGAGCATTGGAACTTGTAAATGCTATATTCTTTGAGGAAGGTAGTCGGATCCCCTCTCTAGGTTATCCAACTGCACCAAGATAACTGTTTCTGAGACTTTAGGCCGATGAGCCAAAACAAGAAGAGGGCTAGGAAGAAGATTGAAGGGAAGCCTACGATCCATAAGTGTCATCATCGAGAAATACCGTTTTAGGCTTGGTTACAAATGAGTGTTCAGTAGAGGAGTGAGGAGTATAGAATGAAAGAAGAACGAAGGAACTCAAGGGAGAGGATATTTTATAGAGATGATGTATTTCCCTCGTGTAAAAGATATTTTTGTCTTTGGAGAAATTGACCATATAGAACAAAAAGTACAAAGAGCAATTCGAGAAAATGACATACTTAACGAGGATGAGATGTTCAGTTAAGCGCTTGAAGGGATTTCCATCAATATGATAGCTGAAGATGACAATGGCAGCAACGTGTTGACCAGCATCCGCACTTGCCGTCCTAGGGAAATTCTCAATAATTGGAGCTACGTTGTTCTACCTGTAATCTTTAGGGCTAGATCAGAGTAATGCTCCGAACCAACCCTTTGTTTTCGCCCATGGGCAATGAGGATCTTTTGTATAGGGCATCTATGTTAGCTTTTTGTTTGCAATGAAAGAATATCTTCCTCGTTTTTCTCAAATGGAAAATATTTCATTTAATTTATTTATTCATTTCTTACTCATATTCATTCATTTCATTTAAAATCATTCTCTTCCCAATACATTCGTTCTCATTTCATGCAGGGTTCCCATAATTAATTGTATAAATGATTCTGAATCCAATCCCGAGGTAGATTTTGAATACCCCGATATCTCGGTAGAAATTAAAGAGGAGGACGACGAGGCAGAGTGCTAGGTTTTTGAGGAGTTGGTAAGGATGATGGCCAACGAAGAAAGGCAAATCATGCCCCATCAAGAAGAAATATAAGTTGTGAACTTGGAAACCGATGATGAGAGTAAATAAGTAAAAATCGAGACTACATTTTCCTCAGAAACCAAGCACGAACTGACAACCCTGCTCCAAGAGTTCAAGAACATCTTTGCTTGGACTTACCAAGATATGCCGGGTTGAATACAGACATAGTGGTGCACAAACTGCCAACGAGGCCAGAATGCAAATCAATCTAGCAAAAGCTCAGAAGAATAAGGACTGACATACTGTTAAAGATCAGAGAGGAGGTAACAACCAGTTTGATGCTGGATTTCTAGAGGTTTCCAAATACACTGAATGGGTTGTAAACATCGTACCGGTGCCGAAGAAGGATGTGAAGGTCTCATGTGTGTAGATTACATGGATCTCAATCGAGCAAGCCCTAAAGACAATTTCCCTCTGCCACATATTGACACGTTGGTTGACAATACCGCTGGACACTCATTATTCTCATTCATGGATGGTTTCTCAGGATACAACCAGATAAAGATGGACCCTGAGGACATGGAAAAGACCACATTTGTAACCATGTGGGGCACGTTTATTACAAGGTGATGCCTTTCAGACTCAAAAACACAGGGCGACTTATCAAAGAGCAATGATGACTCTTTTCCATGATATGATGCACAAAGAGATAGAAGTATACGTGGATGATATGATCGCTAAATTTCGAACCGAGGAAGAGCACCTTCGAAACCTGAGAAAACTATTCCAGAGACTACAAAAATACCAGCTAAAGCTCAACCCGACCAAATGCACCTTCACAGTCATATCCAGAAAACTCTTGGGGTTTGTAGTAAGCAGGAAGGGGTTGAGATCGATCCAGAAAAGTGAAGGCTATCCAGGATCTTCCACTACCCCAGACTCAGAAAGAAGTTCGAGGTTTCCTAGGAAGGTTAAATTATATCTCTCGTTTCATCTCCCAATTAACAGATAAGTGCCACCCTATCTTCAGACTACTTAGGAAGAATAATCCAGGGGTCTGGGATGAAGAATGTCAAGAAGCTCTAAAGAAGATTAAGAAATACTTAACGAATGCTCCAATTTTAGTCGCACCGGTACCAAACAGGCCTTTGATCCTTTATCTGACAGTTTTTGAAAACTCGATGGGTTGCGTGTTGAGGCAACATGATGAGTCTGGGAAGAAGGAAAGAGCCATCTACTACCTAAGTAAGAAGTTCACTGATTGCGAAACACGGTACCCGCCAATTCAGAAGCTATGTTGTGCTTTGGTTTGGACTACCAAAAGGCTTAGGCAGTACATGTTATACCATACCACCTGGTTGATGTCCAAATTGGACCCCTTAAAGTTTCTAATGGAAGCATCGGCATTAATGATGAGGATGGCCCACTGGCAGATGCTGTTATCTGAGTTCGACATTGTATACGTGAGCTAGAAAGTTGTGAAAGGAAGTGCTATAGCTGATTTCTTAGCTAGTCGTGCTTTAGATGATTATGAATCATTGAACTTCAATTTCCCAGATGGGGACTTGATGTGCATTACAATTGGGGAAGACGTTGTTTCAGATAACGGCTCGTGGAAACTTTACTTTGACGAAGCCTCAAATGCCCTTGGCCACAGAATAAGAGCTGTATTAATTTCTCCAGAAGATATCTACTATCCCTTCACCAGCAGACTGGAATTCTTTTGCACAAACAACATAGCCGAATACGAAGCCTGTGTCATGGGACTAAATACAGCCATTGAAAGAAAGGTCAAACAACTTCGAGTATTCAGAGATTCGTCCTTAGTGATCTATCAGCTACGAAGAGAATAGGAAACTAGAGATCCAAAGCTAGTTAAATACTACGAGTTGATCCAAGAGCTCATCAAAGGATTTGAAAAGGCCAGCTTCACCTACCTTCCTAGAGAAGACAATTAGATGGCAGACGCCTTGGCAACCCTAGCCTCCATGTTCAAAGCAAATACGAAAACAAGAATGAAGCCAATAGAGATGCAGACTTTTGAGAGGCCAGCCTACTGTTATAATGTGCAAGAAGAAATAGATGGTAACCCTTGGTATTACGATATCTTGCAATATATCAAGTTTCAAACGTATCCCGAAGGGGCAAACGAAAATGACCGAAAAACACTCAGAAGGATGTCAACATGATATGTTTTGGATGAGGAGATTCTGTACAAAAGAAGCCATGATCAAGTGTTGTTAAGATGTGTAGATGCCCGGGAGGCGAAAGAAATTTTGGCAGAAGTGCATGAGATATGGCTATTTCTGGTCGACTCTAGAGGGAGACTGCATCGATTATGCCAAGAAATGCCATAAGTGCTAGATATATGCTGACAATATCCATGCTCCTCCTTTACCTTTACACACCATGAACTCGCCTTGGCCGTTCGCAGCATGGGGCATGGATGTCATTGGACAGATTTATTCGAAGGCTTCCATCGAGCATCGTTTTATTTTGGTTGTCATTGATTTCTTTACTAAATGGGTGGAGGCGCCATCTTACGCCAATATCACCAGGACAACGATGTGCAAGTTCTTGAAGAAGGAGATCATTTGCCGATATAGGGTGTCGAAAAAAATTATCACCGATAACACTTCCAACCTGAATAATAAATTAATGACTGAGGTGTACAACCAGTTCAAAATAACACACCATAATTCCGTAACCTACTGTCCTAAGATGAATGGGGCAGTAGAAGTGGAAAACAAGAACATAAAGAAAATCACCGCGAAAACAACAGACACCAACAAAGATTGGCATGAAAGGCTGCCATGTGCTATGTTCGCCTACCAGACATTTGTTCGCACATCAACAGAGGCAATGCCTTATTCTCTAGTGTACGACACGAAAGCGGTATTGCCCATTGAGGTTGAGATTCTGTCATTCTAAGTTCTGAATGAAGTAAAACTGGATGAATCAGAGTGGGTACAAACCAGGCTCGACCAGTTAATTCTCATCGAAGAGAAGAGGTTGAAAGCCATCTACCATGGTCAAATATACCAGAAATGAATAATGCGGGCATATGATAAGAAAGTGCACCCGAGAGAATTCTGAGAGGAAGATCTGGTAATTAAGAAAATACTCCCAATTTAGAAATATTTTCAAGGGAAGTGGATGCCTAGCTGAGAAGGGCCATATGTTGTCAAGAAGGCTTTCTCGGGAGAACCGTTGATTTTAACTGAAATGGATGGAGAAGAATTGAAAAATCTCGTGAATTCTGATTCAGTTAAGAAGTATTATGTTTGAAAAAAAAAGAAAAAAATAAATGAAAATGAAAAATTAAGGTGAAAACCAGCAAATGGCGCCTTAGGTAGGTTAAAAAAGGGAGAGCTCAAGGCGAAAACCCGAAAAACTGTATCTTGAAGCAAAAGAAGGATCTAAGTTGAAAAACCGTTACGGGCAGCTCAGATAAATTTTGATATTGGGCCTCAGGCAAGTAGAATTACCCTCACGAGCACATCAGAAGGAGCTCCGGGCAATGATTCTATTTTGGTTGACAGGATCACGCGTCATTCATATAGTGGATATTTGGGGTTTTGCATTTCATGTTTTGTTTTCCCTTTTTCTCATGTTTGCCATGACTTTTCTAAAACTGTTCCAAGTCCTTAATGTCAATAAGATCATATTTTTTGTTTTCCATTCCTCGTCTTCTTATCGTTTTCATAAATATCATGCAAACAGGTTAACATAGACTTATGATAAACAAAAGATTTCTGAGCATTATTATGATCTAACCCTAAGAATGTAAGTGATTAGAAAACAGAATTAACTTTGATCTCTAGCTTTCTACATAATGTATGTCGAGGCACGAAGAAGGGGAGACTTTGAGCATAAGAATAAGATAACCAATGTCATACACCATTCTTACTTGTCTGAGAAAATATTCAAGACGACAATGGAGATCGCTCAGGTGAAAACCCGTAAGGGCGCCAAAAAAAGGTTCTATATAGGAAGAACCCGTAACTCTGAGATTTCAGAAGCTAAAAGTTCTATATAGAAAAGACTTGCGGCTCCAGGGTTTGAAAACTAACAGTTCTATATAGGAAGAACTCACAGTCGGAAGAATCCATCTGTGGCGCAGAAGTTTTTATATAGGAAAAACCTGCCGCGTTGAAGGCGAAGAGTTTTATATAGGAAGGACTCCAAGCTTTACCGTCTCAGAGTGAAAAGTTCTATATAGGAGGGACTCGTAACTCAAGACTTCAGAATGAAGGGTTCTATATAGGAAGAACCTATAGCTCCAAGATCAGAAGGTGAAGAAGTTTTACATAGGAAGAACTTACGAACCTGAAGATTCAGCTAAGGAAAAGTGGAGAGTTCCAGAAGAACACGTGATTCTGAAGCTACAAATAGGGAAGTCGGATAAAAATGAGTGCTTATGATCTTTGCTTTGTTCCCGTTCCACGGGAACAAGCAAAGAGGGGCAACTGTAATCACTCATTTTTATCTATTTTTTGTAAATATTGTAATGTATTAGTGTAATAATTAATTAATGATGTTGTTGCATGTTTACATATATGTGTATGTATATGTTATTAATATATATGATATATGTGTGTGATGTGTGAATGCATGCATGGTGCATATATATATATATATTATGTATTATATACCTATTAATAAGTGTTGTGGTGTATGTGTATATTTTACATATGCAATATGTGTATATTTATAATAATTATGTGTGATCAAATATATATGTTTGTATTAAATGCTTGAATGTATGTGTATGTTATATATATATGAGTGTGTGCGTATATGTATTATAGTTATTATTATTATTGTTATTATTATTAGTGTTGGGCTAAATTAAAATTAAATCCAAATAAATAAATATATTAAAACCCAAATATGAAGTCCACAGTCCAAGTTTACAAGCCCAAAATTATGAATTACATGGCCCATTTTTTGCCTGAACCAGAACCCTAACCCATCTAATTAACTAAATCCTAATTTCTATCCCTTTATGCTCAGCCAGCCAAGAGACATTGGATCAAATCTTGATCCAATGACCACGATTGAAAGATGAAGACCATCCAGCTGTCGCGTGTGATACACGCTCGAGGCGTCCAACTCCCTACGCGCGCGTGTGTAGCACGCGCGAGGCTCTTCGGTTTCCCAGACGCCACATAGCATCATCACGTGTAGTCACACCCTTCCAAGATTGCGTCTGAGCCATCCGTTCTTCCTACAATCTCGGCCGTTAGATCAGATCTAATCCAACGGCCACGGACGCGTCTGGCCGAACGGTCACCTCTGCCATGCTTCCTCCACCAGATCTCCAACCACCGCTTAGGGACGTACGAAGACAGAAAAAAGAGATTGTCAGTACCAAATCGTAAAATATATGTTTTTATGTATTATTTCTATAAAAAATTATCAGAGAAGACATATATGTATCAAACTCAGGAAAATTTGTAAGGACAATCAGTTTTCCAGCTTCCAAAAAATAAAAAACCAAAAAAAGGAAAAAATTCAGCTGTAATCTCTTTTATCTTTTTCTTCTCTTGCATACATATTTTTTCTTCACAAACGAAAATAAAAATAATAAAAACGAAAGGAAGGGGAATGGTTATACCTTATTCGGTTCTGCTTTCTCTTTTCCAGTAACAAGCTCTTGTTATGGGGTGAATCAGTTTTGGAAGCCAATGTATTAAACAAAAAGGGGGGAGGGCTTCGGTTCTTTTATAAAACAAGGTTTAGGTTTTTTGTTTATAAAATCCAGAGGCGAGTTTGGTTTTAAAAAAAAGAGAGAAAGAAGTTTATTTTAGGTGTTGTTTTGGGAGTTCACTAGCGCCGCCGAGCAACGGCCGGTGAAGGCAGGTGGCGGTGTATGCGACGGCGCACGACCATGTTTTGGAAAACCCAGACGAGTTCACCCAGAACTTATGAGTTTAGGGTTTTGAAATAAAAAAAGGGTTTAATCTTTAAGGGAAAGAAAAAATGACTAAAGTTTTAAAATTGGAGCCGGTTGGGTCTTTTTATAGACCTTTAATTTTTTTAATGGCCTAATTACGTAGTAAGGACCTCTGTCCTTCTTGATTTTTCAGTTTGAGCTCGTCCCTTGGTCCATTTACAACTCTAGTCTCTCATGGTTTTTAAAGTCGTTCAATTTACCCCCTAAATCAAAACCAATCAAATTTTAAATGGCAAAATTACCTCCCTAGTCATTCCGTGTTTTTGATATTTTCAGTTCAAGCTTGCCGCATGGGTTTTTTGCATATCCAGTCCTCGTAGGTTTTGTCTGGTTCTCAATTGGGTCCCTAAATGCGTTTTTTTATTTATTTAATTTTTGTTTTCTGATTTTGTTTTTATTTCATTTCAGCCCCCTTTGTGAAATTTAAATAATTATGTTTTTTTGTTTTTTTAGTATAGTTACATTGCTATCTAGTGTTTATATGTTTTTTTACATGTATATTTATTTGTGATATCATGCTGTTGTGTTTTAATTTGTTTTGTTCGTATTATATACATGTCTATTTTATATGTTGTGTTTTTAGTTTAATTTGCATATCATGTTCATATGTTAGCATGTTTTCTTTGTTTGTTTGTTTCGTACATTATGTTACATGTTAATTCAAGGCATGTTTAGTCTTGTTAATATCATATTTTTTATTTCCATTTTGTGTCTTAAATTGCATATCGGTGTGGTATTTGTGTACATTAATTTTAATATCATGTTGTTATATCATGTGTGCAAGTTGTGTTATGTGCTAAGCTAAGTATTAGTTTTTTTATGTTTTCATGTTGCTTTGATTTGTTAGTTTAGTATCATATTACATGTATGTCATGCATATGCTGCATTTGTTTTTTTTTTCGTGTTTAAGCATGTTAAGATTAATTAATTTAATTTTGGAAGCATGTTTTTTTGTTTATACTTATGTCTTTTGTTATGATATGTTATGTCATTCTTGTTCGTATATTTTATTGTCTTAGTTTAATATTATGGTATTCATGTTTTTATGTTTAATACCATGTCAATGTGAATGTATGTTTTGTCATCATGTTCATATAGATTTATCATGTATGGGTTTTTTAGTTTAGTATTTTGGTGTTTATGTTTTTTATGTCATTGTGTTTATTTTAATATGTCTTGTTAGTATAATGCCGTGTTAAATTCTATTTGTCTTTGATATGATATATTTGTTAAGATTGCATAACGGAATATTAATTGTCAATGCGGCGCCATTTTATTCGAGCGTAAACGTGGTCAGTATCAAACGCAGTGATGGTGGTCTATCGGTTTATTCTCGAATAACGGGACCCTTAAAATTTACTCGCACTTATAACCGAGTTTTAATTTAATCGTCTCTTTAATCCGGAAAGTTTAATATTAATAAAGCGGTAATTATTAAAGTACCAATTTTGGGCGGTATGGGGTGCTAATCATTTTCCATCCGTAACCGACTCTCAAACCCAACATTTTTAAAATCTCTGGTTTCATGGTGTCCGGCCTACCTCAGTGGCCGGTGGCGACTCTATTTTTCAATAAAACACAATTTTTCTAAAAATCCTGCGGAATACATAATTTTAAATACTCGAGAGACCCTTAACACTTCGAAAACCTTCTTCTTTTTAGCGAAAACACCCGTAGGAAAGAAAGGATATCGCTACAACACGCTTTGTTACTCTTTTATTTCATCGTTACTATATCTTACGAGTATTTCACAACATTTTTGTGATATTGCAGCCGTTTGGTCAGATTGCAGTGCTGGAAGATGGCGATCTCAGCCTTTTCGGTAGCCTGTTGTTAATTGTTATCAGTTTATGAACAAATATTTAATAGAGAAAAAACACTTGTTTTGATCGTTTTTTTTTTTTGTATGTCTTTCCAATATATCAGAATCTAGGGCAATCTCAGCATATGTGGCCGAAAAGTTCAAGGAAACCGGCAACGATCTCATCCGGCACCAAAGCCTGAAAGAGGCCGCCGAGGTCAAAGTGTGGATGAAGGTTGAATCCCAGCAATACCACCCTGCGATTTAGCCGATCATCTTCGAGTTCTTCGCGGCACCACTCCAGGGAAAATCCCCGGATCAGGCAACCATCGATGAGAACATGGAGAAGCTAGGCAAAGTAGTAGACGTATATGAAGATAAACTTAGCCTCACCAAGTACCTTGCCGGCGATTTCTACAGCTTGGCCGATTTGTTCCACTTGTCTTTCACTTACTATTTAATGAAAACCCCACGCGCTAATCTGATAAATGAGCGCCCCCACGTTAAAGCTTGGTGGGAAGATATTTCTTCAAGGCCTGCTTTCCAGAAGGTGGCTTCGGATATGAATTTCGGCGAGAATGGGAATTGAACACAACTTTATTTTATGAAATATTTTAAACTAGTTTTTGGTATGGAAATTGTAATAATTTTCAAAATGTGATGCTTGTTGTTTTCTTTCTTCTGTGATTATTATGGAGTAGTACTGATATCTATGCAGAAGATTCTTCTGATCTCAATATTGGCTGTATTAACTGCTAATTATTCATACACTTTCATGAATTTAAAAATGGAAAGCTTTTTACATGTATATCATAATCATCCACTTGTGAAACCACGTGCATTGAATCGCAGTATTATATCATTATAATACTCCAGAGAAGCTCGTTCTTGCTCATCAAGTTGTCCGAGTTTTTCCAAAAACCAATTTGGACATAACTGTTTTTTTTCCTGCCGAATGCTGCTAGAAAATGGTGACCTTGTGGGTTTCCTTTTTGACATTATAATCTTCCAAACCTAAACTTTTGACCCCTTATATACAGGGTAACCCTCTCAATTCAATTTTCTCCATTTATAATATTAGAATTTGAATAATTAATTTTGTTTAAGTGACCAAACACTTCATTCTACTAGGCCGATCAATTGTTGGTAGTGAGATCTTTAAATAAAAGTAAGTTCTCCTATGAACAAAAATCTTTTTCCCCTTTTTACTCCTCTATTTATACCTCTACATTAAAAAAAAAGTAGGTTTAGGATTAAGATTTATAGTTAGGGTTTAAAAAATTATAGATAAAATATATTTTTAAAGAATTTAAAATTTAAAGTTAAGATTTGAAATTTAATTTTTTAGTATTAGGGTATAAAAAGGTGCACATAAAATGACAATTTTACTTTAAGAACTAATGAAGTTATCATTTGACCCAACATTTATAAATGGAATTTAATGCTTTCAAGTCGAAGGAAAACGGTAGTTTTGATCTAATTATGCGGAATGCGCCAAAATGTCAAAAGAAGCATGCATCTGGTTTGGTCAAAGAACCCAACAGCTCAATCCTGCCACCTTCACCTAGGCTATTATGATAGTTTTGAAATTTAGTGGAATGGATTTGGACCACAGTCATATCATAACGTCAAAAAAGCTTAACCTCAACTGCAGTAAATTGCTGCCATGCATGATGCATCAGAGAAGTTGGTCTATCATGAAATCTTGAAATGTGAGTTTGTTCTCATTATTGATCTCAGGCCGGAAAGCAGAAGAGAATCCATTAATTTTCCTTCTAGGAACACGAGTCTAGTGACAGACATTTGGTCGTAAAATCTTAAGCAATGTTTGCTCATGGTGGGCACAGCTGCAATGAACATGTTCCATTGCAATATGAACATATTAGGACTTGGACATGCAGGGTAAGGGGTTTGCTAATGGTTGATGAAACTTTTCCTAGGGTTCCAATTCCAATGAGCTAAAACCAAGGTCCATGTTTGTCATTAATTAATCCCATGTTTCATCAATGTGCTCACTTTCTCATGTCCTCCTCCTCATCCCATCTCCCCGTATCTGCAAGCAAATCGGACAACACAAGAAAGTAAGAACCGCTAGCTAGCTGGCCCCAACTGTACATTTGAACTTATAAGCAATCTGTCCAGCTAACTCAATTCCAAATTTCCATGTGTCCTACAAGCAGTGATCCCCGGATGGGCCTCGCGGGCTCAAAAGACATGTCCTGGATAAATCTAAAAGCATCTTCCACGTGCTAAGAGATGGGTTTTACACGCATCAGCCAGACATGCAACCAAACAAAAGTTAAACACTCAAGCTTAAACCCATATTGTTCCATCCTAAAAACACGCCAAACCGCCTGCTCCCCGCTATTTAGCTAAAGCTAGACCGTCAACTCCGTATATTGAAAGTTCATTACGATAGCTCTGGTTTTATTTGAAGAAAACACAGAATTGAGTCGAGTAAAAGGGTAAGGAAATAAGCCAGGACTGAGAACAAAATTATTGGTAAGGGAAAATTATGCGCATCCGAGGAATCGAACCCCGGTCAATACCGTGGGAGGGTACTATGATACCACTACACTAGATGCGCCAGGTTAGCATCAGCGACCCTTCAAATGAACAATTTTATTATTTTAGAAGGTAAGGTAGCCAGCCCAGCGTATGAAAAGACTAATAAACTCGATCGTAATATACTACTCCTTTCATCCCAGATATGTGTAGTGTAAAATAATTTAAATGACAAGTTTACCTTTAGAAAATTAACTTTTGTTTTTGTTGAAAAACTAAAAAAAATAGAAAAGTAAATTTGTATTAAAAAAGTTGGATGAGTTTTTCAAAGTGATAAGATACACATGCTGTGTAAAACTAATTTTACAGAAGCCTGTGTATTTACACTATAAAAATTCAAATCCTAAATTCCTAAACCTAACCCTAAAAAATTAAACCCTAAACCTTAAACCCTAAACGGTAAATTCTAAACACTAACCTTAAATTCTAAATCATACAACCTAAAACTAAAACCCTAACCCCTAAAACTAAAAGGCACGTGTAAATTAAAGTTTACATGGCCTGTGTATCAAAGTTTTTTCTTAATTTGAGTGAGATAATTTTAAAACACAAAGGTGATAATTTTATTAGGACAAAAAGAGTATGATACTTGAATTTAACAAAAGAATTTTTATGGTGATAACATTTGGACTTGTATTTTTACATACGAAGAATAGAGGAACTAAGTTATTATCGAAGGTGATGCTGCGATAACTGTATCTAAACTAAATGTTTCACAATTGGATCTTTTAGTTGCGGATTTTTATCTTCGAAATCTGATTAATGGACTCGTTCATAATAGACATATAAAGGTTTAGTTTGTGAAAAGATCAGCTAACAGGAACATAATCAAAATTGAGGGTTGGGAATAAATATAAATATTTGAAAAAATAAAGAAGAGAAATTTATTACTATTCCATTTTTAATTATATGTATAATACATTTAGGGATGGCAACGGGGCGGGGCGGGTTTTTGGCCGCCCCAAACCCGCCCCGATATATTAATCCCAAAACCCGATCCCGCCCTGCCCCGGAAATAAAATAATAATTTACCCGCCCCGCCCCGATTATAAACTCTAAACCTGACCCGACCCGACCCGACTCGAAAATGTAAAAATATATTAAATTTTATCGACGATAAATGTTAGATTCGATCGAACGACCATTATATTTACAAAATATAAATTTTACAGACTTTAAACTATATAAAAAATAAAATAAAACCAATTAAATTACTCATATGAAGAAAAAAATATATATTTAAAAAAAATAAACTCAACCATTGACTTTTAGAATTAGATATGTTAAAATTCAAACAATATCTAACAAAAATTTACGATAAACACAAACTAAAAAAATAGCTTGAAACTCCTAAAACTATTTATATATAGTGGTATTTTTATAAATATAATAAAATAAATAAATAAATAAAAATATTAGGGCGGGGCGAAGAATTTTCATATCATACCCGAACCCGCCCCGACCCAACTTTACATTTTTAAATACCCGCCCCGATCACCGAAAATCATAAGAAAAAATCTGATCGGGTCGAGTCGAAATACACTGAGTCGAGTCGAAGACGAATAATTTTGTCATCCCTAAATACACGTAAAAAAATCAGGAGAAGAAGGAATTGGGCTCCACCCACCACTTCAATAGTTCTGTCCTTGTGTTAATATAGTGGCTTATGAGTTAGCTCGGTGGACGCTTACAATTAATTCTCTGTATTACTTTGACATATTAAATGTACTAATAGTACAAGGATTTGAACATATTCTAATATCTATTTATCTAAAACTAAAAAAAAAAGACAAACAACACTATTAGTCGCTCAACTTTTAACGTGTTTTTGGTTTGATCAATGAAATTTTAATCACTCAACTTTTAACATATTTTTGGTTTGATCAATGAAATTTTAATCACTCAACTTTTAACATGTTTTGGATCAATAAAGTTTTAAATGGGTATAATAGCACATTTAATTATTAATATTTATACATTAAAATAAGTCTAAAACAGACTATACATTATAATATTATATATTAAAAATATTATTAGATGAATACGGTTTATCACGTCATTCGTTACTATTAAATAAAAAAACTTTTCATCTTAAGATTTAATAATATGATAGTAAAGAAAAATTATGCGCATCCTAAGAATCAAACCCCGGTCAATACCGTGGGAGGGTACTATGATGCAACTACACTAGATGCGCCCAGTTGACATCAGCAATCCATATACTTAAAAATCGACTATGTTTTTATTTTTAGAAGGTAAGGCAGCCAGCCCAGCGGAGAAAAAGATTTAATTATTTTTTGCCTACTCCTCTTTGATGAAATTGCATTGCATATCACATTTAAGTTATGACTCCGAATATCAACCGTAAAACATACATGAAAGATAAAAAAAATGCAGATGGCTGTTAATACAGCAAATTGATGTCATAATCTCTTAGGATTTTGCTTTTAACAGTTTAAAGGCAATTGGAAGTTATGTTGCCTTTTGTTCCTTAAGTCATGCAGGTCAAATTACATCACTTAAACGTTCCATTTTCCCCAGGACTAATGTCCTTTATGCCTCGTAGTAATCTGCAATTACATACCATCATTATCATTTACCTTGTCGTTAAACTGTGGATTGTTTTGATTTCGAAATGTGGGTGACTTTCTTCATGCAGTTTACTGGCCATATCCGTACCAGTTTTGTAAATAAGATTTCACTACTGCTCCTTTCACTTAAGGTTATAGAATTTAGTAGGTGTTGTTAGTTCTGGATTTATACTGCAAATACTTCATTCATCCATTCCTACGGGCTTAGCACTTTTGTAGTAATCGAGTGTCACTGTTGTCCAAAAGACTAAATATCAAATGCACAAATAGTACAAGGACTTTAACATATTTTAACATTTAATTATCCGAAAGTAAAAAAAAATGATATACAACACCATTAGTCATTCAACTATTAGTGTATTTTTATTTTGATCATCGATATAGGGATGTAAACGAACTGAACGTTTAGTGAACCGTTCAGCGGGAACTTTGTTTATTTATTAATCGAACGAACATGACTAAGATTTTTTTTCTCGTTTAATTAAAGGAACGAATACAAATAAAGGGCTCGTTCGTTTATTTACTTTCGTGAACGTTCGGTAATCCGTTCATTTATGTTCATTTAAATTTATTTACATATGTCTATTTATATTTATTAGTTTTCATAACAAAAGTGTTATATTTTAAACAAATTGATGTCATAATCTCAATGTTCGTTTGTGCTCGTTTGTGTTCGTTTGCGCTTTTTTATCATTTTAATAAATGAACACGAAAAGCCGCATTTCTTGACGAACGAACACAAACAAAAAATTATGTTTGTTTAATTATTCGTTTATTTGTTCGATTAAAATTAAACGAACGAATATGAACATACCCTCGTTCATGTTCCTTCGGTTCGTTCAGACCCGGCTAAGAGCAGGAGCACCCTGAGCCTTTCTCAGGCCCCACTCTCCTGTGGCCTCATAGAATGGGCATATGGGGACAGCTTGTAAACAAATTCAATCCTTTTACCATTACTTGTAAACAATTTCTTTCATAAAATGGGCTCCACTTTGTATCATTTGACGCCGACCTCCAATACTTTTACTGCCAATTAGTTATAAACAATTGAAAAAAATTCTAAACGGTATTATATTGAAAACAAAAGGCTAAACTATAAAATAAGTACTTAAATCATGTCTCTTTTTTTGTAATAAGTACTTAAAGTATTTTTTGTTTGAAATAAGTGTTTAAACTTTTATTTTGGCTGAAATAGGTGTCTAAACTTTTATTTTTGGCTTGTTTTAAAGTCAATTTTGGCACCTACTTGGGCACCTATTTCAACCAAAAATAAAAGTTTAGGCACCTATTTAAGCCAAAAAATAATTTAGGCACTTATTTCAGCCAAAAATGAAACTTTAGGCACCTATTTCAGCCAAAAAATACTTTAGGCATCTGTTGGAAAAAAGAGGCATAGTTTGGGCACTTATTTTGTAGTTAAGCCAAAACAAACCATGCTGATCATTTATTTTAGGCTTAATATGCAAATAGGTGCCCAAACTATGCCCTTTTTTCAGTTAGGTGCCCAAACTATTTTTTTGGCCAAATAGGTACCTAACGTTTCATTTCGTGACCTATTTAAGGTTCTCCGTTAATTCTCACCGTTAAAAGACACGTGTCATCTTATGAAAATTCCAAAATTATATTAAAAATAAATAAAAATATATCCTTAAATTTTCAAATATTCCCAAAATAGTCTCAAATCCCTAAAACCCCCAAATCAGACCACTCGCGCCGGCGACAGAAAGAAGCGCCCTCCCCTCGCCGAACAACCCACATGCCGTGTAACACCCTTAACGTATACTCGTAAGCCGAATATACATTAAAGATGTTACGGAGTCATTGCAAGAAATCTTGACTTGTAATTTTTTTTCACCAAAATTCATCTTGCAGTTTAACCCCTTCTCGGTTTTGAATTAAAAACTATGTCAGTCTATTGCAGCTAGTTTTGACCATGAATTGGTTTATAAAACTCATAATTGATTTACTGAAATAAAAATATAATTCAGGGTGAAAACCATGTACACTGCATATACCATTTCTTGATTTTAATTTTTTTCTTTTTTTACGCAATCAGGGTTAAACAACATTTTAACCATACCAAAGATTTTGCTATTGTTAACAATTCGTATTTATAAACTTATCCATCCATAAAAGCATATAATTACATTGAAAACTTATGTTGTAAACAGTTTAACTTTAAAATACTACATGCCCTCTAGTCTATCAAATTATGGTAAAGACGTACTTACTGAGCTTATTGTAGTAACTTGATTTTTTCCCTAGTTTCTGCTCCTCTTCGATAGATAATTTCCAGGAAACCTACGTGTGACATAAAGCACACGCTAAGTATGAACTTAGTGAGGCAGTTAAACTTATTTATTTTAAAAACATGAAATAGTGTAATATAGTATGTTATATATAAAAGTGCATTTCGTTTCTCTATAACATGACAAGTATATCACGATATACCTATGTCATGTATCATAACTATCATATAAATCATGTTATTATTATATAAAATATTCTCTATCATGGACATGCTTTCATCATGTAATCATTTACATAAACATGTACTCTATCATGGTCATGCTTCTTATGCCATCATTTGCCTAACATGTATTCTATCATGTATCATGTATCATTTCTATCATATATCAATAACATTTCTATCTCGTATGTCATTTACTTCTCAGTCATGTAACATGTAACTTCTTTTTCATGTATCATGTAATCATGTAACATCTGTATCGTGTATTGTTGCGCGTAATAAGTGCTACGCAAATGTGCAAGTATACACGTCGCAAGTTATAGTATAAAAGATATCGTCTCCACAGGGATTGGTGCCACTTCAAGAATCTAGTCTCTTGCAATCAGTAAAAGTAAAAACACAAGTAAAGGATTATAGAAGTTTTAACTAATAACTAATCTAGAAAGCAATTAAGTAAAAGAAAAGATGAATTCGAATGAGAGAGATAGGCTAGGTTATCGTGAGTTGAGGTGTGATAGCCAATTGGATTGTCTTGGTAAAAGAGTGCATGGGCAACTCGGTTGCCGTGGCGACTTGCTGTGGGGTTGCCTTGGCAACTAATTGATGGTTGCTTGGGCGACTAGTTGGGCAACTACTTGGGCGATCGGGCAGCAACTTCAAGGTTCGGCGGAGCGTTCTTCAATGGTTTCTTCTTATCCCTAAGTCGAAACTCTAGCTACTTGTGCATGCCTTGATAATACATCCTGCGTGAATCAAGGGTGAACAACAACCAATCTTGCGCTCCTCTTAGCCGTTGAAATCCTTAACTTATTCCTAAGCGGGATTAATCTTCACCATCATTGGATTGCATAAAGATCATATTCATTCGTTTCTTGAATCTAACTCTCCCGATATTAGATAAATGGATAAAATCACGAGATCCTCTCCCAATTCACTCGCAAACAAGAATAAAAATCAAGAATGAATAAACCTTGAAATAGAAAAGTGCAAACTCTTATTACCTAAACAAAAACCAATAGTTTCTCACAACCACAAAACACAATAACCATAGCCAAGTAAGTTTAGTTCATAGCTAGGTTCCAAAGAAACACAAGATAATTAATCCCTAGCATGAACCCAATCGAACAAAGATGAAGGAAGAGGCTTGTCGAAATCCTCCTTGCCCTTGATGCTTGTCGAAAATTCTCTCCTCTTGCCCTACTTGGACTTGCCAAAATTTCCCTCTTGCTCTCCCCCCGAATTGTCGAAATCTCCTTGATATTTATAGGGCTAGGCCAAAGTCCTTCTTTGAGGAGGAGTTTGAGTTGGAATTAAATTATCTTTAAAGAATATAATTCTTTATTATAATTTTATTCCTATTAGAACTTCTCCTATCCTCTTGGAATTTAATTCTTCTTTAATCTCTGCATGGCAATCAAATTCCTTTGGGCTTGGACCTTGCTCCATGTCATCTTGGGCTTGTAAAATCATGAATTTCGACATCCATATTGCTTTTGGTCTTTGTCGACAAATGCCATGGCAACTGGCTCAGCGTCTCCTTCATGCACCGCCCGCAACTAGCTCGGCATATCCTTCATGCATTGCCCTGCAACTAGCTCGGCATTGCTTTGGCAAGTGATCCTGCACATACATACACAAAAACACACCAAAGCAGCATCTATTTCCACAAAAATCACCAAGTTATGTAATCAAGCTCAACAATTGAAGGAATCATGGATTAATGCATGAATAGCTAACTATGCAACTAATATGAGCCTAAGTCTAACAATAATATGAGTAAAAGGGTAAGAAAAATAGTACTTTTGAACACTTATCACACCCCCAAACTCGAACTATTGCTTGTCCTCAAGCAATGCAAACTCATAATTACCGCCAAGACTTCAAATTTTCACAAACTTAGCTTTGAACTTGATTTCAATTCTCTGAACGGGCACAAAGTATGATTGGTTTTTATTTTTCAAAAACTGATGAATTACTCGGAATCAAACTATAATGCTTGTGAGTGTGTGCGGAGTTGTGTGCAAGTTGATTTTTCAGATTCTATGCAAACAATAGGTTTTCAAATTACTTCATTGGGTTCTTTTTAACATGTTTTAACTAGAGCCAATTTCGGGCACCTCTAGTGTTTTATTTTTAGTTTTCTTAAGTTAATTTAATCGACTAGAGCCGGTTTCGGGCACCTCTAGTTAACCGAAAAAATTTTAACGCCTCCTAGAGCCAGTTTCGGGCACCTCTAGTGATCAATTTTTTTAGCATATGCTAGAGCCAATTTCGGGCACCTCTAGCATTCATCCAATTTTTATTCTAATCCCCCAATTAGTTAATTATCAACCTAAGTTTACTAGAACTCCTTAAATCAATCAAACCACAACAGTGTTTCATCAAATTTAGCATCATAGTAAAATTCTAAGTTTTTCATGGTTATCCTATAATAAAAATTCTATCAATTAAGTGCATTGGTAAAGTCATCATTGAATATTCATCAAATCTAAGCAATTCTTGTTCCAATTTAAAGGCATGGCAAGCAATTTATGTATCCTAAATGTAATGCTTAAAATTAATGTAACTAAACATGGTAATTACTAATAACAATCCCCCCCAAACTCGAGTGAGGCATTGTCCTCAATGCATGCATAAAAATAACGAAAAATAACAATAAAAATAAAAATGCATACGAGGACTTACTCCGAGAGTTCGTCATCGTAGATGATTAGTTTCCTTCTAGTTGGCGTCTTGATTTTCTTGCTTGAACGCAATGGTTGTTTTCTTGTTGCCGTGGTGGAATCGATCCTCGTGATGGGGGTTGTCCTCATCATCCTCTTCATCAATGTCAATGGCTTTTCGTTTGGAGGATTCAATTGGTGCGGTCTTTATTGGTTCAATGGAGACTCGTCCGAATCTGAAAAATCGAAAAATGATTCCGTAGGAGTTGATTCAGCATTGGTGCTTTACCTTGGCTTTTTCAGTGGTTGCCGGGCGTTGTCGTGGTTGGTTGCCGTGGCGTCGCCTTCCTTGGTTGCAGTGGCAAGGATATCGGCGGAAATATTGGGAACGGCACACGGTTGTCCGGTACCTTTCTAGGATGACTTGGGTGATGGCATTGTTGTACTCCTTCATGTACCGCATGAACATTAGTTGCCGATCTTCAATTTGCCTTAGGCGGCTTTCCAATGGGTGCAAAAGTGCTTCAATGTGTCCCGGGATTAATGGCCGAGTTGCCCTGGCGTTAGGTGCTTGGGCATTAGGGATTGCCGCGGCGCGGGAGTTGTTTTTGTGACAATTGGGGGCCTTGAAGAATCTCCCGGTGCCTCTCCCATTAGCTTCCGGATTAGTGCTTGATTCCAACCAGACCTGGGTAGGGCTTTTTCATCGGTGGACTCACTCGGGACATGCATCTCCTTGCAAAGATTGGAAATTAAGCAAGGGAAGAAAAGATAACCCTTATCTTTTGAGCTGCATACAAAAATCTCATCGCAAATAATTTTTCCAATGTTAATGATGCGATTATGCAAAATAGAATGTATGAGCAAAAGACGTGGTATATCAACGGTAGTATTGTGTGTGGAGGGCATTAAAGAAGTTTTAACAAACTTATTCCATAGTTTTGCCTCGGGTTTTAGCCGAAGCGATTTACCGTGCCCTTGTATTTACCGTCGTTCCAATGAGTTCCTGGTTGAGTGAGTTCTTGAAGCACCTTGTCGAGTTGCTTGGGATTGATTTGGTCAACGAAGGCTTGATGCTCGTCATTCTCAATGTAAAGTCCGTAAAAGGTGTTGATGCTTTCGGGACTTATAAGTATGGCCTTGTCACGAACAAAAACATAAGGATTATCCGGGTTAGGTGAGTGAGCATAGAATTCTCTTACCCATGAGATGTTACCCGTTCCGGTTGATGGCAAAAGATTTGCCACTTTTGATGTGCAATCCTTTTGAAGATGAATGGTTCAAGGCCGAAATCTTGAGATCTGAGTATTCAAAGCCTTGTTCTTCATGAATCTTTCGGCTTTCAAACTTGGATTGAAATCTTTCTTGAACTGCCGGTGTAGCAAACTTCTTGTATCTTGGTTCTTTGGAGGAACTTGGATGAACTAGAAGTTTAATCTTGGATGCCATGTATGATCTTGGTTGTGAGTAAAAACAAAGAAAAGAAAAGAAACTAAAAAGTTGCAAGATAGAAAGTAGGAATAGGTTAAGGGTGATGGGTTTTATAGAAAAGATAGGTGGGTGGGATTAGGGAAATCGACAATTGGGTTAGGGTTTGGTAGGAATTTTTTTTTAAAAGGGTTTTGGTTAGGATGAATTGGAGGCTTTATATAAGCCTTAGATTCAGCCCATTAGTTTCCTTGTTGAAGATGTTTTCCTACTTGGTTTAGAATTCCTTCTTTCTCTTGAACTTCCTTTCCTACAATTCAAAAACAAATCAAATAAGGATTAAAATTAAAGATAAACTAATAAAGAAAATAAATAAAGATGTGTAATAGGATTCTTAGACTTGAATAAAAAAAATCTATCCTAAAACTACTAATAATCGGCAAAATAATAAAATAATAAAAAAAATAATAATCGAAAAAAAAATGAAAAATAAATAATTAAATAATCGACAAAAACAAAAATAAAAATAAATAAAAATAAAAATAAAAATATCAAAAGGGAGAGCATGCTCATGCATCTCCTAAATTGACCACTTCCTTGTTACGTTCCACATGGGCACCATTGTAGTGCTTCAATCTTTGTCCATTAACTTTGAATTCATGGTTGTCAGAGATGGACTTGATTATCACTGCACCGTGGGAGAATGGTTTGACGACTTCGAATGGTCCCGACCATCTTGATTTCAACTTTCCCGGGAAAAGTTTTAGCCGAGAATTGAATAGGAGAACTAGTTGCCCTGGCGTGAATTGCCGTGGCAATAGTTTCTTGTCATGCCATCGCTTTGTTTTCTCCTTGTAGATTCGTGCATTGTTATAGGCGAGTGCACGAAATTCTTCTATCTCATTGAGATCCATCAAGCGCTTTTGTCCGGCACTTTCCCAATCCATATTCACGGTCTTGATTGCCCAAAGACGCCTTGTGCTCGATTTCCACCGTAGATGACATGTTTTACCATAGACAAGCCGGAAGGGGGACATACCTAATGGTGTTTTGAATGCAAAGTCACGATATGCCCAAAGTGCGTCATCTAGTCTTAATGACCAATCCTTCCTTGAGGGATTTACAACTTTCTCGAGTATTCCCTTCAACTCCCGGTTGGAAATTTCTGCTTGCCCGTTGGTTTGTGGGTGATATGCCGTGGCGATCTTGTGTGATATGCCGAGCGTTGCAACATCTTGGCAATTAGTCTGTTGTCAAAATGCTTGCCCCGTCGCTGATAATTGCTCTCGGCATCCCAAACCGTAAATATGTTTTTCTCAGAATCGCTGCACGGTCTTGGAATCGCTCGTTGGGAACTGCAGCTGCCTCTACCCATTTAGACACATAGTCGACGGCGTAGTAAGATGTAGAGGTTGCCGAATGAAGATGGGAAAGGTCCCATAAAATCGATCCCCATACATCGAACAGTTCCACCTCGATGATGTTCTGGAGTGGCATCTCATGTCGCCTAGAGATATTGCCCGTCCTCTGGCAACGATCACATTGCTTGTAAAAGTCTTGGGCATCTTTGTACAATGTTGGCCAATACAAACCGGATTGCAAGACTTTGGCCATGTACGAGTTCCTCCAAAATGTCCTCCATAGGGTGAAGAATGGCATTGCCGAGTACATTCTGTTGTTTCTTCTTCGTGGACACATCGACGTATAACCCGATCTGCACATTGTTTAAACAAAAGAGGCTCGTCCCAAAAGTAATGCTTAGCATTATGGCGGAACCGCTTCTTCCCTTGGTGAGTAATGCCATACGGAAAAATACCACAAACAAGGAAGTTAACTAAATCTGCGTATGTATTATTGCCGGGGCATGTGCCGCCGTAGTGTCTGCTCCCAAAATTGCTGAGGCGTGCTCGCCAAAGACCGCTGCGGCGTCAAGAGTTGCCGAGGCGTGTGCTTCCATGGTTGCCGAGGCGCCATGGGCTGTCGAGGCGCCAAGGGTTGCCGAGGCGATTAGAATTTGTTCATCCGGGAATGCATCGCATATCTCTAGATCCGCGTCCTCTTCCCTATTGCGCTTCCAAACGTGATAAGTGATCGCCACTTGATTTTCTTGCTCTTTCCTGTCCTAATTTCAATATCAAATTCTTGTAAAAGTAATATCCAACGAATCAAACGAGGTTTAGCATCCTTTTAGCAAATAAGTATTTGATTGCCGAATGGTCCGTATGAACAATTACCTTTGTACCAATTAAATAGGATCGAACTTGTCAAATGCGAAAAACTACAGCTAGTAACTCTTTTTCCGTTGTTGTGTAATTCACTTGAGCATCGTTAAGAGTTTTACTAGCGTAGTATATCACATGGAAGGTCTTACCTGCGTGCGTTGGCCTAGGACTGCTCCTACCGCTGAAATCACTTGCATCACACATGAGCTCAAAAGATAGCGTCCAACTGTGGAACAACAATGGGTGCCGAGGCAAGCTTTTTCTTTAGGGTTTCAAATGCTTGAGTGCAAGAATCATCAAAATCAAGACTTTATCCTGTTCAAGCAGATTACACAAAGGTTTAGTGATTTTAGAAAAGTTATGAATGAACCTCCTGTAAAAACCTGCATGTCCGAGAAAACTTCAATTCCTTTTTAACCGAATTTGGTGGGGGTAATCTCTCGATCACGTCCACCTTGGCTTTGTCTACTTCAATTCCTTGGATGAAATCTTATGGCCGAGCACTATTCCTTCATCTACCATAAAGTGGCATTTCTCCCAATTGAGGACTAAATCCGCTTTTTCGCATCTTGCCAACACCCTCTAAATTGCCGAGACAGCCGTCCGGTCATTACCAAAAACCGAAAAATCATCCATGAAGATCTCAAGGAAGTCTTCGACCATGTCCGAAAGAGCGCCATCATGCATCTTTGGAAGGTTGCCGGGCGTTACATAATCCGAACGGCATCCTTCGGAAGGCATAAGTACCGTATGGGCATGTGAAGGTTGTCTTTTCTGATCTTCTGGTGCTATGGCAATCTGATTGTAACCTGAATAACCATCAAGAAAACAAAAGAAAAGGGTTTACCCGCAAGACGGTCAAGCATTTGATCAATAAAGGGTAATGGGAAGTGATCTTTCCTAGTGGCTTTGTTTAGCTTTCGATAGTCCATACAAACCCTCCAACCGGTCACACCCCTGGTTGGGATAAGTTCATTATTTTCATTGCTTACCACCGTTATACCTCCCTTTTTTCGCACACATTGTACCGGACTTACCTACGCATTTCATCGGAGATAGGGTATATAATGCCGGCGCAAGCCATTTGATGATTTCTTTCATTACAACCCCTTTCATGGCATGATTCAGTCTCCTCCGGGCCTCAATTGAAGGTTTGTGATCATCTTCCAACAAGATCTTGTGCATGCACACCGCCGGCTAATTCCTTCAAGTCGGCAATTGTCCACCCTATTGCCTTTTTATGTAGCTTCAACATGTTGATCAGCTTCTTTTCCTCGCTCAGTCAGTAACTTAGAGGAAATAATTACAGGTAATGTATTATCGATCCCTAAGTATACATATTTTAGTTGATCCGCAATTGTTTCAACTCAAGAATTGGTGGATTTTCGATGAGGGTTTTTCGATCTTACCTTCCTTACCCGAGTAGTCCAAAGGGTTCAAAGTATGTACCGGGTCGATTGACTAGCCAATTTGCCTCCTCTTCGGTTGTTCCTCATCGACCGCTCTTCATACTCCTCAGTTCCTCTTGATCGGCAATGTAGTTGCCGAGGCAACTAAATTCTCATCGGTTAAACTCGCGCCCGTGGCATGAAGTAGTTGGCATTCTTCCGATCATCGGCATGCCTTAGTGTTTGGAACACATTTAGTTTTACCGCTGGTCATTCACCCTCATTGTGAGTTCTCCTTTTCAACGCCGAATCAAGGTTCTCCCCGCCGCTAGGAATGGTCTCCCGAGAATGATAGGTGCATGCTCATCCGCTTCACAATCCAAAACAATAAAGTCAGCGGAAAAATGAATTTATCAACTTTACCAAGATGTCCTCGATTTTTCCCTCTCGATGCACATAGGATCTGGCTTCGCTAGCCGCAGATAATCATTGTAGGTCTTGCCTTCCCGATTCCTAGTTTCGAAAAACCGATTTAGGCATCAAGTTTATGCTAGCCCCTAGGTCGCATAGTGCTTTCCCGACATAGTGATTTCCAATAGAACAGGTATTGTGAAACTTCCGGGATCCTTCAACTTGGGCGGCATGCGACAGTAACATTGCCATGCATCCTCTCGTCATGCAATCGCTTTCAAACTCTCCTAGCCTTGTTCTCTTGGACACAATGTCTTTAAGAAACTTGGCATAGTTTGGCATTTGTTCAATTGCTTCCACCAATGGCAAGTTGATGTGGACTTGCTTTAGGATATCAAGAAACTTCTTGAATTGGTATTCTTGCTTTTGTCGCCTAACCTTTGTGGAATGGTGGTGGAAGTCGGATATCTTCTATCCTTTCATTGGTTTGAAACCCGATTGACGGCATTGCCGGGACATCCGAGTTGCCGGCGCGCTTATCAACCGGGTTGCCGAGGCATGCTTATCGCAAGACGCCGAGGCGCCATCGGTCGCCGAGGCATGTTTATTGCCGCCGCCGCGCGCAGCAATTCCTGGTTCAAAGATCCGAGACTTTGCCGCCAGGTTCGCCTTGATCTTTTGTGGAGTTTTGTTTGACGAGCGGGTTTGAACCTCTCTAAGTTGTTGGCCACTTCGGTGGTGATTGCCTTACATTGCTCATGGCCGCCTTTGCGACTTCAAGATCGCTTAGGTAAACCTCCTTGTGGTCTAGTGTTCAGATTTTGAGCAAATTGTCCGACTTGATTTTCCAATGATTTGATTGCCGCCTTGGTTTTGCAATCTCATCTCGGTCCTCGTTAATAAAAGCATCAGCTTTTTTATGAAATTACTATTCTCACCATATAAGATTCAGTTTTCATCATAAAAGCATTTAGAGAATTTTCCAAAGAACTAGATGTTGTCGGTTGTTGCCGCGCATCCGCTGTCGTGGCATATTCTTGCCGAATCCCGATGCTTGTGCATTCTGATTGTTCCGCTTAGAGCATTGTTGGGATTACTCCATGAAAAATTCGGGTGCTTCTTCCAAGCTGGATTGTATGTATTTGACATCATGTTGTTGCCCCGATTGTAATTCCCACATAGAAGCTAGATTCCGGATTCTCGCATACATTCGTAAGAATTATGGTTATCACCACATAACTCACAAAAAGAATCCATTACCTTGACTTCATGTGTGTTGTTTGGTTTTTGCATGTTCGACCATCTTGGTTAAAGCGCCAATTGTGCCGAAATTGAATCTGATGATCCTAGTTCATGTATTGTGGCTTGGCGCCTAACCCTCCTCTTCTAGTAGATGGGAATTGATAATCATTCTTGGCCAGCCTGCTTAAAATTTGCATTGCTTCCTCCGGCGACTTATCTAAGAGTATGCCGCTTGCCGAGGCATCTAGCATCATCCTTGTTGGTGTATTCACGGCGTTGTAAAACATTGTTACTTGAGTCCACACCGAACTCCGTAGAGGGGCATTTGTGTAGAAGTTCTCTATATCGCCCCCCAAGCCTCGCACATGGATTCATCATCCGCCTCGCCGAAAAGAAGTAATGTCGCTACGGCTTATCGCTTAAATTTGTAGGATTAAATCTAGCAAGGAAATCACGACAAAGATCAGTCCAAGATGCTATGGATCCGGCAGAATGCTATTTAGCCATGCTTTCGCCCTATCCTCAAAGAATAGGGGAATAATCTTAATCGTAGGACATCGGGGTGACTCCGCGGTATCTTGAACGAGTTGCAAATCTCGAGGAAAGATTTCAGATGTTGTCGCGGCATTTCAGCTTGCCGAGCCGCCAAATTGACCTATTGTGTTGATCATATTAAACATTACCGGTTTCAACTCAAAGTGGTCGGCTTCAATTTCGGGTGCGACAACTCCCGGGTTAAGTCCATCAAGATCTTCTTCAAGATAGTCTCGAATAGTTCTGCTTTCGCAAGAATCACCCTCCTCCTCGCCGAACATCTTGATTAATATTGCCGCCTTGATTTGCCATTGCTTCTTTATCCTTCGCCTAAGTCTTTGTAAGGTTCGCTCGATTTCGGATCAAAGGGATATTCTCGTGAAGTCGGTCTCGCCGTCATATACCAATGCAAAACCAAAGTTTGTTAGCCCTTTGAATTTTAAACAAGAAAATAAAAAGAAAGTGCAAGAAAATAAAACAAAGTCGCTATTGCCAATCCCGCAACGGCGCCAAAAAACTTGTTGCGCTGTAATAAGTGCTACGCAAATGTGCAAGTATACACGCCGCAAGTTATAGTATAAAAGATATCGCCTCCACAGGATTGGTGCCACTTCAAGAATCTAGTCTCTGCAATCGTAAAAAGTAAAAACACAAGTAAAGGATTATAGAAGTTTTAACTAATAACTAATCTAGAAAGCAATTAAATAAAAGAAAAGATGAATTCAATGAGAGAGATAGGCTAGGTTATCGTGAGTTGAGGTGTGATAGCCGATTGATTGTCTTGGTAAAGAGTGCATGGGCAACTCAGCTTGCCGTGGCAACTTGCACAACGGGGTGCCTTGGCAACCAATTGATGGTTGCTTGGGCGACTAGTTGGGCAACTACTTGGGCGATCGGGCAGCAACTTCAAGGTTCGGCGGAGCGCTCTTCAATGGTTTCTTCTTATCCCTAAGTCGAAACTCTAGCTACTTGTGCATGCCTTGATAATACATCCCCGCGTGAATCAAGGGTGAACAACAACCAATCTTGCGCCCTTCTTAGCCGCTGAAATCCTTAACTTATTCCTGCCGGATTAATCTTCACCATCATTGATAGTAAAGATAAGAATCTAACTCTCCCGATATTAGATAAATGGATCATATTCATTCGCTTCACACCAAAGCAGCATCTATTTCACAAAAATCACCAAGTTATGTAATCAAGCTCAACGATTGAAGGAAACATGGATTAATGCATGAATGGCTAACTATGCAACTAATATGAGCCTAAGTCTAACAATAATATGAGTAAAAAGGGTAAGAAAATAGTACTTTTGAACACTTATCACACCCCCAAACTCGAACTATTGCTTGTCCTCAAGCAATGCAAACTCATAATTACCGCCAAGACTTCAAATTTTCACAAACTTAGCTTTGAACTTGATTTCACCTCTCAACCGGCACAAAGTATGATTGGCTTTTTATTTTTCGGAAAACTGAGAATTACTCTAATCAAACTATAATGCTTGTGAGTGTGTGCGAGTTGTGTGCAAGTTGATTTTTCGATTCTATGCAAACAATAGGTTTTCAAATTACTTCATTGGGTTCTTTTTAACATGTTTTAACTAGAGCCAATTTCGGCACCTCTAGTGTTTTATTTTTAGTTTTCTTAAGTTAATTTAATCGACTAGAGCCGGTTTCGCACCTCTAGTTAACCAAAAATTTTAACGCCTCCTAGAGCCAGCTTCGGGCACCTCTAGTGATCAATTTTTTTAGCATATGCTAGAGCCAATTTCGGGCACCTCTAGCATTCATCCAATTTTTATTCTAATCCCCAATTAGTTAATTATCAACCTAAGTTTACTAGAACTCCTTAAATCAATCAAACCACAACAAGAGTTTCATCAAATTTAGCATCATAGTAAAATTCTAAGTTTTTCATGGTTATCCTAGAATAAAAATTCTATCAATTAAGTGCATTGGTAAAGTCATCATTGAATATTCATCAAATCTAAGCAATTTTGTTCCAATTAAAGGGCATGGCAAGCAATTTATGTATCCTAAATGTAATGCTTAAGATTAATGTAACTAAACATGGTAATTACTAATAACAATCCCCCCAAACTCGAGTGAGGCATTGTCCTCAATGCATGCATAAAAATAACGAAAAATAACAAAAAATAAAATGCATACGAGGACTTACTCCGAGAGTTCGCCATCGAGATGATTAGTTTCCTTCTAGTTGGCGCCTTGATTTTCTTGCTTGAACGCAATGGTTGTTTTCTTGTTGCCGGTGGTGGAATCGATCCTCGTGACGGGTTGTCCTCATCATCCTCTTCATCAATGTCAATGGCTTTTCGCTTGGAGGATTCAATTGGTGCGGTCTTTATTGGTTCAATGGAGGACTCGTCCGAATCTGAAAAATCGTAAAATGATTCCGTAGGAGTTGATTCAGCATAGGTGCTTTACCTTGGCTTTTTCTTAATGGTTGCCGGGCAATGTCGTTTTGGTTGGTTGCCGTGGCGCCAGCTTCCTTGGTTGCCGTGGGCAAGGATATCGGGCGGAAATATTGGGAACGGCACACGGTTGTCCGGTACCTTTCTAGGATGACTTGGGTGATGGCATTGTTGTGCTCCTTCATGTACCGCATGAACATTAGTTGCCGATCTTCAATTTGCCTTGGCGGCTTTCCAATGGGTGCAAAAGTGCTTCAAAAACGGGATTAATGGCCGAGTTGCCTATTTCGTTAGGTGCTTGGGCATTAGGGATTGCCGCGCGCGCAACGTTGCCGTGACAATTGGGGCCTTGAAGAATCTCCCTATGCCTCTCCCATTAGCTTCCGGATTAGTGCTTGATTCCAACCAGACAAATGGTAGGGCTTTTTCATCGGTGGACTCACTCGACATGCATCTCCTTGCAAAGATTGGAAATTAAGCAAGGGAAGAAAAGATAACCCTTATCTTTTGAGCTGCATACAAAAATCTCATCGCAAATAATTTTTCCAATGTTAATGATGCGATTATGCAAAATAGAATGTATGAGCAAAAGACGTGGTATATCAACGGTAGTATTGTGTGTGGAGGGCATTAAAGAAGTTTTAACAAACTTATTCCATAGTTTTGCCTCGGGTTTTAGCCGAAGGCGATTTACCGTGCCCTTGTATTTACCGTCGTTCCAATGAGTTCCTGGTTGAGTGAGTTCTTGAAGCACCTTGTCGAGTTGCTTGGGATTGATTTGGTCAACGAAGGCTTGATGCTCGTCATTCTCAATGTAAAGTCCGTAAAAGGTGTTGATGCTTTCTTTCGACTTATAAGTATGGCCTTGTCACGAACAAAAACATAAGGATTATCCGGGTTAGGTGAGTGAGCATAGAATTCTCTTACCCATGAGATGTTACCCGTGCCGTTGATGGCAAAAGATTTGCCACTTTTGATGTGCAATCCTTTTGAAGATGAATGGTTCAAGGCCAAATCTTGAGATCCGGAGTATTCAAAGCCTTGTTCTTCATGAATCTTCCGCTTTCAAACTTGGATTGAAATCTTTCTTGAACTGCCGGTGTAGCAAACTTCTTGTATCTTGGTTCTTTGGAGGAACTTGGATGAACTAGAAGTTTAATCTTGGATGCCATGTATGATCTTGGTTGTGAGTAAAAACAAAGAAAAGAAAAGAAACTAAAAGTTGCAAGATAGAAAGTAGGAATAGGTTAAGGGTGATGGGTTTTATAGAAAAGATAGGTGGGTGGGATTAGGGGAAATCGAAATTGGGTTAGGGTTTGGTAGGAATTTTTTTTCGACAAAGGGGTTTTGGTTAGATGAATTGGAGGCTTTATATAAGCCTTAGATTCAGCCCATTAGTTTCCTTGTTGAAGATGTTTTCCTACTTGGTTTAGAATTCCTTCTTTCTCTTGAACTTCCTTTCCTACAATTCAAAAACAAATCAAATAAGGATTAAAATTAAAGATAAACTAATAAAGAAAATAAATAAAGATGTGTAATAGGATTCTTAGACTTGAATAAAAAAATCTATCCTAAAACTACTAATAATCGCAAAATAATAAAATAATAAAAAAAAAATAATCGAAAAAAAATGAAAAATAAATAATTAAATAATCGACAAAAACAAAAATAAAAATAAATAAAAATAAAAATAAAAATATCAAAAGGAGAGCATGCTCATGCATCTCCTAAATTGACCACTTCCTTGTTACGCCCCACATGGGCACCATTGTAGTGCTTCAATCTTTGTCCATTAACTTTGAATTCATGGTTGTCGAGATGGACTTGATTATCACAAAGCACCATGGGAGAATGGTTTGACGACTTCAAATGGTCCCGACCATCTTGATTTCAACTTTCCGGGAAAAGTTTTAGCCGAATTGAATAGGAGAACTAGTTGCCCTGGCGTGAATTGCCGTGGCAATAGTTTCTGTCATGCCATCGCTTTGTTTTCTCCTTGTAGATTCGTGCATTGTTATAGGCGAGTGCACGAAATTCTTCTATCTCATTGAGATCCATCAAGCGCTTTTGTCCGCGACTTTCCCAATCCATATTCACGGTCTTGATTGCCCAGTACGCCTTGTGCTCGATTTCCACCGGTAGATGACATGTTTTACCATAGACAAGCCGGAAGGGGGACATACCTAATGGTGTTTTGAATGCAATGCGATATGCCCAAAGTGCGTCATCTAGTCTTAATGACCAATCCTTCCTTGAGGGATTTACAACTTTCTCGAGTATTCCCTTCAACTCCCGGTTGGAAATTTCTGCTTGCCCGTTGGTTTGTGGGTGATATGCCGTGGCGATCTTGTGTGATATGCCAAGCGTTGCAACATCTTGGCAATTAGTCTGTTGTCAAAATGCTTGCCCCGTCGCTGATAATTGCTCTCGGCATCCCAAACCGTAAATATGTTTTTCTCGGAATCGCTGCACGGTCTTGGAATCGCTGTTGGGAACTGCAGCTGCCTCTACCCATTTAGACACATAGTCGACGGCGAGTAAGATGTAGAGGTTGCCGAATGAAGATGGGAAAGGTCCCATAAAATCGATCCCCATACATCGAACAGTTCCACCTCGATGATGTTCGAGTGGCATCTCATGTCGCCTAGAGATATTGCCCGCCCCTCTCCGCAACGATCACATTGCTTGTAAAAGTCTTGGGCATCTTTGTACAATGTTGGCCAATACAAACCGGATTGCAAGACTTTGGCCATGTACGAGTTCCTCCAAAATGTCCTCCATAGGGTGAAGAATGGCATTGCCGAGTACATTCTGTTGCTCTTCTTCAGGGGACACATCGACGTATAACCCGATCTGCACATTGTTTAAACAAAAGAGGCTCGTCCCAAAAGTAATGCTTAGCATTATGGCGGAACCGCTTCTTCCTTGGTGAGTAATGCCATACGGAAAAATACCACAAACAAGGAAGTTAACTAAATCTGCGTACCGGTATTATTGCCGGGCATGTGCCGCCGTAGTGTCGCTCTCAAAATTGCCGAGGCGTGTGCTCGCCAAAGACCGCCGCGGCGTCAAGAGTTGCCGAGGCGTGTGCTTCCATGGTTGCCGAGGCGTCATGGGCTGTCGAGGCGCCAAGGGTTGCCGAGGCGATTAGAATTTGTTCATCCGGGAATGCATCGCATATCTCTAGATCCGCGTCCTCTTCCCTATTGCGTTCCAAACGTGATAAGTGATCGCCACTTGATTTTCTTTCTTTTCTGTCCTTAATTTCAATATCAAATTCTTGTAAAAGTAATATCCAACGAATCAAACGAGGTTTAGCATCCTTTTAGCAAATAAGTATTTGATTGCCGAATGGTCCGTATGAACAATTACCTTTGTACCAATTAAATAGGATCGAACTTGTCAAATGCGAAAACTACAGCTAGTAACTCTTTCTCCGTTGTTGTGTAATTCACTTGAGCATCGTTAAGAGTTTTACTAGCGTAGTATATCACATGGAAGGTCTTACCTGTATGTTGGCCTAGGATCGCTCCTACCGCAAATCACTTGCATCACACATGAGCTCAAAAGATAGCGTCCAACTGTGGAACAACAATGGGTGCCGAGGCAAGCTTTTTCTTTAGGGTTTCAAATGCTTGAGTGCAAGAATCATCAAAATCAAGACTTTATCCTGTTCAAGCAGATTACACAAAGGTTTAGTGATTTTAGAAAAGTTATGAATGAACCTCCCGTAAAAACCTCGCATGTCCGAGAAAACTTCAATTCCTTTAACCGAATTTGGTGGGGTAATCTCTCGATCACGCCCACCTTGGCTTTGTCTACTTCAATTCCCTTGGATGAAATCTTATGGCCGAGCACTATTCCTTCATCTACCATAAAGTGGCATTTCTCCCAATTGAGGACTAAATCCGCTTTTCTTCGCATCTTGCCAACACCCTCTCTAAATTGCCGAGACAGCCGTCGGGTCATTACTAAAAACCGAAAAATCATCCATGAAGATCTCAAGGAAGTCTTCGACCATGTCCGAAAAGAGCGCCATCATGCATCTTTGGAAGGTTGCCGGGCGTTACATAATCCGAACGGCATCCTTCGGAAGGCATAAGTACCGTATGGGCATGTGAAGGTTGTCTTTTCTTGATCTTCTGGTGCTATGGCAATCTGATTGTAACCTGAATAACCATCAAGAAAACAAGAAAAGGGTTTACCCGCAAGACGGTCAAGCATTTGATCAATAAAGGGTAACGGGAAGTGATCTTTCCTAGTGGCTTTGTTTAGCTTTCGATAGTCCATACAAACCCTCCAACCGTCACACCTGGTTTGGATAAGTTCATTATTTTCATTGCTTACCACTGTTATACCTCCCTTTTTCGCACACATTGTACCGGACTTACCCACGTGCACTATCGGAGATAGGGTATATAATGCCGGCGTCAAGCCATTTGATGATTTCTTTCATTACAACCCCTTTCATGGCATGATTCAGTCTCCTCCGGGCCTCAATTGAAGGTTTGTGATCATCTTCCAACAAGATCTTGTGCATGCACACCGCCGGCTAATTCCCTTCAAATCGGCAATTGTCCACCCTATTGCCTTTTTATGTAGCTTCAACATGTTGATCAGCTTCTTTTCCTCGCTCAGGCTGTAACTTAGAGGAAATAATTACAGGTAATGTATTATCGATCCCTAAGTATACATATTTTAGTTGATCCGCAATTGTTTCAACTCAAGAATTGGTGGATTTTCGATGAGGGTTTTTTCGATCTTACATTCCTTACCCGAGTAGTCCAAAGGTTCAAAGTATGTACCGGTCGATTTACTAGCCAATTTACCTCTTCGGGTTGTTCCTCATCGACCGGCTCTTCATACTCCTCTCGGTTCCTCTTGATCGGCAATGTAGTTGCCGAGGCAACTAAATTCCTCATCGGTTAAATTCTGCCGTGGCATGAAGTAGTTGGCATTCTTCGGATCATCGGCATGCCTTAGTGTTTGGAACACATTTAGTTTTACCTGCTGGTCATTCACCCTCATTGTGAGTTCTCCTTTTCAACGTCGATCAAGGTTCTCCCCGCCGCTAGGAATGGTCTCCCGAGAATGATAGGTGCATGCTCATCTCGCTTCACAATCCAAAACAATAAAGTCAGCGGAAAAAATGAATTTATCAACTTTTACCAAGATGTCCTCGATTTTTCCTCTGGATGCACATAGGATCTGTCGGCTAGCTGCAGATAATCATTGTAGGTCTTGCCTTCCCGATTCCTAGTTTCGAAAAACCGATTTAGGCATCAAGTTTATGCTAGCCCCTAGGTCGCATAGTGCTTTCCCGACATAGTGATTTCCAATAGAACAGGGTATTGTGAAACTTCCGGGATCCTTCAACTTGGGCGGCATGCGATTGTGCAACATTGCCATGCATCCCTCTGTCATGGCAATCGCTTTCAAACTCTCCTAGCCTTGTTCTCTTGGACACAATGTCTTTAAGAAACTTGGCATAGTTTGGCATTTGTTCAATTGCTTCCACCAATGGCAAGTTGATGTGGACTTGCTTTAGGATATCAAGAAACTTCTTGAATTGGTATTCTTGCTTTTGTCGCTTCAATCTTTGTGGGAATGGTGGTGGAAGTCGGATATCTTCTATCCTTTCATTGGTTTGAAACCTGATTGACGGCATTGCCGGGACATCTGGAGTTGCCGATGCGTTATCAACTGGGGTTGCTGAGGCATGCTTATCACAAGACGCCGAGGCGTCATCGGTTGTCGAGGCATGTTTATTGCCGGTTGCCGCGGCAATTCCTGGTTCAGCATCTGAGACTTTGCCGCTAGGTTCGTCTTGATCTTTTTGTGGAGTTTTGTTTGACGAGCGGGTTTGAACCTCTCTAAGTTGTTGGCCACTTCTGTGGTGATTGCCTTACATTGCTCATGGCGGCCGCTTCTTGCGACTTCAAGATCGCTAGGTAAACCTCCTTGTGGTCTAGTGTTCAGATTTTGAGCAAATTGTCCGACTTGATTTTCCAATGATTTGATTGCCGCCTCTTGGTTCTGCAATCTCATCTCGGTCCTGTTAATAAAAGCATCAGTTCTTTTTATGAAATTACTATTCTCAGCCATATAAGATTCAGTTTTCATCATAAAAGCATTTAGAGAATTTTCCAAAGAACTAGATGTTGTCGGTTGTTGCTTTGCGGCATCCGCTGTCGTGGCATATTCTCGCCGAATCCCGATGCTTGTGCATTCTGATTGTTCTGGTTTAGAGCATTGTTGGGATTACTCCATGAAAAATTCGGTGCTTCTTCCAAGCCGGATTGTATGTATTTGACATCATGTTGTTGCCCGATTGTAATTCCCCACATAGAAGCTAGATTCCGGATTCTCGCATACATTCGTAGAAGAATTATGGTTATCACCACATAACTCACAAAAAGAATCCATTACCTTGACTTCATGTGTGTTGTTTGGTTTTTGCATGTTCGGACCATCTTGGTTAAAGCGCCAATTGTGCGAAATTGAATCGATGATCCTAGTTCATGTATTGTGGCTTGGCGTCTAACTCCTCCTCTTCTAGTAGATGGGAATTGATAATCATTCTTGGCCAGCCTGTTTAAAATTTGCATTGCTTCCTCCGGCGACTTATCTAAGAGTATGCCGTTTGCCGAGGCGTCTAGCATCATCCTTGTTGGTGTATTCACGGCGTTGTAAAACATTGTTACTTGAGTCCACACCGGGAATCCGTGTAGAGGGCATTTGTGTAGAAGTTCTCTATATCGCTCCCAAGCCTCGTACATGGATTCATCATCAGCCTGCCCGAAAAAGAAGTAATGTCGTTCTGGCTTATCGATTAAATTTGTAGGATTAAATCTAGCAAGGAAATCACGACAAAGATCAGTCAAGATGCTATGGATCCGGCAGAATGCTATTTAGCCATGCTTTCGCCTATCCCTCGATGAATAGGGAATAATCTTAATCGTAGGACATCGGGGTAACTCCGTGTATCTTGAACGAGTTACAAATCTCGAGGAAAGATTTGAGATGTTGTCGTGCATCTTGATTCTTGAGCCGCCAAATTGACCTATTGTGTTGATCATATTAAACATTACCGTTTTCAACTCAAAGTGGTCGGCTTCAATTTCGGTGCGACAACTCCGGGGTTAAGTCCATCAAGATCTTCTTCAAGATAGTCTCGAATAGTTCTGCTTTAGTGCAAGAATCACTCCTCCTCTTGCTCGAACATCTTGATTAATATTGCCGTCTTGATTTGCCATTGCTTCTCTTATCCTTCGTCTAAGTCCTTGTAAGGTTCGTTCGATTTCTGGATCAAAGGGATATTCTGGTGAAGTCGGTCTTGCCATGGTCATATACCAATGCAAAACCAAAGTTTGTTAGCCCTTTGAATTTTAAACAAGAAAAATAAAAAGAATGTGCAAGAAAGTAAAAACAAAGTTGCTATTGCCAATCCCCGGCAACGGCGCCAAAAACTTGTTGCGCGTAATAAGTGCTACGCAAATGTGCAAGTATACACGTCGCAAGTTATAGTATAAAAGATATCGTCTCCACAGGGATTGGTGCCACTTCAAGAATCTAGTCTCTTGCACTGTAAAAAGTAAAAACACAAGTAAAGGATTATAGAAATGTTAACTAATAACTAATCTAGAAAGCAATTAAGTAAAAGAAAAGATGAATTCGAATGAGAGAGATAGGCTAGGTTATCGTGAGTTGAGGTGTGATAGCCAATTGGATTGTCTTGGTAAAAGAGTGCATGGGCAACTCGGTTGCCGTGGCGACTTGCTGTAACGGGTTGCCTTGGCAACTAATTGATGGTTGCTTGGGCGACTAGTTGGGCAACTACTTGGGCGATCGGGCAGCAACTTCAAGGTTCGGCGGAGCGTTCTTCAATGGTTTCTTCTTATCCCTAAGTCGAAACTCTAGCTACTTGTGCATGCCTTGATAATACATCCTGCGTGAATCAAGGGTGAACAACAACCAATCTTGCGCTCCTCTTAGCCGTTGAAATCCTTAACTTATTCCTAAGCCGGATTAATCTTCACCATCATTGGATTGCATAAAGATCATATTCATTCGTTTCTTGAATCTAACTCTCCCGATATTAGATAAATGGATAAAATCACGAGATCCTCTCCCAATTCACTCAAAACAAGAATAAAAATCAAGAATGAATAAACCTTGAAATAGAAAAGTGCAAACTCTTATTACCTAAACAAAAACCAATAGTTTCTCACAACCACAAAAACACAATAACCATAGCCAAGTAAGTTTAGTTCATAGCTAGGTTCCAAAGAAACACAAGATAATTAATCCCTAGCATGAACCCAATCGAACAAAGATGAAGGAAGAGGCTTGTCGAAATCCTCCTTGCCCTTGATGCTTGTCGAAAAAATCTCTCCTCTTGCCCTACTTGGACTTGCCGAAATTTCCCTCTTGCTCTCCCCCCAGAATTGTCGAAATCTCCTTGATATTTATAGGGCTAGGCCAAAGTCCTTCTTTGAGGAGGAGTTTGAGTTGGAATTAAATTATCTTTAAAGAATATAATTCTTTATTATAATTTTATTCCTATTAGAACTTCTCCTATCCTCTTGGAATTTAATTCTTCTTTAATCTCTGCATGGCAATCAAATTCCTTTGGGCTTGGACCTTGCTCCATGTCATCTTGGGCTTGTAAAATCATGAATTTCGACATCCATATTGCTTTTGGTCTTTGTCGACAAATGCCATGGCAACTGGCTCGGCGTCTCCTTCATGCACTGCCCTGGCAACTAGCTCGGCATATCCTTCATGCATTGCACTGGCAACTAGCTCGGCATTGCTTTGGCAAGTGATCCTGCACATACATACACAAAAACACACCAAAGCAGCATCTATTTCCACAAAAATCACCAAGTTATGTAATCAAGCTCAACAATTGAAGGAATCATGGATTAATGCATGAATAGCTAACTATGCAACTAATATGAGCCTAAGTCTAACAATAATATGAGTAAAAAGGGTAAGAAAAATAGTACTTTTGAACACTTATCATGTATCATGTAGCATTTGTATCATGTATCATATAACATCTTTATCATGTATCATCATGCAGTCATTTGCATGCTCATGATCTACCATGCGATCATCTTGTTATTATTATTATCGTGTCTGACTAGAGGCCCGTGGAAACCCCGTAGCCTATCTGCACCGTAGTGCCTTGTGGAGTACGTACTCGAGAGGACGCTCTTTGCTCCTCATATAAGGACGCTCTTTGCTCCTTATATAAAACACCTCATTAGTGCCAATTGCACTATGGGCTTGGATCCCCAGGGTGTATCTTGTTTCATTTTAATATTGTTATTATCCATATGCCATGTATAAACATGCATTGTCATTATGCATAATGCATCATCATTTGTGCAAACAATAATTTGTACATGGTACTCCATCAATCTTGCCATGACAAGCAATGTATTGTATTGCGTATTATAGAGAAATGCAATGCCATTTTCAATATAATGCAAACATTTAGAAATGCACTCACCTTGGCCATTTATTAATATGCCTAACTAAGCTCTATTGATCTTTTCCTTTATAGTACCTCGAACCTTCTTTTGATTCGGATCCAACTTAATTAATTTTACTTGAATCTTGCCTTGATTCTCCAATTTGGAACTTGAAAATTGAAAATTTTCCTTTCTCCCCTTTTTTTCTTGTGTTCGTAAGCCTCAAAAGATGTAGAGAAAAATCTCATTAATCTTTTTGACTATTTAATTCCATGTGTCCTAATTAAATGAATACTAAATTCATTTAATTAGTGAAATTACCTTTTTACCTTTTTCATCCAAGAGCCATGATTTAATCTTATCGAAAATCAATGGCTATGATTAAATACATGTGTATTTGACCTTTCAAAATTGTCCTCAAAGTTCCAAAATATTTCAAAAATGCCATCCATGGCAAATGACCAATTTGCCCTCCAACTAGACTTTATTTACAACAAGTCTTAAATTGCCATTCCATAAAAATTGAACCAAATTGGTTCCATTCTAACCAGCCTCCTTCCAAAAATATCATAAATATTAATTTATGATATTTATTCGATTCAATTATTCGAATTTCATTCAATACGATTTCCAAATTTTCTTTCTTTGAGCTTTATAACCACTCCATCATATTCTAACTAAATCTAGTTAAAATCTCATCAATATTAATAAAATATTCATAAAATAATATTTTATGAATTTTTCCATAATATTTGGAACTGTCTTTAAAATTTCAATTCGATCTGATATACCGATATCTATAAAATATTTCTACTGTGATTTTACCATTTCCGATCTATTGGATTTATTCCAAAAATTTTATATTTTCATATTCGGGAAATAACCTCTATTTTCCCATAAAAACTTCATTTTCCAAGGACTTTGACTCAATTTTCCTAACTCAGTCTATTATTCCGATAATTATCGAAAATCTTCATAGAATAAAATTTCTCTTAGAATTACTTTATCGATAATCCATACGAATTTCCTCTACTCTTACTGAGTCCAAAATATCGATCAAAAACACTTTTATGGGACCTTCCCGAAGGTCGCCCATCCTAATATTTCTCTGGCCTGAGCACGCTTAATAATTTTATTCGATCCAAATTTGAATAATATAAGCCTCACATGAAAAATCCGGTAACACAGAAATACCACTATTGGGGGTGAACTATCCATTTACGGGGTTAAATTACATAACTTTTCAAAATTACACTTTGGTCCTTGAAATTTTCCAAACTTTACACTTTAACTCATAAACTTTCAAAAATTATATTTTAGTCACTAAGCAAGAATTGAAATATTATATGCCGTTCGTTGTTCGTCCTACCGCCATTCGTTGCGAACGTTCGAAGGAACCATTTGACAATCTTGGCATTTTGCATGGCGTCAGTCGATTTCCAATTATAGGGTGGTGGGGAAAATGGTTGTAATGGTCCGGCGACCGATGTGGTGGTGGTGATGTAATAATCAGCGGCGGAATCGGTCAAAAATCGAGATTTAGGTTTTGGGGAGTTAGGGATTTTGGAATTTGGGGGTTGTTTTGTGAATTCTGGAAAACTTAGAGATTTTCTGAAAAATAAGTAATTTTATTTATTTTTAATATAATTTTGGAATTTTCAGGAGATGACACGTGTTCTTTAACGGTGGGAATTAACAGAGAACCTTAAATGGGTCACGGAATGAAACGTTAGGCACCTATTTGGCCCAAAAATAGTTTGGGCACCTAACTTAAAAAAAAGTATAGTTTAGGCACCTATTTGACGGTTAAGCCTTTATTTTAGACAAATTAGTTGTATACAAAGGGAAAATAATTGCTTATAATAATTTTTTTTATTTTTTACTTATAAAACTTATAATGGGAAACAATTGCTTTAAACAAACGGTATTATATTGAAAATGAAAAAGAATTAATTCAAGTTACCTTAATAAATAAATAAACTGTAATATAATTTAAAATTGACCTTAAAAAATTAAATTTCAAGACATTTCATTTATGTTTAATCTCTATTAATTTAATATTTAAAAAAATATTAACAGTAATTACCTTAAATGCAATATATCCACACTATAATTATTAAAGAAAAGTGGGAAGTTTTCTTTTCAAACTTGAGTTGTCATTGCATTTGATACACTTGTTGCGAACCAACACCTCACTCTCTTAATTCTCTGAAGAGTCAGATCTGTCCTTTTTAATTTCTGAAATTATTTGGCTCAAAAATCAGGTTGTGTTCTTCTACTCTTACTTTTTTAATTACATTTTTAGATTTTTCTTTGTATTTTTAATTGTATTTTTAGTTTTTACCTGCAGTTTTTAATTATCTAATAATGAAAATAATGTGTTAAAAGAGCTTAATCATGTTTCTATGATTGGTTAATAAAATTTTAAATTAATAGTTCAAATAGATGAACATATTTTCGTTCTATAAATGTTTATTTTTGAGTTTTCGTTCAAGGCCTAAAAAATATCCGAAACGGCCCTAAATTCGTTTACAACCTGATCATCGAACTATAAAGTTTTAAATGAGAATAATAACACAGAGAACCATTCAACATGATATTTTGACAGGAAGATGTTATTTTGCCCCCTTATGCTCTCTTATATAATACTAGTTAATTATACAAGCTTATTTTTATCTTTGCTTTTTCTTCCCATTTCGTGTCTCTCTTAGCTTTTTATCAACTTTTATAATATGTATAATAAGTGCGACCGTACATACTCCGAAAAATGAGAGTCTAAAATAAATTATATTTTTTTTAACAATTTTTGCCTAGTGGACGGGGAAGAGAAAATTTACTACTACTAGATTTTGAACTCATAGCCTAGGGGAGAGAGTAAGTGTCAACTAAAAGCTTTAACCACTTGCTCTAGAGATTGTTAATGAATTAAGTTAAATGTTTACAAGAGAAAAATAAAAGATTAATTATGGACTAGTAGTAAAATACATGAAAAAAATAAAATATTATTGTATTTCGCAGATTTTAAATCATATTATACTTATTTTTTATTTAAAAATCAATCTATTACACACAACAAATATTTATTTTTTAAAATTAAGAGTCTTATTTTAATAAATTATACATAATTTATTAAATCTTTGAACAACTGTTAAGAGCATTGAGAAACCTGCACCTTCCTCAAGTAATTGGTATCGTTTTGGACCTGCTACTTTAATCCCCCACACACAATCCCACGTTATAGAAGAATTTTTTAATTTTCTGAACGGGATTAAGTGAGTCGTACGTATTTTATATTTTAAAATTATTTTTCAAATAATATCTTTAAAATACGCACACTTCCATTACTTTTATTTGAGGAACCTAAAAATTTGTTAATGACATCATGTTGGATTAGAGTCCGCGTTGTGAGTATGTATGCATATTGTAAGATCCTATCATAAATTTGATATAAAATTAAGTGGTCAATTATGTTATATGTATCGTACGTTTATAGAAATAAAAGTGTATATATACTATGTTACGAGTTTTTTTAATAATTACAAACTATTATCATTTTTTTGAAACCACAATAACAAAACAACATCTTTAATAAATTAAAATCATAAGATAACATCATTAGTGGTAATTCATCTTACAAAGTTGCCTCACACAATTTATTGAAACTAAACATTTTTCATAATTTTGAAGGAATTTAGATGAATTACCAACCACACATTAAAGCATTGCATGCCTTTCAAGACACAGAGGAAAATACCTTGAATTTTAGGCCAGAATCACCAAATTTATCCTCCATAATTTTGGACAATTGCTCAACCATTGAAGGGGAAAGATAATTCACCCAATCTCCAATTTCTCCTTTCCTAAACAAGTATTTGTTATCAAAATCCTTAATTGATTTTCCACTCTTATTGACCTCCAAATCTTTCAAATTCCCAAAGCTACATAGTTTCATTATCTCCTCTACCAAACCTGCTTCCTCCTCTTCAATTGAGAAAGGGACACCCAAGAAATTTGCCAACTTCTTCAAGTGGGAGATGGCATCTTCTTTCATGTCCTCGTATTTCATGAACAAAACATTATTCGGCCTCGCTAAGCTTTCATTCCAATACCCTAACATATGCTCCCAAAAGGGCCCGAACCCGATCACCCCCTTGCAGTACATGTCGAAAGCTTCCTCTAATGGAAATGGAGGTTGGGATTCCGGCCTTAGTTTGCTGCAATAATGCCACGAGGAGATGAACGTGTCGAAAGGGTTTCGACATACGTACACAACCCGACAATCGGAGCTCTTGATCGATTCTCGTAACGAACCGAAAGGAACATGAGTCCCGAAAATTCTTGGCTCGGGAATGTTGGATAGGTCAGGGTTTTGGTTGTTGGCATAAAGCTTGTATTCCAAGAAAGGTACTAGATCGTGTGGATTCGATGCAAGTAATGGGTGGTTTTCGTTCGAAATTGGGAAATTCTTTCGATTCATGATGGAAAAGGTCAAGGCTTTTATCCAAGTCGTACCCGATTTCGGTATGGTAGCAAGGATTACATCAGAACTTTTTGCTCGAAAGTGTTTTTGAAAAGAAATGATGGCTTGGATCTCTTTCTGTTGGCACCAAAAACCTTGGAATTTATAAATAAACGAAGTTCTCCAACCTTTCTCTTTAGGACAAGAATGAATCAACTCCTTGCACTCATTGCTGATTAGAGTTTCTTCATCTTCGTCAACATCAATTGTGGGGATTTTAGCGAGATGGGGAATGGCCATTGAAGTTGTTAGAAAATAGGGTTTTTAGACTTTAGTTTTGGCTTGTGAATTAGCTTTCACTAACGTGCGCTTATATATAATTCTATGGCTACATTCTAGAGTTTAGAGCCGTTTATAACTCGATTGATCCGGCTCAAGTCGAGTTTGGATGTGAATTTTCTACTCCAATTATCTTAACTTGACTCCAATTGAATTTAAATAATAGAAAATATTTTTATTTAAATTAAATTATAAAAAAATATATTTAATATTTTGTTAATGTATGTATGTATAATGTATTTATGGTGGAATGAATTGTCAAGCCGATCCAAAATCATGCCTACACTAAGAATACTTTTGGAATCGGGATGTAACCGAATCCATGTATAGGTCTAATACTTACTAAATTTTCCACATTTCTCTCATTTTTTTTTTAGTTTTATAGAATTTGATCGAAAATAAGTTGGATCTAAGGCTATGTTAGACAACCTCTTGAAAAAAATCAATCAATTGAAAATGAGTCTATTCAGTGATTTAATTGTTTAAATGCATTTGATAATCCAAAATATAATTTGTCTCGTAGGATTTTGTTTTTTCGTAAAGTACACAAATGTTCACTATACTAAATAAAAATGATTTTTACCACTAAAGTTACGGATGTTTTAAGATAATCATTACATTTATAGTTTGATAAGTTTTAATAATCATTTTATTATAGTTTGAATTAATCTGATAAATTTCGATAAGTTTACATACCATTTTGAATTAGTCTCATAAGTTTTAATAATCATTTTATTATAGTTTGATAAAATTCAGTGACCATTTTATAATAATTCAATAAGTCTAATAATTATTTTATAATTTTTTTAAATTTTAATGGCCAAAAGACCATTTTTGTTTAGTTTAATGATCGCTTGTGCGCTTTACTCTATCTTTTACTATGAAAACCGGTTCGAGTAACTTTCTCTACAAAGTGTGTATTTTATCGAAGAATTAAGAGTAAGTATGAATATATATTATTTTATAATCACCTTAAGACCATTAAAAAAATATATTGTCAACCATTAACCAAGTGGTGAACATATTCTAAATTGATATAATGACCTAATCTATAGGTTCTGTAGTCGATTTAAAATATTTACATTACATATTTTAATTAATTCCTTTAATGCCAATTAGGGCTGATAACCGGTGGATTGGGGAAGGTTTTGCATTCTTCATTTTGTCCTTCATTTTGTCCCCAATACTTACGGATACGGTTTCAGAAAATTCTATTAAATGTTTCGGAAATTTTTTTGTCCCCATACCCGTCCCTTGTGGATCCCTGCGAGCTTCGGTTAATCTTCATCTCCAAAAAAATAAACAAATCTTAATACATTAAAACAAATACCCAACATTAAATCTCTAAAATTACAAACATAAAGGATAAATTTAGTTTTTCCAACAAAAAAAACTATTTCAAAACTATAATAATAACTTGACATGTAACAATTTCGTTTCTCGAACACTTTTGTAGCAAAATCAATCTAATTTGTGGTACTTGATAATGCTCTTGTAGACGTGTTTTGATCATTCTTATCATCAACTTATAATATAAAAAAGTAAAAATCATATGCATCAAATAGTACGAAAAGTAAATATCATGAATTTATATGCATCAATAATACGAAAAGTAAATATCGTATCCAACAATAGATTTTAGTAAGAAAAAAAACATATTCAGATCAACGGAATCCACTTACGATATTTTTTAGACTATTAAAAAATATAATAAAATATTAAAACAACTTAAAAGAAAAAAACCCAATCAAGGAAATAATTTGCAACTTTAGTTTTAAAAAAATTCTTCTCCAATCAAATCAAATGGTGATTGGTGACATGTTTTTGGATTTGATAAATCCTGCCGAATCCAGATCCAATAAACCTAACCAGGATCATGGTTGAAAAAAGTGGATTTGAGGTGGACCAAAAGTAGAGGTTTCAGGTATTTGTCGGTCAAGTATTGTCCTGTGAATTGTGATGCGTAGGTTCCCATTAAAATACAAACATCAATTCAAACCAACCCAAAGGGACAAACAACTTTGGTTATTATGTTCAACTGCCCCAACTTTGTTTCTCATGACTTGTCAATTAAACGAGGCATTAACGCAATTGTTTGTACTTTTAACACTCAAATTTATCGTTTTTGCGCAATTTTACAAATACCTTCAGGTTCCTTCTTATCTGACAAACACCATAGATGATTTATAATAGTTGTCTCTCTAAAGGCCCCCACTGAGATGACTGATGTTTTTAGAACTCTCAGATTGTCTGAGAACGGGACATGGTCAGACACCTCGAATTTATGTGTCTAACATACAATGCCTAAGTAATCGAAAGTTAGATTTATCTTTAACAATTCATTTGTAGGTCGTCATTAGGTCTGATATTATCTAATCACCAACAGTTTTTGAAACCATATATACTCGGACAAGTGAAGAGAAAAGGCAGACCGGATCTCGAGAGCAATACCTTTCTTCTCTATTATCTTCTTTTTTTTACCTCATGACTCATATCGTCATGCTGTCTACGACTCTCTGCCATAAATCTGCAAGAGGTAAACCGTTTGAATCTATCACAACTACTTTGGTCCGCTATCTCCACCATCTTCATTCGGTGCCTCTTTAATTTGACATCAATAATACTATATCAGAGTTTGATTTAAAAAATACTACAATTTGATTCGTAATTTTTGAGTAGTTTGAACCAGGCAAATTTAAGTATAGGTAATTACGTTTGAGAATTAAGCTAATATTTTACTAGGTAAATGAGTTTATTCAAGTTCGTTCAAGTAATTCGGTTTTCTATTTCATTCAAGCTCGAGTTTTGAAAGTGAAATATGATAGAGCTCGAACGTATGAATCGGCCTTTAGAAAAATAAAGTCCATCCTGCATTTGAGCCAAAATTTGGGCTTCAATGATTGCATAAATAGTAGTATTACTTCTAAATAGTTGTTTTTTTCCCGGAATTTGTCTTATATAATTTTTTTATTAAATAAAATAATATATAAGTAATTTTTTTAAAAATCATTTTCCATGAAACAAATATATCTTAAATTAAGAATTTACTTATATACATATCCTAAATCATTTTTATTGATAAATGCTCTACTTTCTTCTTGGAAAAGTAAGATTTTACTTATATATGCATATTTTACAGATTTTTAAGGGAAAATAAAGAATTTATCTTATCCATCAATTTCACTCATCTAATAATAATAAATTAATATAAAATTAATTAAATTTTAAATAATATAAGTAGATCTCATCCCGTGCCTGCGTGAGCAGAGGGCTCAATAAATTATAATGTTGTTTTTGAGCTTATTCCGTTAGGAGCAAACGTCGAGGAGTGAGTTTTGTCAACCATTTTAATTTGTAATTTATGATACATATTTAGTCGATTATTGTAATTTATGAATTCAGTTGAATTAAGTGTAATCAGAGGTCTCTAGTTAGGGATGAGTATAAGATTTTATGCTAGAAAATGCAAAGATATTAAAATTTTAAGGGTACAAAACTACAGATTTTTAAGGGTCTGAACTTAGACCTTTAAAAAAATACAAAAAAATATTTAAATTATATTATAATTTAAAATTCCATCCCCTCGATCCATCTATGCCTCTAATTACATTCTTCAATTCTTAGTGTGAGGATGATAATTGGTGTGTACACTCTTCAATTTTATACTTTAACAATAAAAAATCTATACTTATGCATCTATATAATTACAATTTGTAGTCCAAAACATAAAGAATTAAGATGAAATTATACTATGTTAGTAAAACATGTATAGAAAATTGTAATTCTTTGCAATTACATTCTTGTATAATTACATTTTTCATGTATCCCCTTCCGTTAAATGGATTAAAATCGTATTCTTTTTCTGTTTATGAGGGTTCTAACGAGGTCCAAACTTTTATTAAAAAAACATTTTCATGTAATTACAATGTGATGTTTAATTTCGTCCTAAATAATATTAGTTAGGTATGTACTTTAAAAAATTTAATTGTAACGAATAGGTATTAAAAAAATTATGGAAAGCAATTGTTGTTGTACACTTTGGCTGATAAATGTAATTAACTCATAGTAGCTAGGTACGTACTCGAATTTAATAGAAACACGGGTAAATTACATAAATAGTCACCAAAGTTTTAGGGTGTTTTTATTTTGATCATCAAACTTTTACAACTTATGATATAATCACTAAACTTTTAATTTGTTTTAATTAAAGTCTCTCTCGTCAACTATAGTTAAATAACGATGAGTGGCTGTTGATTTTTTTTCTTCCTTTGCTCTCTTTTTCCTCTGTGGTTGAATCTTCTTCAACCTTTCAATTTCTCTTGTTATCAACCTTTCACTCTAAGCTTTGCACCATGTAAAATACGTCATTGTGTTCCGCCACAAGCCTCTTTTTTGGCGAACCAATTCCCCGTTAAAGCAACAACAATCGGAAATGTTTCGATTCCTGTTAGTCTTGCCTACTCCAAGGGAGGGCCACCTTGGAACTTCCTATTCCTCCTTACCCACCTCTACCGACAACCGACTTGTGGTCAATGAGGTCGACTTTTTCTCCGATAAGAAACATAGAGTTGACGATGATAACAAAACCAGTATTATTGTCACCATCAAGAAGGAAACTTCTCACGGTGGAGGCGGTCCAGGCTTCGATCATTTGATTGTAAATGCAAATGTTGTTTTTTCTGTTATCCTTAAAACCATTTTTTTGAATTATTTTAGAGTTGGACTAAACTATGGATGATGATATTTGTTTCGTTTTTGTTCTAACCGTAGACCAAGTTGCATATTCTCACGCTTGATGGTGGAAGTTGCATCCAAGGATTATATCCAAGAGAATTGATAGAGAAGAAACCCTAGAATCTGATGAGTGGAATCCGAACAAAGTCTTTGATGTCTGAAATTGATAGATGAAGAGAGAAAGTTAACAGACACGTCAGCGTTATTTAACAGTAGTTAATGAGAGTGACTTTAATGAAAATAAATTAAAAATTTAGTGACTATATTGCAAGTTTTAAAAGTTCGTGACCAAAATGAAAACGTCCTTCTACTTTTCCACTCAACCAAACAAACCCTTGGAAAAATATTCCCCCAGTTGATAATGCATGTAGAAGGGAGATATGGATGTGATTTTTTTTCCTATCAACTTGCCCTCAATGTCACGGGCCGTGAGCCAAGGTTTGAGTCATTGGCAACACATAGTGCACACCAGGGTGCCCAAGAGGTTCTGATGGAGATTTTGGGCCTAAAGAGACCACCAGAATTAGCTCGATTCGTGGGAGATTCTAGAAGGCTTATCCATCCACTTTGACCTATGTAAATTTACCAAGTAAATATAGGATTTGTTACCATAGATAGAAGGGAATATTCTTGTGGTTGGTGGGCTTTGATCATGTCCGTCGTTGTAAATCTATATAGACCATCGGATTAGGGAGAACTTAACTATAAATAAAGGCATTCCCCTCCTTATTTTATGTATCCAAGTTTCCAAGGAATAAAGGCATTTACTCTAAATCCTCTTAGTGTTCTTGTTGTTCATTTCTTTGTTTTTGAGCGTTCTTTCAGTGTTCTTCTTCGTTCATCTCTTTTGATCTGTTTCTGCATAGAATGCTTTGCGTTTATCGGTGCTTGGGAAGTTTGATCATCCGAAAGGGCTGAAAAGGCTTACTTGGGCGTTTGTCTCGAGTCACATTGCCTAAGGCCGCACGGTGGGCTAGTTTAGAAGTCTAGCCATATGATAGTTGGTATCAGAGCCTTGTCCAAGCGACGTTAGCCAGTTCAAGACACGAAGCATCAAGTTGAGATGGCACCAAAGAATGGAGAGAATGCTGCTAGAGGCCATAAGGGCGTAGAGACCCAGGTTGACAAAGAAAGTTGAGTAAACTCGAGGGACAAGTTGTCAGCGCTTGAGGAGGGGGTTACCCGGCTTGAGGGATCTGTGAAGGATTATGTAGAGCGACTCGACGTGGTAGAAACACCCTTCGATGAGCTGGATGACCAGGGTGACCAGTTAGAGGGAAAGAGAGATACTCTTAAAGCCATGTTGAAGGCCTTGAGGGTGAAAATGGTATATCTGAAGGCAGAGGTGCTAGTTTATCAAGCTGTCACACAGAATAGTGTGTTAACCACGACGACACCTAGACCAATGAAAGATACCCCGAAACCAAAAGAGTTCAAGGAGAACTGATCAGCGAAAGATGTTGAGAACTTTATTTGGTGCATGGAGCAATACTTTCAGGGAATGGGCATCACGGACGATGTCGATAAGGTAAACATTGTTGTTGTTTACTTGACTGGCGTTGCTTTGTTATGGCGACGTAGGTGCCTTGATGGAAATAGTAAAAGCACGGGCATTAGAACCTGAGATGAGTTACAAGCAGAGTTCAAGCAGCAGTTTTGCCCGAGCAATATTGAGAGAGAAACTAGGTCCAAGTTTATGAGGCTTCAACACGAAAGATCTATTACAGATTATATTCGGGAGTTTAGTGAGCTACAACTCCTTATCTCTAACTTGTGTGATAATGATGCACTTTTTACATTCATGGATGGACTGAAGCCATGGGCTAGGACCGAGTTAGAGCGGAGGGATGTGCAGGAACTTTCCAAAGCCCTAGCCATTGCGGTGGTTATATGTCCAATGAGTCCAAGTATTCCAAGCCCCGTGGCAAGGGCAATGGTGGGGGAGACGAGGAAGAGTCCTGAGATAGCAGTAATAATGGCAAGGATAGGCCATCGACCAAGTCTAACCAGTACACGAAGCCATATGATTAGAAGGATCGAGGACCCGTAAGGTGCTACCATTGTGATAGTCCGCACGTAGTGAAATACTATCCCAAGAAGAGCCACCTCGATGCCATTGTCCAAGAAGACGACGAGTCAGATGAAGAACAAGGTAGACTTAGTGTAATCGCCAGCATCAAAGGAGGGAAGCTGATGGTAGATAAAGTACATCAAAAGTGTTACCAATGTAAGAAGTCACATCTAGCGCGAGAGTGCCCGGATCGAGTCAAGAAGTCCAAAAAGGATGAGCCTGAAATGAAGAGGCTGCAAGGCTTGGCTCGATGATTTTGAATTCTGCCAAGGCGAGGAAAGACCAGAAGTAGAAAAGGTTGATGTTTGTCGACATTAACGTGGTGGGACGATTGATGAGTGCTTTGGTGGACACCGGAGCAAGTGATATATTCATGTCCAAGAAGGTTGCTGAGAAGCTTGGTCTTAAAGTTGTGGAGTCAACCAGTAAGATCAAGGCAATGAATGCCAAGGAAGTTCCAGTTGTGGGGACAGTGCGGAATATTGAGCTGCAGATCGGGGATTAGAAGGCCAAGAAAGATTTCAAGGTAATCAAGTTATATGACTTTGATTTTATTTTGGGACTAAATTTCCTTGACCGTATTGAAGCTCTCATCATTCCGTGTGATGACGTTGTGTGTATCTTGGATATGAGACAACAGTGCGTTGTGCCCATGTGCCAAGACAACGGGCGAATGACCAAGAAACTGACAACCATCCAGCTTGTTAAGGATGCTCCAAGCCAAGGAGATATCAAGTTGGAGGTGACAGTTGGGGACACTACCTTGGATGGGTAAGAGTTGCCCGAGCCAGTTAGCGTAAAGGCCGTCGAGGAGTCACCCAAGGGTGAGGTGGTTGAGGCATCAAACTTCAATAGAAGAGAAGTGTCGATGGGTGTTGTATTGCCGAAGAGCAATGGGGCGTCAAACTTCAGGGACAAAAGATTGATGCGTAGAGTAAATGCCAAAACGAGGAGTAAGGTATATATTGAACATAGTGATAGTGTTTTACAGTTTAATTTACCAGATTTTTTGGGTGGGGGAGCAGAAAACCTAACCCATCAGATGGTGAAGTTGCCAAGACTTGGCGCGGGCCGAAGCAACCTTTTAGAGTTCTTAAGCACAAGATGGAGTTGCCAATGAATCTGAGAGTTCGTTCGGTGTTCAATATGTTGGCGTCCAAGTTCCTACAAAAGGATCGGGATAATCTATATCGAGGTAAATCACAACTGGTAAGAAAGAGTTCCTACAATCAAGGTGTGCTTGGGACGGGTGATATTATATGGCGGTGCGAGCCAAGGCGAGCAGTCCTTATGGGGGGACAACCGAGTTAGAGTCTGGTGCTCTTTATGGGGTGATATTTTGCTTTAAAATTTCTTTCAAGATGCCTTGCTGAACTTCACCAGCAGTTGCAATTAACTTTTCAATCACCTTCAAGGCATCGTCGCCCTTGTATTCCAGTTTCTTTCCATCCATTTTATTGTTAAACAAGGAACAAGTAGCAAGTTCACAAGAGATATAAGATGAGCAAAAGCTCTTGATCACAACTTACATGATAGAGGTTCTATATATACTGAGTTTGGTTTTGTCATGTACCTGTTGAATAATGGACGTATTTTCCCCCAGATTTTTTACAGGCCGATCATCACAAGCATATATTGTGCTGATTTCGTTTGTTCTTTTTAGATAAATCGATATCGTGCTGATTTGATCTGCACTGTACAGTGGACCCTCACTAATTTTTCTTGATTTGAAACAACGACCTCATCCAACAATATAGTGGAAATGTTTTTTCATGAATTATGTACATTTAAGATAGCAGATTCTAGTTTCTGTAGCAGACATTTAAGCAAAAATGTTAAAGGTGGCAAGGATTTTAGTATCTGGTTCCAGTTCTAACATCAGTTATTGTCCATAAAATGGAGCTTTTCACATTCCTTTTCCCCATGTGAAAAGCCAAGGAAATTAAACTCCTTCCATTTAGTATATGTTCTCTTTCTCTGGTTTATTTTCCCCGTAAGTGACGTGAACAAGGACAGAACTGGAGCAAGCTGCGAAGGAAGATAATTCAAAGCAAGTCAAGTTGCAGGTATAAAAGGGCCAATCACAACTCCCGTTAACAATAAGGTTATTCTTAAATTAACTGCAAGAAATTCAAGCCGTACTTGAACAAAAGCTTGAACTTTTATCATTTGAAACAAGGCTTGAATTTATTATTGGAAGTTTATTAGTATTTTAGAATTCATCCTTACTTGAACTTATTGAGTGGTCTTAGTGAAAAAGAGAGCGTTGTTATCCCTAGGGGACTCGGGTTCGAGCAGAGAATTGCTTATTAGGTCATGAAACTTTTTCTGTGATGTTCTTGAAAGATAACAGCAAAGGAAATCTACTCAAACTGGATGTAGATATGGTGAGACCAACAGTGTTGGTGTCCAATTTAAATGGCCTTTGATCATATAGCATAATAAGGGTTATCTTATGTGGAACTCAGTGGAAGTACTATCATGAAGCACAAATCCAAACTGATAGGGAACTTCTTCTTTGATTAAGTTGTTAAAGCAAAATTCCAAAACAAGAATTCTCCAGTTGTCTGAGATCATCACTCACTTTCAGATACCAACATATTAAGAACACTTGTCGATTTGAACCGTGCAAGCTTCAATAAATGAACTTTTGAAAGTAGCTTGCCTCACCACCATCAACCTGAATTGTGCAATTCTTTGAGTCTCAAACACTGAGTTTTGTCCTTGAACTGTAAACCTCATGTGGACGATCACCAATGCTGATAATAAGGATCAATCCAATTCTTTAATTAACTAAGGCAAGAACAAAATATCACTAAAAGTTTCAATGCTGCTTTCCTGGAGACTTTCTCTTCTACCAGTGGAGCAGGACTTGTCAGAATCATAAACTTTCTTTTACTACGACAGTTAATTCTTATTGGTTCACTTATTAATTATTTCACATAGAGAGAGAATTTTTTCCTTCTTTTCATTTCTTCTTGGTCTGAGGCAGCATCATAACTCTTTTACTGCTCGAAAACATGATCCGGAACAATTCTGTCTATGAAGGAGGTAAAATCATTGCAGTGTCAATCCTAATCAATGAATTACTAGCAGGTATTGACTTGGTTTAACCAAAACAGAACATTATATATCTCAATAAAGAAGCATATAGGAAAAAATTCCAAATCTTACCAGGAAATGAAAAAAAAAATTAGTATGCAAAATAGGATTCAAGGATCAGAGCAAGCTGATCAAGTTTATTACACAAGAGTTGCACAGATTAGACTAACACAAGTTCAGTTTCAGCAATGTTTTTCGAGTAATATTCAAATAGCTACAAGAGAATAGCCATATTGATGTGAGCATAAATCAGGGTAGCTTTTAATTATGGACACTTCAACAATCCATGGAAGTTCATTAACTGGAGTTGCTGAACTTCAAATGGTCCGATTATAATATGCGTCATGAGTTCGAAAGATGGTATAAACTTTGCTATGAAAAGGAAATACATTCTCTTGTTTGTAGGGAAAAAACATTAATTATATGAATTTGCTAGTTTTTATGCATGGCAAAACCCTTTTCTTTGTTATCATGATAATTTTTTTTGTTTGTGGGGAATACCTGATTGGTCACAAATAGTGCAGGAGCTGCCACCAATGGAAGCATTGTTCAGCAAACTTAAAAGATAGAACCTTATGTTGCTAATGCTAACCCCTATTGTTTTTCAGGGTTCTTTTACACAACAGGGGATTCTACAAGCGCTGCATATTTAATGCTTTGTAAAATAGAGCATTCAAGTTTTGAACACAATAAAAACCTTGATTTCATTGTTAGTGAGCGTTTAACAATGTTTAATCAGTTCGCTTTTCCTCTTTAGTTATTCTCTTATGTTTTTAGAGGGTGAGAGGTTGGCTTCATGGTGTGTTTTATTGGTTTGTTTATAGTTTTAACCAAGCAAGCTGTTTCTCTTTTCCACCCTTTGTAATGATTTGGTTGCACTAACCACATAATAAAGTAAGATTTTTTAATAGGATTTGATGCAAAAAACATAAAATAGATTCGATGGTCTCGTAAAAAATTGAAATCATTTAACTCCATCTTCTTCATTCATGAATCACAAAAATACTCATACAAGTCACCAAAAACACCAATTATAGTCCATCAAACATGTCCAAATTGAAAATTTTTATTTTAACCCCTTTTGGTTTGGAAAAAAATCTTTTAATTCTAAAAATTGTAAATTTTAAAGATTAATAAAATGATAAAAACTACTTTTTTAACCCTTTTAAACTTTTAGCCCTAATAGAAAATTTCTAACTTTATCCTGCTTAGCAAAATGAAATTAAAAACCTAAAAAAACAGTTTCAATGAGGCATGGGGTAAGAGATTGGGACATTGAAGCACATGTCTTATGCTTTGTAGTTGTTTCCAGTATCCTTAAGTCATCCACCGATCATCAAAAGTTTGAAACACTAGTATACCCTTTGAAAATTTCAGACCCTAACACCAAGAAAATAAAATAAAAATGAACAAAAAACACATCGGTCAGCTTTTGCAAATAAATAAATAAAGCGTTGCAGAAGAAATTAGTGTTTCAAAATGTCTGTCCCCAAGCTGTTTATAACGCTCACTGCTTACCTGGATCTCAGAACTGATCGAAATCGACAAGAAATGCCAGGATTTTTCAACTGGTCATCTGTTTTCGAGTTTTAACATTACCATTTCTGGTTTCTGTCACCTTTTTTTTCTTGTATTAGGTTTTGAGAAGGTCATCCATTTACAGCTAAAACAAAGATTTCGAGGAAGCTTCTAAATAGCTACCAAGTCCAGTTTTGACATTTTACAAGAGTCTTTGAACATATCAGCTACACATGTCACTGAAAAAAAAGACATTTCTTTTTTCTTCCATTGTTGGGTTAGGTTGTGCTTTTATTGTTATTCTATTTGTTGTTTTTATTAGTCAATGGATTAGGACAGCCAAACTATTGCAGGTTGTTGGACGAACTAGGATTTTTAAGTTCCAACCAATCAGATATTACGTATCCATGGGGTGGTCAACCATTTGCCACCTCATGCGTAGATGTCCGTTTTACGCTCCATATTTAAAATTAGTTTTCCTTTTCAATAATATCTTCTTCATCGAACATAAATTTTATCCATTAAAATATAACTTATCTTACTATTGCATTTAATACTTGCTATGTTATCATATTCAGTATTACAAAGTTTTGAAGTAACCATATTTTGAAGCTTTCTTCAGATGTTGCCTTATGGTCTTTTACTTTTTCTTTTTTGTTGGTTTAGTGGTGGTTTGTTCTTTGCCTGTAAATATAAAAGAAACCTAATCATGGGGCCAATCTTATTAGTGATTAGTCAATGTCAATCTTCCAACTCTTCCATTTGTAGCTTTAAAACAAGTTGCCGCACCCTCTTCTCTTCTTGTCCCGACTTCAACAACTGATTCATAGAACAATAAACGACACCCAAAACAAAATAAAAACATCAACAACATCATGGCTAATCCCTCTGGTTTTCTCCTGGCCGTTCCGTTCGTCTTTTTGTCCCTGATCATCGCCCTGTCGAACGTCGACGCGAGTGGTGAGCACCATTTGAGCTGGATTCCGACCAAGTCCGGCTGCCAGGGCTCGATGGGAGAATGCATGGCTGAGGATGAGTTTGAGATGGACTCCGAGATTAACAGACGTATATTGCAGACCACACGGTACATAAGCTATGGTGCTCTGCAGAGGAACACCGTCCCATGCTCGCAAAGGGGTGCATCGTACTATAACTGTCAACCAGGAGCACGAGCTAACCCTTACAGTCGAGGCTGCAGTGCCATTACTCGTTGCCGGGGTTAAGGTTTTTCTCCCTCCTCTTTGTTCTTTCAGTGTCACTGGTTCATCTACTTTTGTTGTCGAATAAGTTACCGTGTCATTCTTTGTCCCTTAATTTGATATTTGGAATTTTACCTTCAAGTTTAAATAAAACGGAGGAACATGTACTCTTCTAACAAGCTTAAAATTCAGATCATAACCTACTTTCAGTTTGATGCTATCTGGAATGTGAATATTCACAATTCATTGTGACATCATATGATTATGTCTGTTTCTTAAGTACTTCCCAATTCCCAGCAAGTATTTCCGGGTGAAATGCAAGTTAAGACTGTTGTCTTCATAAAGCATTCAAGTAATAAAATCTGGGAATTTAGAGCAGAAATGTTAACAACAAGCCGCCTCATTTCATTAATTCCCTCTATAAATTGACAAATAAGCAGTACATTATCAACTGGTGTTAAAACCAGTTACCTGTTTAATCCCATCTCACAGAAGAAATACTTAATACAAATAAAACAGGGAGAAAAAGGGCACACTCAGTAATATCCCTGATCTCTCTCCAATAGTAATCTCAAACAAAACAATATATCACCAAATTACAATCATAACCATAGCCAACTGTTAAAAACACTCTGTGGCCGAGTTTTATGCTGATCCTTCCTCTTGCTTTGCTTCATCCGACTTTTGGTTTGGTGGGGGTAATGGGGATGGAGAGCCCTCCACTCCCATCTCAACTTTTAGGTCATTGATGCTCTGCTCCTGCTCGTTTATTCGGTTTCCCATTTCATCAAGTGCTTTGGAAGTTAAGTAAACGGTAGATGTCCCATATTTCGCAATAACACTGAAGTAGAAAACTATTTCCATTCTAAGAAACTATCTATTTCTAGTTAAAGTATTGCTAGAATAGAGCAAAAACATAACAAAGTTTCAAGCTTGTTCAAATCTGGCTAGTTCACACACGGTCTCCCATAGCTTTTTAGCCTTATAGCCTATGTTTCCCTATAGGCCAATAAGTAGACAAAAGGAACTAAAAGCACATATTGATTTAGGCTCAAGAATGAAGTGAAAAAAGGATAAATTTGCGTGAACCTATCTTTTACTAATACTTCATCCAGGAAGCAACTCCGCGACATTGCATACATTTCACAGTGCTGCTATCTCGGGGAAAAAATGAAAACACTTCAATGAAATTTAAGAGCAAGTGAAAAGGATATTCTTTGTGATAATGGAATCTGACATTGTTTGAAACCTAGATTGCTGCAACAAACTATTTGTCAATAACAGGGAAATTACTCCAACAACAAAGTTCAATTATATAAACTCACCATTTGTTAAAGAAGATTCTGCACCTGCAAAAGGTAGGCAAGAAAGCATTAATAAAGATTGGCAAGTAAAAAACCGCAACAAATAACTGCTGAATTGCATCAAATGGTACTGGCAGAACAACAAACATAAAACCAGTTATCAATCATGTTAAGAAATGGGTTTTATGAACTCACGAAAACAGTCATATCAGCAGTGCTTTGCTTTGAATCCTCAGAGTTCTGTCCTTCCTGCAGATACCAAACCAGTATTGGCACTATGAGATCATGCAACAAAAAAAAAACTAACCACTAATTCAGATTGTTTAACATAAAGCATGTGGCTGATCAAATTGTCAAGTATCTCAAAACCATAATACTCTTAACTTGAAACAAATCAATACAAAACTGGGTAGAAATTGCCTAGGAATTATGAAAAATCTCAACAAGACAGAGATTGTATGTCATTGAGTAAAAGGTTTGGGTCTCAAAACAAGTAAAAATGTACTAAACATCCACTAGCATTCATAATAATCCGAGGAAACTAAAACTCTAGTACCAGCATTGCAAGCACAACCAATTTTAATCCAAAAAAGCTAACTTTTTATAAAATTTAAAAACCAAACCAGACACGAGAAAGAAAAGCATTTTTATTAAAAACCCAGAAAGATTCACAAGTTGTTAAAAAAGGGGGTCTTGAACAAGTACAAAAGAACGCTCTTTTTATCAAAACTTCTTGAACCATGATTACAATTCTGGATCGTAAAATTTCAGTGAAATAATAAGAATTAGAGGAAATGTTAGGTAGGAAGATGAGCAGCACTAGAATTTGGAAATTGAACAAAATAATAATGAAAAAGTAAATAAATTTTACCATTGCTAGGGAGTAGCTGCTCACGCCGCACCTCAGTTACTAACCGGAGCTTCAATTTGAAAACACAAGTGAATGCTGCTTTGCTTATTTTAAAGACGGATGGTCACGTTCCTTTTTCATCCCGGCCTACGCCTTTAATTTACGTATATGCCACTCCCTGTTCAACCTTTTTTTTTTCTTTTCATGAAATACAGCAATCTCTCGATTACTATTAGTTTAATTATAAATGGTTTTTAGTTTAATTTAATCAGTTAGTTAAAAAGTTGTGAAAGTTTTGGGGATAGACACCTTAATCCTCGGTTGTGAAAATGGAGTGATGGTTTGGTATGAGTAATTTTATTTTTAAAATGTACATGAGTTTTATTAAAGAATAAAAATAAAACAAATATTATCAGGGTGGTTTAAATATTCGATTGGCATGTACAATTTTATTAAAATGAGGTTCTCAATTTCTTAAGTTAACTTATTTTGGGCTCTCATTATATTTTGAGAACTTGACTCAAATAAAGTAAATGTTATCAGGGTTGTTCGAATACTTATCTCTAATTACACATGTGTGGAAGTGTAGCGATGTCCTTTTTCTCTTATCATCGCTAAAATAAAAACGAGGATTTTTGAAAGGTGTGTTTGAAAGGTGTTTGTGATTTTTTGGATATCAAATATTTATTCCGTGGGGTTTACAAAAAACCTCATAAAAATGGAGTCGCCACCGGCCACTTAGGTAGGCCGGACACCATAAAACCAGAGATTCAAAAAGACAGGGTTCGGGAGTCGGTTATGGATGGGGAAGGATTAGCACCCCCACACCGCCCAAGATTGGTACTTTAATAATTACCGCTTTATTAATATTGGATTTTCCGGATTAGAGTGACGATTATTTTAAAATTCGGTCATAATTGCAAATAAATTTTAAGAGCCCCGTTATCCGAGAGTAAACGCCCAACCACTATCACTACGCCTGATACTGGCCCCGTTTACGCTCGGATAAAAGGACACCGCATTAACAAGTTATAAATCATATGCAATCTTAGTGGCGAAAATATAAAATATAACAGATAATATGAAGTCATAATAAATATTCACATAATAAAATACTAATCTAATGAATGATATACTAGATTAAAACATGCATATATACATATTATTCTAAATGATAAATAAAAACAACTTTAACAAGTTAGAACAACAATGCAGGAATAATTACATTATATGTAGGCGAACAAATATTCAAAAGAATATACTTGCTATTAATAAAACATATTTCAACATATGTGAACAATATATTATACATGAAAGAAGGCACATTAACACGTAGCCTAATAGCCAAGGAAACATGCAATACATACAAAAATACAAAACATACTTTTTACGAATCAACTAGAACATAACATGCTTTAATACGAATAATCAGATAAAAAAACATGAATATCATACTTAACACATATATATACATATAAACATAAAATACGAGTCATATACGAGGGACATAAAATAAAATAATATCAATATATACGATTATAATACGAACAATAATATTTACAAAGAAAACAGGACTGAAATGAAAGAAAAACGAAAGTCAGTGGCAGAAGTTTAAGAACAATAATATGTAATTTAGGGACGAAATTACGAAACAAACAAAACCTAAAAGGACCATAATTGTAATTAGACCAAGGGGCAGACTCAAAGTGAAAAATCCAAAAACACGGGATGGTTAAGGACGTAATTTTACCATTCAGAAACTGATTCGGTGTAATTTAGGGACGAAATTGTAACCTTTTGAAATATCAGGGGGACTGGGATTGTGATTATACCATGCGGCAAGACAAAAATGAAAATATAGAAAACGCGGTGGGATTAAGTGTGTAATTTACCCATTTTGCAAAATAAAAACAACTATAAAAACCCCCTTTTTAGGCCGAAATCAGATTTTGGTCATTCGTCTCATTTTTTTGTTTTGCAAGAACCGTGTTCCTCATTTTCTCTCTTTTGTTCTTCTGAAACCCAGAATCCGGCGGTCCGCCAGTGTTCTCTCCGCCCGGCCGGCCGCTAACCGCAAGATCGGCGTGATCCCAAAATACACCAAAATAACCTTCTTTTTCGTCCTCAACATGAATCCGTGGTTGGATTCGGAGGATACGCCTTATTTGTCATAGATCTAAGAAATACGAACCTCAAAAATATTTTTTTTTTATGACCAAAACACAACTATAAAGGGTCTTCTCCTCCCTTTAGTTCACCGGATCTGGCTTGTAGAAGCCGAAAAGCTTTATCACCGGGAAGGGAAGACCCACGCATAACGCCAAGATTACTTTCCCTTTTTTGTTTTGTTTTTTTTTTATTCTATTTCGTGTATGCATGTAAAGAAAACAAGTAAGAAAAAGAGACAAAAAATTTACCACTTGGATTGTCTTTTGATTATCTTGGATGCTTACAACTTTCAGATTTTTTTTTGTATTACAAGATCTATGTTTTTTTTTTTTTTTTACTACCTCATCTTTCTTTACAAAAACCCCGTTTCATATATATTACTCTCTGTTTGTTGCAAGTTGCCTCTTCTTTTTTCGAGATCTGAACCGACATTTTTTTGCTTGTTATCTTGGGCATATTCGAATATCGGCGCGGTGGCGGTGTGGACACTCGCCGGTGGCGGACGTTTCTCGGCCGTTAGATCGATCCGATCTAACGGTCGAGATGGCTTGAAGAACGATCGGCCGGATGAAGCCTCGATTTGATGAGACGGCTTCATTTTTGCCACGTGGAGCTCCGCGATCGGAGGAGTCGAACGCGTGGATCTTACGCGCGCGTGGGATGTCAAAGAGTCTGTGCGTGGACCACACGCGCGCGTGGCACTTGAATGGTCCATACGTGTGGAGCACGCGCCTGGCAGATATTTTTGACTTCCATTGCATCGTGGCCGTTGGATCAGATCTTGATCCAACGGCCCACAGTTACCTGCACATTGTAATTAGATAAGATTGATTTGGGCCAACCGGCCTTGTAATTGGATTTGTAATTGGACTGTAAATTTTTATTTGGGTTTAATATATTTAATTTTTTCATTTTGTCAGCCCAATAATAATAATAGTATAATTATAACAGCAATACATATACATACGAAAATATATACTAATACGTATAATCATACATATAATTAACATAACATATATATATTAATCAAATACGCTTATACTCTAGATACATACGCGACATACATACACCCCTAATACGTTTACATGGCTTATACATGCACACATCACCTTATATTAGTAACATTCATATAATAAATATACATGCAATATTAATATATTTACAAGTGAAAATGAGTGATTACAGTTGCCCCTCTTTGCTTTGTTCTCATGGAATGGGAAACAAAGCAAAGATTCATAAGCACTCATTTTATCAGACTTCCTGTTTGTAGCCTTGGAAAGACGAATTCTTTTGGACATCTCCACTCTTCCTTGGCTGAATCTTCCAGGCTCGTAAGTTCTTCCTATATAGAGCTTCGTCACCTTCTGATCTTGGAGCTACAGGCTCTTCCTATATAAAACCCTTCGCTCGACATCCCGAATTATGAGTCATTCCTTTCACTTTGAGACAATAAAGCTTGGAGTCCTTCCTATATAGAACTCTTTGCTTTCAACGCTGGTTTTCTCCTATATAAAACCTTTTGCGCCATCGATGGATTCTTTCATTTGGGAGTTCCTCCTATATAGAACTGCTAGTCTTCAAATCCTGAGCCGTCATCCTCCTTCCTATATAGAACTTTTGGCGTCTGAAATCTCGTGAGCTACGTGTTCTTCCTATATAGAACCTTTCACCCTAAGACAATGAAGCTCGAGCCTTTCCTATATAAGACTCTTTGCTATCGACACAACAGTTTCCTATATAACCCCGTGTCATAGGTGAATTTCTTTGACCGGGAGTTCTTCCTATATAGAATCTGCAGTCTTCACCTTGGAGCCGTCGGTCCTTCCTATATAGAACTTTTCGGCGTCTTGAAATCTTGGAGTTACTGATTCTTCCTATATAGAATCTTTCACTCTAAGACATTGAAGCTAGGAGCCCTTCCTATATAGAACTCTTTGCTTTCGACACAGCAGAGATTTCCTATATAATCTTGCGTGTCATGGGTGAATTCCTTCTTCACCGAGTCCTTCCTATATAGAATCGCTAGTCTTCACCCCAGGCTCACGGTCCTTCCTATATAGAACTTTCAGCTTCGAAGCCTCGGAGAGGAGGATTCTTCCTCCTATATAGAACCTCTCTCTAGAGCTTGAAAACATGTGCCTTTATGTAAAAACATTGTCTTCTCATTTGGGATTCACACCGTGATGACCCTCGATGTCTCTTCGGATCTGCGATATACATGCGAGATGAAAACAAAATGCTATGACAAATGAATGAATTGACATGCTCCTAATCCTAGTGATGTCTGACTATTCATGATGCATGAGATTCAATATCTTGGTGGGCTTGTTTTGGTCTTTATTTGATCTTGACGTTCGCTTTCTCCTTTCTTACGGGCATCGATACCCCGCTTCACTGCCAAGTTCAACCATCTCGACCTTTCTCTTTTTTCAATTCCGACTTGGAATTCTAGAGTGCCCTTTCGGGTTTTCACTTTAGAGATTTTTTTTTAGAGGGGTGCCCTTCTGGTTTTCACCCAAAAGATCTCTTTTGTTATCTCGTACGCCTTTCTTGAATAGATAGGACATGTGCCATTGGTTATCCTACCAGGTTGTTTGAAGCTTCCCGTCTTCCCTATCGACAGCCATTAGGGAACTAGAGGACGGAGTTAACATCGTTTTCTTTGATTACCTGCATTTTCAAGGTTAAATCATAGTAATGCTTCGAAATCTTTTGTTTCATTATAAGCCTATGTTATCTTATTTGACTGAAATTGACAAGAAGGCTAGGAATGGATGCTCAAAACACGGTTTTATTATGATTAAGGGTTTGGGATATCTTAAAAAGAAAGGTATAACACACATGAAGATACAAAATCTCTCATTATCCTCGATATGAATGATACATGATCCTGTCAACCGGTGTAGAATTTCTTGCACAAACCTTCTCTTCATGATGTTCATGGGGATACCCTTTTCTTCGGTATTCAACTTTTCAATTTACCCAAGCCGCCCTTCTTCGGGTTTTCAACTCGAGTCCTTCCTTTGCTTCAAGACGCCCGGTTTGGGTTTTTCGTCTGAGCTCTCTAATTTTTTTAGAGATAGTATTTCTTGACGGCATCGTAATTTACGGGATTTTCAGCTCGTCCCGTCCATTTCTTAGGATCGGGCTCCTCCCGAGAAGGCATTTTTACGACGTCGGTCCTTCCCGATTGGGCATCCATTTTCCTCGAGAATCTTTCGGATAGGGAGGATTCTCTTGAGTACCAGATCCCCTTCTTTGAATTCTCTTGGCGCACCTTTTTGTTATATGCCTGCACCATCCGCTTTTGGTACATCTGACCATGACAAATTGCCTTTAGTCTTTTTTCGTCAATAAGATTTAGTTGGTCGAGTCTGGCCTGCACCCATTCGGCTTCTTCCAATTTTACTTCGTTTAAGACCCGGAGAGACGGAATCTCTACCTCAATTGGGAGTATCTTGCTTGTACCATACACCAAGGAGTAGGGTGTTGCCCCTGTTGATGTGCGAATGGACGTCCTATAGGCGAAAAGGGAAAAAGGCAACTTCTCATGCCAATCCTTGTAGGTATCCGTAGTCTTCGCTATGATCTTCTTCATATTTTTGTTTGCCGCTTCCACTGCTCCATTCATTTTAGGACGATAGACTGTGGAATTATGGTGTGTTATCTTGAATTGAGTGCACACGTCCTTCATCATTTTATTGTTCAGATTGGAAGCATTGTCGGTGATGATCCTCTCTGGCAATCCGTATCGACAAATAATTTCCTTCTTTAAGAACTTACAAACTGTAGTCCTGGTGATATTGGCGTAAGACGATGCCTCTACCCATTTAGTGAAGTAGTCTATGGCGACCAAAATGAAACGATGCCCATTAGAAGCTTTCGGATGGATCTGCCCGATGACGTCCATGCCCCATGCTGCGAAAGGCCACGGAGAATTCATGGTGTGTAAAGGCGATGGGGGTGTATGAATTTTGTCAGCGTAAATTTGGCATTTGTGGCATTTCCTGGCGTAATCGATGCAATCTCCCTCCATGGTCAACCAAAAATATCCGTATCTCATAATTTTCCGGGCTATAGACAGCCTGTTGGCATGCGTTCCACAGATCCCATCATGTACTTCGGCTAAGATTTCCTTCGCCTCCCGGGCATCCACACATCTCAGTAATGTTTGATCATGACTTCTCCTATATAGGATCTCCCCATCTAGGACATATTTTGTTGCCATTTTTCTGAGCGCTTTTCTGTCATTGTCGTTTGCCCCTTCTGGATACTTTCGAAGCTTGACATATTGCAGGATGTCATAGTACCATGGATTTCCGTCAATCTCTTCCTGTACATTACAACAATGAGCAGGCTTTTCAAACGTCTGCATCTCAATGGGTTTCATTTCTGCCCAGGTGTTTGTTTTAAACATGGATGCCAAGGTTGCCAATGCATCTGCCATCTGATTTTCTTCTCGGGGCAGGTAATTGAAGCTGACCTTTTCGAACTCTTTGATGAGCTCTTGGATCAATTCGTGATATTTGACCAACTTCGGGTCTCTGGTTTCCCACTCCCCGCGCAATTGGTAAATGACTAAGGACGAATCTCTGAACACTCGAAGTTTCTTAACCTTTCTCTCGATGGCTGAGTTTAGTCCCATGATGCAAGCTTCGTATTCAGCTATATTGTTTGTGCAGAAAAATTCCAATCTGCTGGTGAAAGGATAATAGACGTCCTCAGGTGAAATTAGCACTGCCCCTATCCCATGTCCGAGGGCATTGGAGGCTCCATCGAAGTAAAGTTTCCATGACTTATCATCTGAAACCTCTTCTTCGATTGTAATGCACATCAAGTCTTCGTCGGAAAACTAAAGTTCAATGTCTCATAGTCATCCGAAGCACGACTAGCCAGGAAATCCGCTACGGCGCTCCCCTTTACAGCTTTCTGATTAACATATACGATGTCGAATTCGGATAATAACATCTGCCATCGAGCCATCCTTCCCGTTAGTGCTGGTGCTTCCATTAAGAACTTTAATGGGTCTAGCTTGGACATCAACCAGGTAGTATGGTACAACATGTACTGTCTGAGCCGCTTGGTAGCCCAAACTAGAGCACAACACACCTTCGCCTTTGGGGGTACCTGTTTCGCAATCATTGAATTTCCTGCTTAGGTAATAGATGGCTTGCTCCTTTTTTCTTGACTCATCGTGTTGCCCCAGTACACATCCCATTGAATTCTCAAAGACTGTTAAGTAGAGAATTAGTGGTCGACCAGGTACTAGTGCGACTAAAATTGGAGCATTTGTCAGGTATTTTTTGATCTTTTCTAAGGCTTTTTGACATTCTTCATCCCACACGCCAGGATTATTCTTTCTAAGAAGTCTGAAGACCGGGTCGCATTGATTGGTTAATTGGGAAATGAAACGAGAGATATAATTCAGCCTCCCCAGGAAACCACGGACTTCCTTTTGCGTGCGGGGTGGTGAAAAGTCCTGGATGGCTTTCACTTTATCTGGATCAATCTCAATCCCTCTTCTGCTTACTACGAACCCTAAGAGTTTTCCAGAAGTAACGGCGAAGGTACACTTGGCAGGATTGAGCCTCAGTTGGTACTTCCGTAGTCTTTGGAATAGTTTCCTCAAGTTTTGTAGGTGCTCTTCCTCTGTTCGGGATTTGGCAATCATATCATCCACGTATACTTCTATTTCTTTGTGCATCATGTCATGGAAAAGAGTTACCATTGCCTTTTGGTATGTTGCCCCTGCGTTCTTTAGCCCAAACGGCATCACTTGATAACAAAAAGTGCCCCACATGGTTATGAATGTGGTTTTCTCCATGTCGTTAGGATCCATCTTTATCTGGTTGTACCCTGAAAAGCCGTCCATAAAGGAAAACCATGAATGTCCTGCGGTGTTGTCAACCAGCGTGTCAATATGTGGCAAAGGGAAGTTGTCTTTAGGGCTAGCTCGGTTCAGATCCCTATAATCTATACACATACGAACTTTCCCGTCTTTCTTTGGTACTGGTACAATGTTTGCAACCCATTCGGTATTTGGCTACCTCAAGAATCCAAAGATCAAATTGCTTTTTCACTTCTTCTCGGATCTTTAACAACATATCCGCCTCATTCTCCGAAGTTTTTGTCTTTGTCTTGGTTTGCTCTCCGATTTGGTTGGTAATTTGTGCACCACTATGTCGGTATTCAATCTGGCATATCTTGATAAGTCCAGGCGAAGACATCCTTGAATTCTGAAGTATGGCTATCGGTTCATGCTTGGTTTTTGAGGAAATAGTCGTTCCTATTTTTATTTCTTTTTCTCGCTTCTTCATCCCCAAGTTGACAATTTACGCTTCTTCTTGGTGGGGCATAATCTGCCTTTCTTCGTCGTCCACCATTCTCTTTAACTCTTTCGGGACCTCAATTTCTATTTCATCATATCCTTCCTTAATTTCCTCTGAGACCTCAGGGTATTCGAAGTTTACTCCAGGATTGGATCCGGTATCATTCATATCGTCAATCATGAGCGACCTGCATTAAATGAGAATGAATTGTATTGGGAAAGAGACGGCTTTACATGAAGGGAATGAACATGAAGAACGCATGAATGGAATAAATGAGACTTTGGTCATTTTTAAGAAAGTGGGGATATTTTCATTTCAATCAAAAAGTTAACATAGGTGCCCCATACAAGAGATCCCCAATGTCTATGGGCAAAAACAAAAGGTTGATTCGAGCATTACTCGATCTATTCCTAAAAACTACAGGTAGATCAATGCAGCTCCAGTATCGAGTGTTTCCCGGGATGGCAAGGGCGGATGTTGGTCAACATTTTGCTGCCGCGGTCCTTTCCAAATATCATGTTGATGTACATCCCCAAATGATTTACTTGAGCATTTCCTCCTGGTTAAGTTCATCATTTTTCTTCATTGCCTCTCCAATATCTTGACTGGGCTGGTAGAACCCTCCCGGAGACGCAAGTGGCTTTCAAACTAGGAAAGGATATCGACCTCCACGGAATGTCCTCTCCTTTAGATCTGGTTTTTCTTTGCTCCTCCTTCCTCTTATATTCCTCTTTCTTCTGTTGGACACTTGGTTGATAACCCAGCCCGAAACGATCCTTTTTGGTTATCATATTCTTGGGTCTCAGGTTCCCTTGTAATTTCTTCCCCACCCTTTTCCTATTTTGGCTCCTCGCCCCCGAGTTTTCTGCGACGGTCATCTTAGTACAATTAGATAACCTGGGATAGGGGATCCGGCTTCCCTCTGAAACGAATGTGGCATTTACTAGTTCTAATGCTCGGAACGAGCATTCTGCAACATCTTCATCATTTTGAATGTAGGGGGTGTCTGATGTCACGGAAGTAACAAATTCATGCTCTGCTTCTACTGTGACCAATTTGCCTTCAACTACAAATTTTAATTTCTGATGCAATGATGATGGGACAACTCCTGCGGAGTGGATCCACGGTCTTCCCAATAAGCAGCTGTAAGATGGTTTTATGTCCATCACCACAAAATCGATCACATATTCAGTTGGTCCGATCAATAGGGGCACCTCAATTTTCCCCATTGTTCCTTTTTGCGTACCATCAAAAGCTCTTACCGAGTTGTAGCAAGGCTTTAGGTGCGAACCATCTATTGGCAATTTTTGCAGGGTTACCATAGGTAAGACATTCAATGCTGACCCGTTGTCGATCAGTACGCCTGGTAATACATACCCTTTGCAGTGGTTAGTGATGTTAAGGGCTTTGGTAGACCCCATTCCTCCATCCGGGATCTCATCATCACTGAATGTGATATGATTATATGCGGTAATATGCCCCACTATCATGTCCAGGTTTGTTACAGAAATGTCTTGGGGCACAAAAGTTTGATTCAGCACTTTCAATAGCGTCTCCCGATGCTTCTCTGAACTCAAGAGTAATTCCAGCACTGTGATCCTGGCCGGTTGTTTCCGTAGTTGTTCCACTACGCTGTACTCGCTATGTCTCAAGAACTTTAGAAATTCTTTGGCCTGGGTCTCAGTTACCGGTTCATTTATCTTTTGGGGAGGTTCTTCTCCAAATATCTGCGTAGGGCTAACTGCAGTACTCTTCCCCCTATCTTTTTCAGCCGCTCTCAAAGCCTCGGAGGAATAACATCGGCCGCTCCTTGTGAAATGGCCTGCCTCACCAACGTTCACATCGTTCTGGCTTTGTTGGTCTTCCAGCGTAGGCTCTTTTACCTGTTCGTGTTCTGATTTTTCTGGCATGGTCACATTCACGGCATAATTCCAGGGAATTTGTCACATATCTTTGAATGGGAATGGAGATGGTGCTGAAATGACGATCTTGGGATTTATCTTGCTGGTTTCTCCTTGGGAGACACCTGCATTCCCTGTCTTGGGAGAGATGATAAAAGGTCTATCCTTCCCGTATCTAGTTTTGGGGCTATCTATCATGTGTACGTCTGATCCCTTTCCCATGGGCTCCTCAAAGAATTCAATTTGTTTTTCTTTCATCAGCTTCTGCACCAATTTCTTGAACTCATCACATTCTTGGATATCATGCCCTTCAGTCTGATGGAATTCGCAATACTTTCCACATTCCTTCTGCTTTATTATCATGTCTTTGTTGATCACACGAGCCATGCATAATTGTTGGAATACCCACCGTAAAGGAGACTTGATTTCTGACACGTCATCCTTTATCCTCCTGGTAAAGCATTCTTCTATGACATTTACCCCTCTGCTCCCATGATTAGGTAGCGGGTTGTTGGCTACATTCGGCTCTTCAAACTTCAATATCCCAGAATCGATTAAGTTCTGTACAAGCTTTTTGAAGGCAAGACAGTTTCTCGATGGGATGTCCAGGGTACCACCGTGATAGTCGCAATGTGCGCTTGGATTATACCAAGGCGGGAAGGGTGGATTGACAGGAGTAACGATGTTTGGCCGGACCAGTGCGCTTCATATAACTGGGAATAAAGTTCTGAGTACGAAACAGGTAGGGGTGAAAGTTCTCATCTCTTTCTCTTTTTCGTGACTCTCATCTCTTTGATTCGAATTTTGTGTTTTTCCCACAGTGCTTGTGGGCCGTGAGACTGTGAAGTTCTTCAAGCGGTATAGGTGCTGGTGGTGTTTACTTCATTTCTCTTGTTGTACTTTCGAGACCCTTCCCACCATCAATTTCGCCGCTCTTAATTGCCGTTCGAGACTCTCCCAGTCCCGATCAAGTCGGCAAAACACTGTGTTGTGTTATTAATGAGGCGATCAAAGAGTGCCCCTTCTGAGTATTGACAAATAATGGCGTGATTTTATGCTCCGGGATAGGTGGCTGGATTTGGGCGGCCACTTCTCCCACCTTTGGGCATATTGTCGCAAGCTTTCATTGGACTTCGCCCCATATTTTCTAGCATAATTCTGCTAGGGATCATGTCTGTTACATGTTTGTATTGCTCAAGAAATGCTTTAGACAGATCTTTCCATGTTTTAACATTCGCTTTGCTTAACCGAGTATACCAACGTAACGCCGCTCTCCATTAGACTATCCCGAAACAATGGATCAAGAGCTTTTCATATTTATGGTAAGCGCCATTTTTCTACAATACATCGTTATGTGTGCGAGAAGGACATGTGGTTCCATCATATTTATCGAACTCGGCGTTTTGAATTTTGGCGGCAAGACAAGATCGGACACTGCAGACTTAGGTCACTAGCGTCGTTTCTGATTCTTTATTTGATTGTAACGCTTTAAATTTTTTTCTTCATGAGGCGAAAATCTTTCTTCCCACTTTTTTTTCTACCTCATTCCCGATCCTTTCGACCATGTTTAGGTCCGCACTTCTTCTTCATAAAGTGCTTGATGATCGAGGGGTTGAGTCTCATGTGCCCCTACTTGAAAGCTAGAAGACATTCTGCGCAGGTCAATATACACCTTCTTAGCCTGGTTTGGTGCAGTCGGTTGAACCTTGTAGTGAGCCGGGGTACCCTCTGGTTCTTGAACATTTTCTCCTTCTACTCGTTTTCCAAGACTTTTTGCCATGAATGCAGCTTATGTCGATACTATAGATGTTTGTGATCGCGCAAACTGATCACTAAGGCTTCTCGGGCCTCTTTCAAGCCTTGTTTCGAGCTCTCTTTGCCCTCTTTCTAGACTGATTATTCTTTCTTCCATGAGCTTTCTTTGTAGCCGGGTAAAGTATAGGTGATGAATGATTGCGGGTTAACTATATACAATGCCACAATATTCATATTGTTAATATGGTTGTAAAAAATAAATGCATGTACAATGATGCAAATGTTATGATGCAAATGCAAGAATGCATGCAGACAAGGTACTGATTCCGCTGGTAATCACCCTTTTGAATTACTTCCACGGGAATTAAAGGGTCTCAATTACAACAAAATTCGTGTTACAGAGTAAAGATCCCTAGTACAAAAGATCTAATTATAACACAGAGTCCTATAGATAGACTCTAGCTCTATCTCCTAACTTTCCAATTGCTTTGAGCAGCTTGAGGAACCTAGGAGCTTCTTCCATTCCCGGGGCTATAAAAGGTCGGAGTGTCTCAGCCTCGATAGCTAAATCATTTACATGTCTGGCGACTCGTTGTATGTCCACCATTAGGTTTTCGTAGTACTGGTCTCTGTCCTGTACCATTCGAGCAGCGTCGCGTAATCTCTTCTGCCAATAGGTGTCCCCTCTGGCTGCAGCTTCCTCGAACACATTAATTCTTTCCTTGTAATCCTCCACAATTGCTTCGAGGGACTCGATTCATGCTTGTAACACACCCATTTCGCGTTCTCTTTCTTGCAGCTCAGCGAAATTATTCCTGTGGCAGTACATTCGAAGTGAGTGTTCGACTTCCGCTACCTTTCCTTTTAATTCATCATTTTGACTTTGGCTTTGCCCCAATTTTTGAATAGTGTCATCGTACAGTTTCTGCATCTCTAACATTCTATTTCGACTACTCATGGATTTTCTTTTCCATACGGCGACACTTTCTCTCTCATGATGAACAGCCTGTTTTCCCTTGCTGATTTCTTGTCTGAATCTTTCTTTCTCTTGATCAATGGCCTTCTTGGTGGAACGTTTTTCTTCCTCCATAGCCAAACGGTAGCTTTCAATCTCTTTCTCGATCGCTCTTTTGTTAATTTCTCGTTCTTCTTCCACCAAACGGATGCCGTTCATTCTTTCTTTCTCTTTCACACACTATGAACCGACTCGCCGCCTTTTGTATTTTTGCCTGTAATAGGAGGGCATTTTTTTGATAAAGAGTATTCTTGTCACTCAAATCTGCATTTAATTTCTTCAGTTGCCTAATAATCCCATCCCGCTCGTCAACTTCTAAGCTTGCTTTATAGAGTTCGCTTGCATGTTGGTTCTGTTGAATGTCCATTTTCCTTTTAACTTCTTCGAGTTCACTCCTTAAGATGTCGGCTTCGGACGGTACCGCCCTTTGTAAGCTCTTGAGTGACATTGCTGGTCCTTGATCGATTTAGGAATCACATCATTAACCCTCAAACATTTCCAAAGATCGTAATCCTGGGGTAGTCATGTGCTCGTATCTCCTTCCACCCCGATCCGATAACAATGATCCCAGCCCTCATGATGGTCTGAATTTTTCCTTTGAACTCTCCTTTGAAAAGAAATTCAGTTTGGCTTAATCCGCGGTATTGGGAATGAACTGTCGTGATCCGAATCGCCGAGACACTAAAAGTGGAGCACAAGCGATCCTCTCCATGCAATCCTAACATCATCAGCCAGTTGAAGTCACCACAATCAGATAGAAAATAATTAACTTTACCGAGCCATGGGACCCTCCATGCTATGTCTTCATCTTGAATGTTCTCAAGAAACTGGTCCACATTTTTGTTTTCAAATCTTCGCCATTCCTTTGCCAAGTATTCTCGTAAAGGCGAAAAACCTTGGAAGGATATCCCAGCGAGACCAGCGTCGGCGTCTTCCACATGTGACTCGGATCCATACTTGTAATAGCTGTGCGCAGCCTCAAAACGTTCTTCTTCATGTTTCCGCTAGCTTTTAAGGAAATGAAAGTCTCGACCAAGATTGCTTTGTACCGGGTTTGCTTTCCGTTTCACCCGCTCGAACAAATCCGAAATGGCTATGTCAATGTTCCCGAGTACTGGGAAAGATCACCAAGCCATATATTCCTAAAGCGAATAAGTCCATTTTCTTTGCCTCGTCTGGATGTGTCGATATGATGTCCCGAATACTTTCCCATGCAAAGACTGTATTATCTCCTCGGATTTGAAGGAGGCCACTAACCCAATCGTCACTCATTCCCGCAAAGGTTTTGAGTTTAGCGATGTAATTCGATTCCTTGAGGCTTCGCGTAGATCCAATCTTCCTGAATATTTTTCTGGTTAAGTAAAGCAGCGTACTCTTCTACCGTAGGCATCATGTCCTGCCCATTGAAGGTGAAGCAGCAAAAAGCCGGATTCCAAAACTGGACTATAGCTCGGAGTATGGGCTGGTTAATCCTAACATATAACAGCTGTGCGATGTCGCCATAACTATCGCAAAATAAGTTTTGTAGTCTTCGGCCCCATCTTTCCCAAATGCTTTGAAGATCCCACAAGTCGCTCATTGGAGACTCACATAGGTGTATCCAGCTATTACGCGTTCGTTAGGCGATCGTCCCCCTTGGATTTTCTGGTTGACCTCGACCAATGTCCGACCGACAAATTAAGCTCTTCTTTCCTAAGACACCTTTTTTTCCATGGTGAAAGACTTTACGATCGGGCAAACCACTTGATCCAAGACCTTTATGCGATGCAAATGCAATGATGTATGAGAAAAAGAACAAAAAGCGAAAAGAAAACAAGTCAGTACCAGATAAAATCGATAAATATATAAATAAAATGACAAAATTAAACAGAATAAATACACGAAACAACCCTATTTATCCCGTCTAAAACCTAAGGTTTTCCGCATGGCTCTAACAGGGTGGGTTTCTATGTTCTCTACATGCAGTGTTGGTGCTAAGAGGTACCCGAATTGTCCTTGCTGTCCCCTACTAAGGGTAGCAAGGCCCCCGATCATCACCCATTATAGGCTCATTTCAACCGGGTTCAATTCAGGGGGACCCATTCGCTTATGCCCGTACGAAGGAACGATATCCTTACGAAAGCATAAGGTACTCGAGCCCCGAAGGTACTTGCTAGGCCCATACGGGAGAACGATATCTCCACGAAAGCATTAGCGTTTTCCCCCCACTTAAAAGAACGGGTTTATATGCCATATTTTAAATGCGTTAAAATAAACGCTCAATTATGACCGAATGTTAATTTAATAGTCACTTTAATTCGGAACTTCCAATATTAGTAAAGCGGTAATTATTTTAAAAGCTTGACTCTCATTTGTTTTTTTTTCGAAAAAACAAAAAAGGGTCCCCAGCGGAGTCGCCATCTGTAGCGATGTCCCTTTTTTTTTCACCATCGCTAATTAAAAACGAGGATTTTTGAAAGGTGTGTTTGAAAGGTGTTTGTGATTTTTTGGATATCAAATATTTATTCCGTGGGGTTTACAAAAAACCTCATAAAAATGGAGTCGCCACCGGCCACTTAGGTAGGCCGGACACCATAAAACCAGAGATTCAAAAAGACAGGGTTCGGGAGTCGGTTACGGATGGGGAAGGATTAGCACCCTCACACCGCCCAAGATTGGTACTTTAATAATTACCGCTTTATTAATATTGGATTTTCCGGATTAGAGTGACGATTATTTTAAAATTCGGTCATAATTGCGAATAAATTTTAAGAGCCCCGTTATCCGAGAGTAAACGCCCAACCACTATCACTACGCCTGATACTGGCCCCGTTTACGCTCGGATAAAAGGACACCGCATTAACAAGTTATAAATCATATGCAATCTTAGTGGCGAAAATATAAAATATAACAGATAATATGAAGTCAGCAGATATTCACATAATAAAATACTAATCTAATGAATGATATACTAGATTAAAACATGCATATATACATATTATTCTAAATGATAAATAAAAACAACTTTAACAAGTTAGAACAACAATGCAGGAATAATTACGTTATATGTAGGCGAACAAATATTCAAAAGAATATACTTGCTATTAATAAAACATATTTCAACATATGTGAATAATATATTATACATAAAAGAAGGCACATTAACACGTAGCCTAATAGCCAAGGAAACATGCAATACATACAAAAATACAAAACATACTTTTTACGAATCAACTAGAACATAACATGCTTTAATACGAATAATCAGATAAAAAAACATGAATATCATACTTAACACATATATATACATATAAACATAAAATACGAGTCATATACGAGGGACATAAAATAAAATAATATCAATATATACGATTATAATACGAACAATAATATTTACAAAGAAAAATGGTGATCAAAATGAAAGAAAAACGAAAGTCAGTGGCGTGTAAGTTTAAGAACAATAATATGTAATTTAGGGACGAAATTGCGAAACAAACAAAACCTAAAAGGACCATAATTGTAATTAGACCAAGGGGCAGACTCAAAGTGAAAAATCCAAAAACGCGGGATGGTTAAGGACGTAATTTTACCATTCAGAAACTGATTCGGTGTAATTTAGGGACGAAATTGTAACCTTTTGAAATATCAGAGGGACTGAGATTGTGATTATACCATGCGGCAAGACAAAAATGAAAATATAGAAAACGCGGTGGGATTAAGTGTGTAATTTACCCATTTTGCAAAATAAAAACAACTATAAAAACCCCCTTTTTAGGCCGAAATCAGATTTTGGTCATTCGTCTCATTTTTTTTTGTTTTGCAAGAACCGTGTTCCTCATTTTCTCTCTTTTGTTCTTCTGAAACCCAGAATCTGGCGGCCACCATCAGTGTTCTCTCATGCCACCTAACCGGCACCGCCGGCAGTTCCCAAAAAATACACCAAAATAACCTTCTTTTCGTCCTCAACATGAATCCGTGGTTGGATTCAGAGGATACGCCCTTATTTGTCATAGATCTAAGAAATACGAACCTCAAAAAATATTTTTTTTTATAACCAAAACACAACTATAAATGGTCTTCTCCTCCCTTTAGTTCACCAGATCTGGCTTGTAGAAGCCGAAAGGCTTATCACCGAGGAAGGGAAGACCCACAGACAACGCCGGTAAGATTACTTTCCCTTTTTTGTTTCTGTTTTTTTTTATTCTATTTCGTGTGTGCATGTAAAGAAAACAAGTAAGAAAAAGAGACAAAAAATTTACCACTGGACTGTCTTTTGATTATCTTGGATGCTTACAACTTTCAGATTTTTTTCTATTACAAGATCTCTGTTTTTCTTTTTTTTGTTACTACCCTCCTCTTTCTTTACAAAAACCCCGTTTCATATATATTACTCTCTGTTTGTTGCAAGTTGCCTCTTCTTTTTCAGATCTGAACTGACATTTTTTTGCTTGTTATCTTGGGCATATTCTGAATATCGGCGCGGTGGCGGTGTGGACACTCTGCCAGTGGCCAGACACGTTCTCGGCCGTTAGATCAGATCTGATCTAACGGTCGAGATGGCTTGAAGAACGATCGGCCTGGATGAAGCCTCGATTTGATGAGACGGCTTCAGATTTTGCCACGTGGAGCTCCGCAGTCGAGGAGTCAGAACGCGTGGATCTTACGTGCGCGTGGGATGTCAAAGCGTCCGTGCGTGGACCACACGCGCGCGTGGCACTTGAATGGTCCATACGTGTGGAGCACGCTCCTGGCAGATATTTTTGACTTCCATTGCATCGTGGCCGTTGGATCAGATCTTGATCCAACGGCCCACAGTTACCTGCACATTGTAATTAGATAAGATTCAGATTTGGGCCAACCGGGCCTTGTAATTGGATTTGTAATTGGACTGTAAATTTTTATTTGGGTTTAATATATTTAATTTTTTCATTTTGTCAGCCCAATAATAATAATAGTATAATTATAACAGCAATACATATACATACGAAAATATATACTTATATTATACAATCATTAATTAATATAATATTCCAGTATACGTATAATCATACATATAATTAACATAACATCTATATATTAATCAAATATGCTTATACTCTAGATACATACGCGACATACATACACCCCTAATACGTATACATAGCTTATACATGCACACATCACCTTATATTAGTAACATTCATATAATAAATATACATGCAATATTAATATATTTACAAGTGAAAATGAGTGATTACAGGAAGTATTCAGAATACTATAATGATAATTTTAGTCTGAAAATATTTTTACAGTTCTAAAAGTTGGATGAAATAATCCAAATTCATCTTTCGGGGATTATCGGTCTCGTGTCGAAGTCATACATATGAAGAATCCGATTATCCGCGAAATCGAACGCTCTATCCATCTACTTGAAGCATTTCTCAATCGGTTAATGGTGGAGCTTCCCACAAGGTTTGCATCCCACAAAGTAAGTCACCAATGGCCAACGATGATCCCCGGAGCTTGGGTGATACTTTTCGATCATTTCCTCGTACCTATCAATCAAACTCACCCGAATAATCATGCAAATAATAAGCATTCTCTAGGTAAACCTTATCACCCCATTTCTCCCTTTCAGCAGCCAACAAATAAACCATTGCAAATCGATCATCAGCTTCGAAAACCTTCCCTGCTTCTTCCGTCATCGGAGCCAGAGCGTCGAGAAGATCGAGTGCCCATTGCCGATTTCTCAACAGGAAAATCCCGGTATTTAACCCGATCCAATTCTTTCGATCGTAAACTATCTGTTTCCAGTTGTGCATAACCAAATTCGAGTCGTTATACCTTTCCCAAGGAACCTGGAATGTCATGTCGGTGAACATTGCATCCATGTCCATCCACCAGAGGAATTCGACCTCCGGGTGCGAAAGCAGAAGCTTTCGAATCAATAGTAATCTGCCCAAAACTCGGTCGTTTCTGTATCTAAAGACGCCATGTTGTAAAATATCTGGATTCCGTGTAGTCTGCAGTAATCGACCTTGTTCTTCATTTATTTTAATAAGTAATGGTCGCCGATCGGGTTCTCACACGGTTCGGGAGATGAACCAGTGACTAAGAGAACCCTCGGTTTATTTGGACCGGTGAAATTGGGGGAGTTTGGATTTTCTTTCAACCATTTAGATCGTTGTTCGTCCCAATTGGAGATTTTGGGGCCAAGGGAATATGGTTTATTAGTGTCGGGTTTCGAGTCGTCGGATTCGGATTCCTCGTCGAGTAAGATCCTATTTATATCGAAATCGTTATGATTTTCGGTGTCGGCACTGACTTTGAGCTTATAGGACGATGTCGTTTGAACTTCTTCAAGGACATGGTGCGGCTTATCGCGTTCGCGTTGGCCGAAAGAAAAATGGTCACGAATCTCGACGAATTCTTGCACTGGAGTCTTGAATTTTTCAACGCCGAAGTGCCACGTAGGACGACTACGGCGGTTAGAACGAGGAAGAAGATCGTTGCCTTCCGGTGACGGAGAGTTTTCTGGAGTTCTCTAGATTGTTGAGCTCCCAAGCACCTGTCTATCATCTTTACCCAACAATGAGGGGTCGAAAAGCTGAGAACCTTGGGATTTGGAAAATTCTGAGAGATGCTTCAAAGTTTTAGAAAAACATGTTTCTAATGCAAAATGCCACACAGAGCTGAAGATTGATTTGTTGAAATTTGAAAATAGTTGTTGGGATATGAGAGGAGCCGCCACGATGCTGCGGGAAACATTGAATAAATGACAAAACCTTGTTTAGGATCAATGTGTCGGGTAGAGACTTTTTTAATTCCTTTGTCTTCTGTGGCGGACATTGTCAACTGCTTAATCTTTAGGTGTTGTTTGGTAAGAACCGATAAATAAATATGGCTTGTTTTTTTAGATAAAAAGAATTGGGTAAATTTATTGATAGTACCTGAACTTTTAGGTTTCTTTTAATATGATCACTAAACTTTTAAAGCTTGCAATATAATTATTAAGCTTTTCATTCGCTTTCATTACTATCATTGTCTTCGACCGCCGTAACATAACAAAAATTTATATATTATTAATTTATTATTCATTTTCCCTTTTATCCTTGAATAAATATTTTTTCTCCTATCTTTCTTCTTTTTTTATTCTTCAACAAATAGTCATCGCAAGAATGTCAATGTCCGACGACTTTTCATACAGATGAACCTATCAATTTAAAGTTCATACTCTTTTCCATTTATTTTATCGATTTTGATTTCTTAGAAACACCCCTAAAACTCGTAAGAATTCTCAAGACCAAAGTCACGAGAAAACTTAATTTGATTTTTTTTTCATTTGATGAACCCCTAACCTACGATATATGCTTTCTAGTTACCTTCTCTATTCGTTGATCGTTTAGATTCGCATATCTTATTTTTAAATTCTGAAAATTTTAATCTTTGAAAATTTATGATGATTTCTTTTTTATTTAGTTAGTTTGATTTTGAGACTTTTGACGTTGTTTCACTTGTTCTTTTTTTCCCTCTTTTTTAATTTATCGGTTGATGAGTTGGAGTATTGGTCAAAAGATGTTTAGTGTATATGAGAAAGTTTAAAGTTTAAGGTTTCAAGTTAAAGGGTTACAACGGTAGGTAGTGGGCTTGGTTATGAAGGAGAAGAAATTCGACCCGAAAGTTAAAAAAGGCTGTGTAAAATGATAAAAGAATAAAACATTGGCAAAAAATTGAAGCGCGTAAGCCTAAGAGTAAATATATGGTGCAAGAGAAAGTCAATGAAATGATCAATTATTTTATGAACTTTCTCACCACGTCAGCAATAGTTCCAACCACTAAAAATCACTCACATCATCATTTTTCACCATATCATTAGTCCACTCAAATTAAAACTTTTAAATAATTGTTATTTCAAATAATATGAAAAATGAGTGTGAATTCACCCGTAAAATAATGGCATAGAAAAAAAAAGTGATGTAAGTGGTTTTTAATGATTGGGTCATTGTTAACGTGATAAAAAGAGTTCATGAAATGATTTTTTCAATAAAAGAAAAGAGTGGCACGCTTTAACGACATAAAAAGTTCTTCAAAGAATTAAAGTCACTATGTAATAATTTTAAATTTGAAAACTTAATTGTTTGTGCTAGATTAAGTGAACTGCAATAACTCATACTAGATACACCCATTTACGTGACTTTAAACTGACTATGTGAACAAAACGTTAAAAAAATAGTATATAGTACAATTTAGACTATGTTCAGCAATGCTTTGTAAAAGTGTTTTTGGCTCCAAAAATAATACAGAACAAGTTACTTTTGAGGCCAAAATATTTTTCAACAGATTTTAAAAAGCAATTGTAGATAAAATTTATAGCTTTTAGTTTTTTAATTCTCGGTGTCGACACTGACGTCGCGATTATAGGACGATGTCGTTTGAACTTCTTCAAGGACATGGTGCGGCTTATCGTGTTCGCATTGGCCGAAAGAGAAATGGTCACGAATCTCGACAAATTCTTGCACTGGAGTCCTGAATTTTTCAACGCCGATAGTGCCATGTAGGCATGGCAGTTTCTGAGATTTTAGTGGCCCTAGGGCGAACCTAAAAATTGGACCCTAAATTAGGGATTTAAATTGCGGTTACGATCTTATATTCAGTCATGTTACGTTTATCACGGTTGCAGACATAACGAATGTTATTTCTGTGACTACGAGTATCGCAGTTGTGAATTTTTTTAACAATATATGCTATTGTGGACATAACGATTACAGGTATTATGGTTTTGGATGGTGTCTTTACCGCTATATAACGATCTCTGTTACGGTTACGTACTCCTATTTAAATACATGTCTATAATATCAAGTATTAAAAAATAAATTATAAGAGTATACTCATAATAATAAATAGTGAAAAAATAGGTCCCCTTATAGCAAGTATCAAAAATTTTAATTTTAATATTTGTTATTACGAGTATATTCTCAAAAATTAAATTATTTTTAATACTTATTATTAGGGGCCTGATTTCTCCCAATATTTATTAATATGAATATACTCTTACGATTTAATTTTTTTAATACTTATTACTAGGTCCTCGAAACTTATCAAGCTATATATATATATATAAATATGTTTATCACTGAATTCTTTTTTCATCCACCCGTAAAAACTAAAAATTACAATTTTAATTTTTTGGAGCGTGAGCCTTGAAAGTAACGGCCCTGAGCAAGGTGGGGAGCCTGGACGGGCGCCCCTATTGCCCTGGCACAGGCACAATCCTGCATGTAGGATGACTACGGCGGTTAGAACGAGGAAGAAGATCGTTGCCTTGCGGTGACGGAGAGTTTTCTGGAGTTCTCTAGATTGTTGAGCTCCCAAGCACCTGTCTATCATCTTTATTCTTTACCCAACAATGAGGGTAAAAAAACTGATAACCTTGGGATTTGGAAAATTCTGAGAGATGCTTCAAAGCTTTAGAAAAACATGTTTCTCTGTAATGCAAAATGCCACACAGAGCTGAAGATTGATTTGTTGGAATTTGAATATAGTTGTTGGGATATGGGAGGAGCCGCCGCGATGCGGCGGGAAACAATGAATAAATAACAAAACCTTGTTTAGGATCAATTGTTAGAAACCAAAATATATATTCGATACGAATATAAACCCAAGATCTATATTTATGTCAAATCATTAAGAATAAATACTAGATTTGCGGAAGCGTACCTGAATCCATCGATGGAGATTTTCCAGAGAGGGTTTGATCTTCCGAGATGATAGATTACCTCTTGGCACACAACTCTCAGACGGGGAAAAGAGATATGCAAGTTAACCTATATCTCGGGGACCACTACCCTTTATATAAACTGAATTAAAACAGTTTATTAATATTTACAACTCTGCCCCTCATTGAGTTATAAATCTAACTTATGGTATCTACACTTTTAATTCCATGACAATTTAGTACCTATAACACGTGTAACATAATTGGTCACTTAATTACGTGTTAAACTTTATAATAGCAACGTACATTATACATATGTGCCCACTATTATTGAATTTTAATCCAACAATCTCCCACTTGGGCAACATATGTTACCTGACAAATGTACGACCTTATGAGCTCAAAAAAATTGCTATCATGTAATAGGTATTCTATAACAATCTCGTCCATCAATTATATCCATATAGGATCAAAGCGGTCTTTGCCATATCAATCATGACTGGACCCATCAATGGTCACGTATACAAACATAATCAAATGACATAGATCAATCATGGATGCGTAGCATGGAAATTACATGTAAATGTGAACCGAACATGCCTATTTCCAACTGGCCCTCTTTAAACATAAGTGAGGTCCTTAACCAAATAAGAAAAGAGTGAATTAACTGAATACTTTATTTCTGATCAGAAAATAACCAAATACATAAATGTCTGAAAATAAACATAAACATAAAGTGAACAAATAACAAACTCCCACTCAAACAATAATATCCTTAAATGATGTAACACCCATATGAGCAGTGTGCTCATGAAAGACCTTAGGTGGTAAACCTTTTGTGAGCGGATCCGCTATCATAGAGTTTGTCCCAATGTGTTCTATGGATATTTGTCCACTTTGCACTCTTTCTTTCACAACTAGGAACTTTATGTCAATGTGCTTTGACTTAGACGAGCTCCTATTATTATTGGAATACAACACTTTCTGATTTATTGTCACAAAATAATTTAAGTGGTCTTTCTATATTCTCCAAAATACGCAGCCCAAAGACAAAATTTCGCAGCCATATTCCATGATTAGATGCCTCATAGCATGCTACAAACTCTCTGCGCCATAGTGGAAGAAGCTACAAGTGTCTGTTTGGCACTTTTCCAGATATAGCTCCACCAACTAACAAATAAATATAGCCTGATGTAGATTTTCTGCTATCTTGGCACCCAAAGAAAATCAGAATCAGATACCCTACGACCTCCAAATGATCTTCATTTCTGTATGTGAGCATATAATCTTTTGTTCTCTCAAGATACCTCATAACCCTCTTGGCTGCTTTCCAATGGTCCATACCAGGTTGCTTGAGTATCCGCCTAACATCCCAACAATGTACGCAATATCCGGACGCGTACATACCGAAAAGATACATTAGACTCCCAATAGCTGATGTATAAGGAATCTTATGCATTTCTTGAATTTCAAGATTACTTTTAGGGCATTGGGCAAGACAAAACTTGTCTCATTTAGTGGCAGGGGTGTCTATTGGTTTACTATTTTGCATGGCAAACCTTTTAAGTACTTTATCGATATAGTTCTTTTGTGACAATCCAAGAATACCCCGAGATCGATCTCGATGTATCTGAATTCCTAAAATAAAATAAGCGTCCCCAAGATCTTTCATTTCAAAATGCTTAGATAGAAATCTCTTGGTTTCGTGCAGTAAGCCTATATCATTTGTGGCAAGCAAAATGTCATCGACATATAAAACCAAAAATATGTACTTACTCCCATTAAACTTGTGATACACGCAATCATCAACAATATTCATCTCAAAACCGAACGAGACAATTACTTGATGAAATTTGTGATACCATTGACGAGAAGCTTGTTTGAGTCCATAGATGGATTTTGTTAATTTGCAAACTATATTCTTTGGGTCTCCCGACTCAAAGTTTTCTCTCGTTGCACCATATAAATTGTTTCTTCAATTTCTTCATTGAGAAACGCAGTCTTAACATCCATCCGATGTAACTCAAGATCAAAATGAGCTACAAGTGCCATGATTGTCCTAAATGAGTCTTTCGATGAAACTGGAGAAAGTCTCTAAAAAGTCAATGCCTTCTTTTTGAGTATAAACTTTAGCTACAAGACGTGCCTTATACCTCTCCACATTACCATTTGCATCCTCTTGGTTTTAAAAATCCATTTACAACCAATTGGTTTTGCACCTTCGTAATGGGACAAGTTTCAAACTTTATTGTCTTGCATGGATTTATACTCTTCTTGCATGACATCAATCCACTTTTGAGAGTTAATACTTTGCATGGCCTGATGAAAGTTGATCGGATCATCTTCCATCATTCCATTATCATTTTCTTGGAGAAATACAATATAATCATCCTAATAGCATTTCTCCTTTCTCTCGTGGATCTCCTTAATGGCACTTGTTCTTGAGGTTGTTGAGTTTGTTCTTCCGGAACAATTACCTCATCCCGAATAAGAGGGAGCTGTTCGACATTGTCTTGTTGAGGTTCGGATTCACTTCTTGATTGATTATCGGTATAGAAACTTGAGCATCATCAAAAGTGATAGTAGGAACTGAGTTAAAACTCAATTCCTCCTCAAAGACAATGTCTCTTACCTTATTTCTCCCTCCAAACTCAACATCCTCAAAAAATATTGCAATTCCGTCTTAAAAATATTCTTAATTATGGGATCATAAAATTTATAGCCCCTAGATCGCTCGAATAACCAATAAAGTAGCTGCTTCGCTTTTTAGAGTCCAATTTCTTTTCAAGTGGCCTATAAGGCCTTGCCTCACCGGACATCCCCAAATGTGAAAATGCTTTAGAGTGGGCTTTCACACCCAAAGCTCATAAGGTGTCTTTTCACCGCTTTAGTGGGTACTCTATTCGTAATGTACGCTGCTTGTCTTTAATGCTTCTCCCAGTGTGACTCGGGTAAGGTAGAATAAGCAATCATACTTCTTACCATATCCTTAAGAGTCCTATTACGTCTCTCAAAGAACACCATTCATACTAGGTGATCCCGGCATGGTGTCTTGTGGGACAATACCACATTCCTCTAGGAACTTTGCAAATGGTCCCGAACGTTGTTCACCCGATCCATCATATCTACCGTAGTACTCACCACCACGATCAGATCGAACTTTTTTAATCCTTTTGTTGAGTTGATTCTCAACTTCAGCTTTATAGGATTTGAACACGTCCAAATACTGAGATTTTTCATGAATGAGATATAGGTACCCATAACGTGAGTAATCGTCTATGAATGTTATGAAATATTGTTGACCATTCCAAGATGCCGTAGGGAATGGCCCACAAATATCAGTATGAATTAATTCTAAGACGTCTGTAGAACGATTGGCACCTAATCTCTTAGTTTTGGTCTGTTTTCCCTTGATGCAATCAACACGAACATTAAAGTCTGTGAAGTCAAGGGACTCTAAAATACCATTAGACACAAGATGCTCAATCCTACACTTTGATATATGACCTAAGCGTTTATACCATAATGTTGCTGAATTTTCTTTATTTAATTTTCGCTTATTACCACGTGATTCCACATGCAAGGTTTCCTTATATGATGCAATTGTATCTAACAAATAAAGGTTGTCATAAGCATTTAAATAACCAGTTCCAACAATACTTGAATTTAAAGACAGTAAACTGATTGTTTCCAAATGAACAATAATAACCAAATTTGTCCAACAAAGAAACTGAAACTAAGTTCCGCCTAAAAGACGGAACAACAAAAGTGTCTTTCAAATCCAAATAAAAACCAGTTCCTAATAACAACCTAAAATGCCCAATTGCTTCCACTTCCACCGATTTTCCATCGCCCACAAAGATGTTTCTTTCACCATCACTTGGCTTTCGCAGCTCGGGCAACCCCCGCATAGAAACACTTATGTGAGTAGTAGCACCAGAATCTAACCACCAAGTGTTTCTAGGTACTGAAGCTAAATTAACCTCGAATGACCAAAGTAAGATTCATACCTTTCTTTTTGCACGCCATGCGTGATATTTGGTACAATCTTTCTTCATGTGTCCAGGCTTGTCACAAAAGAAACAATTATTTGGAACATTCTCTTGTTTCTTTTGAGCTGGACCCTTAGCAACTTCATTCGATATTTCCTTTTCTTGCCCTTGTCTTTAGAGGCACTAGACAAATGAGCACTTTTTTCGCTTTTCTCGCGCTTCAACCTTTCTTCCTCTTGAACACAATGAGAAATGAGCTCATTTAGAGTCCACTTCTCCCTTTGACAGATTATAACTAATTTTAAATTGGTTAAACTGCATGCGAGAAGCGATATCAAAACCATAAGGACGAGTAAATCATCAGAAAACTCGATTTTAAGTGCCTTAAGTTTTGAAGCAATATGAGACATTTCCATAATGTACTCCCTTATATTTCCTTGACCCTTGTATTTCATAGACATCAAAGAATTCAGAAGTGATGTCATCTCAACCTTATCGTTTTTGACAAAACGTTGCTCAATATTGTCAAGGAAATCCTTAGCCTGAATAATTTCTTCAGATTCTGCACCCCTAAAGGTTTCCGGAATGCTATGTTTCATGATCATCAGACTCATACGATTAGAACGTTCCCACCTCTCAAAATCCCTTTTGGCATCAGGGGTGCTTGCCGCAGTGAGAGGTGTAAGTTGTTCTTCCCTTAACGCAAGGTCTATGTCCATACAGCCAAGCACTATCAGTAAGTGCCTTTTCCATTCCTTGAAATTTGTCCCATTAAGCATGGGTATAGAATTGACATTAGCAGATATTGTGGCGTGAAGAACTAGCTGAATATAGAACAAAAGAATAATAAATAAATAAATATGCTCACACCAATAATTCATAAGTAAACAAATAAATTCAAAATAATGACTAATTCCCCTCAAGATACCAAACACAACATTAATATCAAGTTTTTGGACAATAATATTAATCAGTAAAGCGGTACTCTTGTTGTAGCAATCAAACATTGACAATAAACTATGTTGAACAACAAAGTTAATCTTTGGACTAACGTATTGCACACATAAATTACCTTATAATTGTCACACATTTATCACCACAGTGTTATTTGAAATTCGCCAAATATTAATTTTCCTTTGGGCCAATTAATAAACGCATGAATTACAAAAACACAAACATCTTGATATTTTAAACAAGTTAATCTACGCAGAAGCGGTCACTTTGGTGACATTGTGTTTCAATTAACCCACTAAAATATTAGACATAGCCAAAACACGAATTTATCCGTTTCTAAAGGTTTATCTTTATACCTAATGACCAAAATCAAATTTTGATCTAATCAATTAAATATATATTTTTAAATAAAATATATACTTCATAAATGTAACCTAAGTATGCGATTGCTAAACGAGCAAAAAACAATGCAAAATTTAAAAGCAATTTCATATTCTGGAAACAATATTTCAAATATAAATATATACCAAAGTTGAAATTCAATTTCCAGTAACCTAAAAAATAAATAACTAACAGATTCCCAATTGCCGATTAATAAAGCAAAACAAAACCCATTAATTATGGCAAATAATAATTAACCAATTGAAATCAATGGAATTGAAATCGCACACAAAATCGAAAGCAAAAAACAATGAAATTAAAATTCAATCCCATCTTATGCGATTATTGCTGAAGGCTGGAAATCAATGGAATTGAAGTCGCACATCAATAACGAAGGTAAAATAATTCGATTGCATAGAAACAAAAGTCGCATATAAGGGAAAACGGAGATTAAACCCTAATACATAAATTATCTCAATGATTCGACATATCCTGTCTCTGATGCCACTTGTTAGAAACCAAAATATATATTCGATACGAATATAAACCCAAGATCTATATTTATGTCAAATCATTAAGAATAAATACTAGATTTGCGGAAGCGTACCTGAATCCATCGATGGAGATTTTCCAGAGAGGGTTTGATCTTCCGAGATGATAGATTACCTCTTGGCACACAACTCTCAGACGGGGAAAAGAGATATGCAAGTTAACCTATATCTCGGGGACCACTACCTTTATATAAACTGAATTAAAACAGTTTATTAATATTTACAACTCTGCCCCTCATTGAGTTATAAATCTAACTTATGGTATCTACACTTTTAATTCCATGACAATTTAGTACCTATAACACGTGTAACATAATTGGTCACTTAATTACGTGTTAAACTTTATAATAGCAACGTACATTATACATATGTGCCCACTATTATTGAATTTTAATCCAACATCAATGTGTCGGGTAGAGACTTTTTTAATTCCTTTGTCTTCTGTGGCGGACATTGTGTTGTTTGGTAAGAACCGATAAATAAATATGGCTTGTTTTTTTAGATAAAAATAATTGGGTAAATTTATTGATAGTACCTGAACTTTTAAATTTCTTTTAATAATATGATCACTAAACTTTTAAAATTTGCAATATAATTATTAAGCTTTTCATTCGCTCTCATTACGGTCATTGTCGTCAATCGCCGTAACATGACAAAAATTTATATATTATTAACTTATTATACATTTTCCCTTTTATTCTTGAATAAATATTTATTTTTTCTCTCTTATGTTTCTTCTTTTTTTTTATTTATTCTTCAACAAGTAGTTATCGCACGAATGTCAATGTCCGACGACTTTTCTTACAAATGAACCTACCAATTTGAAGATCATTCTCTTCTCCTTTTATTTGTCGATTTTGATTTCTTAGAAACACCCCTAAAACTCGTAAAAATTCTCAAAACCAAAGTCATGAGAAAACTTTAATTTGGGTTTTTTTTGTCATCTGATGAACCCCCTACCTACGATATATGCTTTTTCGTTGCCTTTTTTATTTGTTGATCGTTTAGATTCCCAGATATTGTTTTTAAATTATGAAAAAATTAATCTTTGAAAATTCATGATGATTCTTTTTTTATTTTGTTGGTTTGATTTTGAGACTTTTGACGTTGTTTTATTTGTTTTTCTTTCTCTTTTTAATTTATTGTTGATGGGTTGGAGTATTGGTCAAAGGAAGTTTAGTGTATATGGGAAGTTTAAGGTTTTAGGTTGAAGGGTTACAGTGGTAGGTGGTGGGCTTGGTTATGAAGGAGAAAAAAATATTCGACCAGAAAGTTAAAAAAAAAGAAAATAATGTGTCAAATGATAAAAAATAAAACACGGGCAAAAAATTAAAGCGCGTAAGTCTAAGAGTAAACATATGGTGCAAGAGAAAGTCAATAAAAGGATAAATTATTTCATGGACATTCTCACCACGTCACCAATAGTTCAAACCACTAAAAATTACTCACATCACCATTTTTCACCATATCACTAGTCCACTCAAATTAAAACTTCCAAATAATTGTTCTTTCAAATGGTGTAATAAAAATAGTGTGAATTCACTCGTAAAATGATGTCATGGAAAAAAAAGAGTGATATAAGTGATTTTTAATGATTGAGTCATTGCTAACGTGATAAAAAGGTTCATGTAATGATTTTTTCAATTAATAATTGCATTATACAATTACAAACAAATTGAAAATCTTAATATAACCGGATTTAAATCAGAATAAATTTAAACATAACACACATTGTATTTGCACATTGTTCCCAATACCTCAATTCTATCATCAAATCGATATCTCATTGAAATTATTTAAAAAGTAAATAGATTACATTTTAAATAAGAAAAGAATACAAACATTGAGAGCGGAGTTATACCTTAATATTTAATGCCAAAAAATTTACACTTTTTAGCACTAATCAGTAAATAGCGAGAGACAACCCAATTTCACCGTTTCATCAAATAATAATAATGGTAAACTAAGCTATAATCAATTTATGATGTTTTTATTTCAGTATTTAAACTTTTAAAATATATATTATAGTCATTAAACTTTTAATTTGTTTTCATTATGATCATCGTCATCAAAAATTATAGTTAAAGTTTTGTTCTCAAAAAATCTTAATTTTGAAAATTGACAATTATCGTAAAAGATCGATTTTTTGTTGAAAGGAGTCGTTGGCCAATCCTAACTATGAGAAGGCTCATTTGACTAGAAGAATAATATAATTTGATTTTAAATTGATCAGACGATTAATATAGGGATAAAAAAGTTTTAACTTTTAATTTTTATTGGATTTCCTTTTTTTCACTTTTTTTGCAGTTGTTTGGTGGGTTCTCAGGTTGAGAAGACCATCCCTTCTTATTCTCTTAATTTTTATTGGTTTAAACTCGTCGAAAAACATCTCAATCTCTTCAACTATAAATCAAGTCTCAATAACAAAATTTTCGATTTGTCAATTTCAACCATTAAATCAGCTTGAAACCAAGCTATGTTAATCTCCAAGCAAAACAAATATGACGACTACTCAGTTCATAAAAAACCTGACCTTTTATGGTGGCTACAAACTTGAAAATTATTTTTTTTTTGTTGAAAAAGACTTTAACGCAGGGTTGACCTTGACAAGCTAGTTTGAAGGGGTTTTTTAAAATTCTTAAAAATTTAAGGGTTTAATTTAAAAAATAAAAAATGAGACTTAATGAGAAATTTTAAAAATTTTAAGAGTCGATTTAATTAAAAATTAAATTTCTTGAAATATAATAACAAATTTTAAATTTTTTGAATGAATTAAATTAAAATATTTAAAATTTTAAAAGACTAAATATTAATTTTTTAGACTGGGGTATGACCCCCACTGGCTCTTATATTGCCCGCCCCTATTTAAAGTATCAAATCATCGGTTCTTAATGACAATGAACAGAAATGACCATAATAAAAATAAATTAAAAATTTAATAACTGTAATTTAAATTTTAAAAGTTTAATGCCAAAATAAAATACCATAAATATTCAGTAACTGCCAGGATAGTTTACCCTAATAATAATAATATTAATAGGTGCACGCACAGCACGGTGACGTTGATAACTGATATCCCCGCAATCATTCACCTCTATTCTCTTCCTTTCTGATTCTTTCTCTTCCCTTTTTATTCCTCAATAGACCCAAAGGCGTTCCTTTTTCGGATCAGAGAAAACCCAGAGTGATTAAACCCTCAAAATTCCCTTCTTTTAAGTTAACAAGGCGATGGTTGAAACGCGACGGAGCTCTTCCTCTTCCAAACGGCCCCTTTCCTCTCCGGCTACATCGCTTCCTACCTCTAGTAAACGATCCAAGGTCTTAGCTTTGTTTTCACCTTTCTGATAATCCAATTTTTTTTATTCTCTAGGGTTTTCAATTTGCATGCGCTTCAAAAAAAAAAAACCCTTTAGATTTGAATCTGGTACTGTTTTGTTTTTTTCCCTTTAGGCATCTGAGCCGGCGTCGTCTTCCACCAATGGAGCGGCGGTGTCTGGGCCGCTGAACGAAGCTCTAGGTCCGGTGAAGGAATCCGGGTCGGACTCACGGCTAACGGAGCTTCGATCTTCTGATCTGCTGGTACCCGATGCGGATAAGGCCGTTGATGCATCTATCCCTGATAAGTCTGCTGATGCTGACGTGGAGAACGTTGCTTTGGTGTCTCCGCCGTCTTTAGGTCCGATCCTTGATTGATTTCTCAATTGAGTTTATGGGGTTCTGATTTTTTTTTTGTAGGGTTATGTGTGGGATTTTTTTTAATGGGGTTTTGATGTCTTTACTTCTGGTTACGCAGGTGAACCTGCTATAGATAAGGAGAACGCGAAGGTGGTTGGTGCAGGGTTTACCGCTAGGGTTAAAAAGAAGCCAACGAAACATGCTAAATCAGGTTCTAAAGTTCCCTGGGGAAAGCTTCTTTCTCAGTACTCTCAGGTATTTTCTCTGAAATTGCGTTATTATTACCTTTGTTTCATGATCTCTGTGTTAAATAGGGTAAGATTAGGAATACATATTGCAGTTATGGGTCTTTCATCTAATAAAGCGAAATTATGAAACAAAAATTATGGGGGTTTTCCCCAAGAATTGTTAATGGCGAAAGAGATTGAACTTTGGGCTCGCGAATTTTGGATGTCAATGAAATCTCGCTATATAATTTGAGTAATTCGGTTTCAATCATAATAGTTTAGGTCAAACCGAAATCCTAGTTTTTAAGAGACTTAAACTCAAATGCATTGGATTTTATTCACCAGAGAAAAGATCTCAAACCATTTATGTGAATGGGATGATAACTTGACGTCCTTAGAAACTTTACCAAACAAGCCGTTATTTTGGCAATTATGCTTGGGTTCTGAAAACAGTGGTCTAACCTTGCAGTTCATTTGTCTTTAGGGTCATCAGATCCATTGGGAACTCTGTTTATTTAGTCTTTCTTAGTTCAATGGAAGTTTTTTTTTCTTACGGAAAATTGCGAATTTGAGAGAGCAGTTTCAGTTATTGTTAGATTGAATTTCTTCTATGGGGAAATTTCTTATTTGTACATATTCAGTTGTAAAATCCTCTGTGCAAGATATTATTGTTACACTTGTGTAATTGGCGGGAAAACAGCGTGCCATATTTTAGCTTGTCATTTTTCATCTCAACAATTGGAATGGATAAACCAGACAATTTGTTCTCTCTTTTCTAGCCGAAAAGATTGAAGTGAAATTTTCTTTTGCATGGTAAACAGTTTTATTTTGTTTTTGCCTTTTGACTTTTGAGTATCTTCCAATTGTGAGTCTTATCATCTTATCGTCTAATCCATTGACTATGTAGTCATGGGGAGGTAATCTTTACTCATTCTGCTCGAATGCCTAAGTGCCAATCTTATACATGGCATACCACCAAGTTGCTAGCTATTTTGCCACTTCATATAGGTCTCAGTTCTTTATGATAATTTCATGCGGAACTACCATGCTTCCAATTCTTATTAATGTTCAATTTGTCCCCAGAACCCCCACGTGGTCATGTGTGGCACTATATTCACTGTTGGCCAAAGTCGTCAGTGTAATTTATGTCTTAAAGATCCCAATATTAGCACTGTTTTGTGCAAAGTGAAGCACATAGAGGTATGGATCTTTGCAAATCATTGCTCATAATTTTCAATTTTCATGGGTTTATGAGAGTGATGATTTTCTTTTTTCCCAATGCAGAGTGATGGGAGTTCAATTGCATTACTAGAAATTTCAGGAGGAAAAGGCTCTGTTCAGGTTAATGGGAAGACTTACCGTAAAAATGCTAGTTTAATTCTAAGTGCAGGTGATGAATTGATTTTCACTAGTACAGGGAATCATGCTTATGTATCCTTTTTTATTGTTTTTACAAATTTTGGTACTCTACTCTCTCAAATGAGAATCTCTCTGGTACTGCCTTCCAGCATGTTCCATTATTCAGCATTGAGTTTATTTTGATGTATGTTCCATCTTAGCAACCTTTTAATTCCTTAATGGAAACATAGATTTTTCAGCAGCTCACCACTGATAACTTAGCTGCCCCAGACATACCTTCTTCTTTAAGCATTTTAGAAGCTCAGACCGCTCCTATAAAAGGGATTATTGAAGCACGATCAGGTAACCCATCGGCTGTTGCTGGGGCGGCAACATTATTGGCCTCTTTGTCAACAAAAGAGAATTCAGAGATGTCTACCTTACCTTCTGGTTGTGAGGTGTCAGACGACCGTGTTCCAAAGGTGGATACGAAGGATAGTGCTAGTAATACGGATCCAGTAACTGCTTCTTCAAGGGAGAAAACCATTCCTCCTACACCTGATGCAGCCAATGAAAACTCTAATCTTGATAGACTTGGATTGGATGATAGTATGGATGTTGACAATACAAAGATCCCTGGGGCAAGCTACTCGTTAAGGCCATTATTGCGTATTCTTGCTGGAGCAAATACTGACTTGGGCAGCATTGCTAAAATTCTTGAGGAGCGCAGGGAAATTAGAGAGACGCGTAAGGAACTTGAACCTCCTTCAGCTTTGATGTCAACAAAGCGGCAAGCTTTTAAAGATAGTTTACGCGAAGGCATTCTCAATCCGGACAATATAGATGTCTCATTTGAAAATTTTCCATATTATTTGAGGTAAATTTTGGGCTTTTGCTCTGAATTGTGTTTTGCACTTATGTCTTATTCAGAAGTTTATTATTATGATTCCTTGTTTCTAGAACTTGGGAAACCTAATTTGTATTATTGCTTTTACTTTGCCAATCAAATTTTCACAATTTTGCAAGTCTGGATGCTGTGAATATTGACCATCCAACATTGCATGTTGCTGAGAATAGAATTCTTTGTGTGCCACGCAGCGTTATCTGTCTCTCTGTTTATGTTATACCTAATTCATTTCATATTCATCAGATTTCGAGTGTTGGGGAAATTTGATTAATGTTGCTTGAAAATTTCCATTGTGATTTGTGACAGTGACACGACAAAGAAAGTTTTGATAGCCTCAACTTATGTGCATTTGAAGTGTAATAAATTTGTAAAGTACACTTCAGATCTTCCTAACATGAGTCCTCGTGTATTGTTATCTGGTCCTTCAGGTATGGATGCTGTTATCTGTTAATTTTCTGAAAGAATGTTTAATGCTTCCTATTTGCTCTTTATATTCTCGTATCTAAGTTTTCAATTAATTGACTTTGAATATGTATAGGTTCAGAAATATATCAGGAGACATTGGCAAAGGCACTTGCTAAACATTTTGGTGCTAGACTGCTGATTGTTGATTCTCTTATGTTGCCTGGAGTATGCTTCTTTCATCTCTCAGCTTGTTTTGCTTCTTTGGGAAAATATCATGCTATGAAAGCAAGATGTTTGTTCCGAGTCTTGTGTTGTGGTTGCACTAATTTCTTTATTGTTTCGAATTTCTAAATGTCTGAACATTTGTGTGGCGTCTATCTTCAATTATTTTCTTCCCAATATATCTAGGGATCAACATCAAAAGAAGCTGATCCTGTGAAGGAACCTTCAAGGGCTGAGAGGGCATATGTATATGCCAAAAGAGCTGCACAGACTGCTGCTTTGCAGCAGAAGAGACCAACTTCTAGTGTCGAAGCTGATATAACAGGGGGTTCTTCACTGAGCTCCCAAGCTTTGCCAAAGCAGGAAGTATCTACTGCAACATCTAAAAATTATACATTTAAGAAAGGTATTTCACTTCCTTGAGATAGGATAGTTATCTTTCATTTTTTGTAATGCCATAGCTTTCTTAAAAATTAATATGGTTATCTAAAATTACTTGATTTAAAATTTTCAGGTGATAGGGTTAAGTTTGTAGGTGCCATATCACCTTCTGGACTTTCCTCTCTACAACCTGCTTTAAGGTATCTTCTTATACCCCACCATTTAGCTAGCCATATGGGTGATCTCTCTTTCATAGCTAGTACCTTTTTATATATTTTGAAATTAGGTTTGGAGTTTTATCTTATTTTGGTGATGCCCTTGCTAGCTTATATTTGAGACCCAGTTTGATTGCCGTCCTTTATACCATTGTTAGGCATCTGAGATGTTCATATTTGTTTTAAGAACTGCTGCTAGGGTTGGCATGGTAGATAGAACATGTAATTTTTTTTCCTAAAGGCAGACTTTATTAGTCTTATCGATTATGTTTTTGCTAAAAGGTTAAGTAGTATAATATTTGTGTTCTGTTTAGGGGACCAACGATTGGTTTTCGGGGCAAAGTTCTCCTTGCATTTGAAGAAAATGGTTCCTCAAAAATTGGGGTCAGATTTGACAGATCTATTCCAGAGGGAAATGATCTTGGTGGGCTTTGTGAAGAAGATCATGGTTTCTTCTGTGCTGGTGATCACTTTATCCCGTTTCTTGCATTAAGTTCAAACGTCTATTATGATGCATTGTGGACTTCTATCCAATCTTACTCATTGTGTTTTCAATATATAGCTAGCTCACTTCGTTTGGATAGTTCTGGAGGAGATGATGTTGACAAGCTAGCTGTTAATGAACTTTTCGAGGTACGCATCATTTTGATTAATGCATCAGTGATTTTGCTTTATGGTATTCACATTCGTAAGCATTTAGCTCTGAATTGTCTCACTTTCATAGGTTGCAGTGAATGAAAGCAAGAGTTGCCCCTTGATTTTGTTTGTGAAAGAGATCGAGAAGTCCATGGCTGGAAATTCAGATGTATATACTTCCCTGAAGAGTAAGGCTGAGAATTTGCCAGCTAATGTTGTCGTGATTGGTTCTCATACCCAGATGGATAATCACAAGGAGAAAGTAAGCAACCTACTTTTTGTTCAGCTTTATCTTTCTTTGACGCTTTATGAAGCATTTGTAACTTTTTGATGTCTGCAATTTTGTTTTTCTGCAGTCTCATCCTGGCGGCCTCTTGTTCACAAAATTTGGATCCAATCAGACTGCACTACTTGATCTTGCATTTCCTGTATGTCAAGCAACAACATCTTTCTTTTGCCTTATATTTCTTAAAAGATGTTGGATTATTTTTAATGACTGAGCTGAGTTTTATGCTACTGTACTGTCTTGGTGATTTCTAACTCTCTAGTTGTGTTAACTTTTGGAAAGACCATGTCTGATTATTTGCTAACATTTCAATGTTTATACTTTGAATTTGAATGCTCTTTTTTCAAACAGTTGCATAATTACATTGTTAAAAGCTTTAGGTATGATCCTCACTTGAATTTAACACGACTTAATGTCGATGCCATTGTATAGCGTTCTTATACTGCAATTCAAATGAGAGCATTTAGCGCGGTCCCTAACAAAGTGACATAGTGCAAGTGAGGATCATCCTTAGCAAGAGTGTCCTCAAATGTGATGCCATGCTTAGTGCATTGTGATCTAGTATTTGCCTCCCCTCTTTCTCTTTCTGATAACATGTCTAATGCAAGTATCATTCTTTCTGCAGGATAATTTTGGTAGACTTAATGACAGGAGCAAAGAAGCACCTAAAACCATGAAACAAGTTTCTCGGCTTTTCCCTAACAAAGTGACAATACAATTACCTCAGGTACGTTTAAGTCAGTTTCTGCATTGGTTATCCTGTTATGAATACTGAAATATTTAATTTAATATTCCTGAATCATGTCAGGATGAAGCTTTACTTTTGGATTGGAAGCAGCAACTGGAACGCGACATTGAAACTCTTAAAGCACAGTCAAATATTGTTAGCATTCGCTCAGTGCGTATAACAAACTCTTACTTTGTTTTTCCAGTTTTGCACTTCCTCTTTATGCATGCCAGTAGGAGCTTCTGTTCATATAATACATTGCCCGAAAGTGGCTTCCTTTCATGAATTTGGTAAAACTTCTCACAAGTGTAGGATAATTAACCTGCTGTGATGAGAAACTAAAAGAAACTTGAAGAGGGTTAAAATTAAAAATGCATGTATCCCTTCCCCCAACTCTTCCTCCCTCTCCCAAATAGATAGAAGCTGTCTTCTTTTCCCTTTTTATATTTAGAATTAATGAACAGTTCATTTATTGGAACATTTGAGGTACTAGTCTCTATTTACAGATTTTCGTAACAGTTTTGTGCTATCAGGTTCTCAGTCGAAATGGTTTGGATTGCCCTGATCTTGAAACACTTTGCATTAAAGATCAAACACTTACAAATGAGAGTTAGTATCCTTGAACTTCTTACTATATTCGAACTCCATTCGTGTGTATATTCCTCTTTCTTAGTTTTAACATTTTACTATTATTTATATATAAAATTTCAGGAGTCCTTTTTAGAAATATATTTAATTGATTACTTTTTAAAGGTTGTCAATGAATAAAACTGTTCCCTGAAATTCAAAAGGAGATAATACTAAAATCTTGTACTACGTTTTTACTTCAATTTACTATTTTTTTTACCTTCTACCATTGTAGGCGTGGAGAAAGTGGTAGGATGGGCGCTGAGTCACCACTTAATGAATTCTTCTGAAGCTTTGACCAAAGATGCTAAACTAATAGTTTCAACTCGAAGGTCCTATTTTCTGTTCATTTACTGCAGCCTAGATCTCTAAAATATTAAAGTAGATAATATTATTTGAACTGAAATGTCTCCATTTTATTCTTATGCTAACTTTCTCTCTGTTTTTCTGTTGCAGCATCAAATATGGGCTGAACATTTTGCAAGGCATTCTAAACGAAAGCAAAAGCTTGAAGAAATCACTTAAGGTATGATTGTCTTCTTTCTCTTAGGTTCTCTGTGTGGCCGTTTCCCACTATACAATTGTCCATAATCTTTCTGGTTGTAAGGTTAGTTATTGAACAAGATTTAATTTTTCTTATTTCCAGGATGTGGTCACTGAGAATGAATTTGAAAAGAAACTTCTTGCGGATGTTATTCCCCCAAGTGATATTGGGGTTAGTTTTGATGATATTGGAGCCCTTGAGAATGTCAAAGACACCTTGAAGGAATTGGTGATGCTTCCCCTTCAAAGGCCTGAATTGTTTTGCAAGGGGCAGCTGACAAAGGTTCTTATGTAGTTTTGCTTATTTTATGTTATTTGGAATGGTGCATTTTCGAAGTAACTCCTAATGATATATTATTTGCTTTTGCAGCCCTGCAAAGGAATATTGCTCTTTGGGCCTCCTGGTACTGGCAAAACAATGCTTGCCAAGGCTGTTGCAACTGAAGCTGGTGCAAACTTTATTAACATATCAATGTCAAGCATCACTTCAAAGGTACTATAAGTGCATAAAACTGTGGCATTGCCTCATTTTGTCAGATAGCTTTCCTTTTGATATATGTATGTGACATATTTATATGACTTGCAGTGGTTTGGTGAAGGGGAGAAGTATGTTAAAGCCGTTTTCTCTCTTGCCAGTAAAATTGCACCTAGTGTTATTTTCGTCGATGAGGTTTGGCCAACTTAGATATGATTATCCTTTTCTTTTTGTTATTTTGTGTTTCTTTACTTCATTGTTATAAGTCTCCTCCATTTTCTCTAGGATATGTTGTTTTATTGACTTGGGTGGTTATTTTAGGTTGATAGCATGTTAGGAAGACGGGAGAATCCAGGTGAACATGAAGCTATGCGAAAAATGAAGAATGAGTTTATGGTAAATTGGGACGGTCTTCGTACCAAAGATAAAGAAAGAGTATTGGTTCTTGCTGCAACAAACCGGCCATTTGACCTTGATGAGGCAGTCATCCGGAGGCTTCCTAGAAGGTAACTTTTCTCATCTCGTTTCTTTTTAGTTGCTGTTGTGTGACCTCATGCTAAGCACCAGCAACTTCCCTGTCAAATATTGTGCAGATTGATGGTTAATCTGCCAGATTTTCCAAACAGAGAGAAGATTCTGAGAGTCATATTAGCCAAAGAGGAATTGTCACAAAATGTTGATTTGGTAGCTATTGCAAATATGACTGATGGTTATTCTGGAAGTGACCTTAAGGTTTATCTTTTCACCTCTTTACTTGATTCTATCATCTTTGGAACTGTAAAGGAGTGTTGTCAACTAGAGAAGGATAGGAGTTGGTCAACTGCAAAACACATTCTTATACTGACTTGAGCAAGCTTGGTTGATGTCTCTTTTATCGATGCTTATTTCCCTATGTAATTTTCTCATTGCAGAACCTTTGTGTGACTGCTGCGCATTGTCCCATAAGAGAAATTTTGGAAAAGGAAAAGGAGGTCAGTTTGATATTTGAGCTTATTCTGCGTATGATAAGTTTGCAGCTACTTGCATATGATATCATGTTGTTTTTGTAAATGGTGCTAACAAGTGGCGCATCTGTCATGGACATGAGCATTACATGCCCTGATGCTATTTTTGGGTGGCTAGTAGTATTACATATTTTGACTACTCTTGGTCTGTGTAATTTTAGGTAAGGGTGATTTGACTACCTTGACCTTTTGTAGGCCAAGAAGATGAAGTATATTTAACATCTGGGGTTAGGAGATTACAAGGGAAAGAAACAATCTCTATAGAAATTAGTGAAAACAGAAGAAAGAGGATTCTGTTATTCCACTTAAAACAGGTTACAACATAGATCTCTTTTATAGAGTCCTTAAGAATTTATCTCTAACTAGGAATCCTAATAATAAAAGGCTTCTAACTCTACTAACAGATAACTCCCAGTCTTTTACATAATATACAAGCCGTATTATCCTACACTCCCCCTCAAGCTGGAGAGTATACGTTGTATAGTCCCAGCTTGGATAAGAACTCATCAAAAACTGATTTGGGCAAGGCTTTTGTGAGTACATCTGCTAGCTGTCCTTCTGTAGGGATGTATGACAAAGAAGCTACCCCATTGTTGATTTTTTCTGAAATAAAATGCTTGTCTATTTCAACATGTTTTGTTCTATCATGTTGAACTGGATTCCTAGCAATTTGAATAGCTGATTGGTTATCACACAAAACCTCAAACTTATTTTCTTGGTCAGTGTGCAACTCCTTAAGCGACTTGAGTAACCAAATTCCTTCACACATTCCTAGACCCAAAGCTCAGAATTCTCCTGCCCTAGTTGACCTCCTTTCAGTGAGTTCTCCTGCCCTGCTAGAGTCTGTGAATACTTTCACAGATCTGTCATGTGTCTTTTTATACAATAAACCATGTCCAGGAGTCTTCTTCAAGTACCTAAGAATTCTGTTAGCTGCTGCCATGTGTTCTTCATTAGGATTGGTCATATGCTGACTTATCACGTTTATTGGAAAAGCAATGTCTGGCCTGGTTAGTGATAGATAGATTAATTTTCCCACTAATCTCTGAAACCTGTCTTTGTCAACTAAAGAGCCTGTTTCCTTAGTAAATTTTATGCCGGCTTCCATTGGTGTATCTGCTGGTTTTACACCCTAGCATTCTAGCTTCATTTAGTAAATCAAGGACATACTTCCTTTGATTAATCACCAGCCCCTTACTTGACCTCGCAACCTCCATGCCAAGAAAGTATCTAAACTTCCCTAAGTCCTTTGTTTCAAATTCTCTATTCAGAAGATTCTTCAAGCAGCTAATCTCTTCATCATCATCCCCTGTCAAGATTATATCATCTACGTAAACAATCAAGATAACCCTTTTATTTTTCGAAGTTACCTTAATGAAGAGTGTGTGATCAGCTAGTGATTGTCTATATCCATTCTTCAGAATAACTTTAGTAACCCTGTCAAACCAAGCTCGAGTGGACTGTTTTAGACCATAAAGTGACTTGTTGAGCTTACAAACTTTCTGATTTCCATCAACTGATTTCAGACCAGGTGGAACTTCCATATAAACTTCATCCTCTAACTTTTCATTAAGAAATGCATTCTTGACATCAAGTTGGTGCAGGTTCCAATCATTGTTGACAGCAAGACTTAGTAGAACCCGAACAGTGTTGAGTTTTGCCACTGGAGCAAAAGTTTCAGTGTAATCAATCCCATAGGTCTGTGTATACCCTTTAGCCACTAGCCTTGCTTTATATCTCTGCACATTGCCATCAGAGTTATATTTCACAGAAAAAACCCATTTACAACCAACAGGTTTTTTACCTTGGGAAAGATTTGTTATTGTCCAGGTATCATTTTTCTCAAGTGCACTGATCTCTTCTTCAACAGCCCTTCTCCACTTAGGATGCTTTAGTGCCTCATCAACAGTTGAAGGGATATCTTCTTCATCTAAACTTGCTGTAAAGGCTTTGAAAGATGGCATCAAAGAACTGTAAGCAACAAATTTCTGAATAGGATGTTTAGTGCACTGTCTAACTCCTTTTCTAATAGCAATAGGAAAATCAACAAGATTAGGAGCAGTAGACTCACTGATCATATTACCTTCATCTTCCATATTGGCAATTGGACTCAAATCCAATTCTCGGCAAGTGTCAGATTGCAAAATGGCCTCGGGTATGGTTTTCTTTTTCCTTGTATAGGTCAAAAGTTGTTTGGGAGGAGTAGGTGTTTTGAAAGGGTCTTGAGAAGTTGTAGGTGTTTTTGAAGTGGTTGGTAAAGAAGATAGGTGAGAAATTTGAAGGTGGTGTAGGCAACAAAGGTGGATTTTTGTGGAGTGAGTGAATGAGAAGTCTGGAGGTATAGAATGAAAAATAGGAAAAGTTACATGGTGTTGGTGAGAAGGCTGAAAATCATCCCAAGTCTCCCACTGAATTGCAGCCTTAGTAAAATAAGGGTCCTGTTAAAAAAAGGTAAGATCCATAGTAACAAAAAATTTCCGAGATGGGGGTGATAGCATTTATAGCCCTTCTTAAGTGAAGAATACCCTACCAGCACACACTTTACAGATCTAGGATCTAACTTGGACCTATTAGTGGCTGAATTATGAATAAAAACTGTACAACCAAAAATTTAGGAGGTAATATACAGGAAAGAGGCTTAAAATGGGGATAACTCTCCAAGAAAATGGATTGAGGGGTTTTAAATTTCAAAACCTTACCGGGCATGCGATTGATCAAATATGTGGCAGTTAACAAAGCCTCTCCCCACAGGTACTTAGGGACATTACTGGTAAATAAAAGGGATCGACTGACCTCAAGAAGGTGTCGGTTTTTTCTCTTTGCAACTCCATTCTGTTGTGGAGTATCACAAGAACTAATCTGAACTATTCCCCTTTTTTTCGAAAAGAATCACCCAAAGACCTAGCAAAAAATTCACTACCATTGTCAGTTTTAAACAGTTGGATTTTAGTATGGAATTGGGTAAGAACCATGGTATAAAATCTCTCAAAAATGCTTTCGGTTTTAGACTTTTCCTTATCAAATATGTCCAAGTAGTCATACTATGGTCATCAATAAAAGTAATAAACCATTTACAACCATAAGCATTCTTCACTCTAGAAGGGCCCCAAATATCACTATGGATCAAAGAAAAAGGGTGAGATGGTTTATAAGTAGATGGTAAGTAGGATGCTTTAGTTTGTTTAGCAAGAGGACATATATGGCATTTACATAAACTTCGCTTTTATTTATAAATAAAGAAGGGTACAATTTTGCGAGATATTGAAAACCAAGATGACCTAACCTTAAATGCTACAATAAAACATATATGTTTGTCCTAAAGCTGTAAATGAACAAGGAGATTGAGAGGTAGAAGAGGGTGGAGTGCCATGAAGAACATAGAGGCCATTGTGCAAACTAGCATTGCCAATCATATTCTTCGAGTCCATTGCCTGCAAAACACAACCAGAAGCATTAAAATTTGTGGAACACTTTAAATCTGTAGAAAGCTTGCTAATAGAGATAAGATTGCAGGCGAGAGTTGGGACAAATAAAACATCGAGCAACAGTTTTTCATTAATAGCAATAGAACTACAACCCTGAATTTGAGAAAGGGAGCCATCAGCAGTTTTAATAGATCTACCAGAAGAAGATGCTGAGTATTTAAGGAACAACTCCCTATTACCAGTCACATGGTCAGACGCCCCAGAGTCGATGATCCAAGTTGGACTGAGTTGTGCAGATAAAAGGGCTGTAGGGAATGAGGTACCTTCGGTTTTTTTCATGGCCTGATTCGCCTCACTAGGACATGCAAGTTTTCCAAACAATTTTTGAAGATCTTCAATCTGTTCCTTAGTGAAACTAGTAACACTAGAAGCAGAAGCTAAATGGGACTGTGCATCTCTAGAGGACCTTGGCTTCCAATTGACTGGCTTGCCATGAAGCTTCCAGCACTTCTCCTTGGAATGGCTTGGTTTTTTGCAATGATCACACCAGGGCCGACCTTTTTATTAGAACTAGAATTTGTCTGAGTGAGGAGAGCAGATCCTTTATGGGAAGAAGGTTTAGGAAGCATCATTGTTCGCCTGCTCTCCTCCTTAACTGTAGAAAAAACTTCTCGAATAGAAGGAAGAGGGGAGCTGCCAGGAATTCTACCATGAACCTCATCTAACTCTTTATTCAACCCATGAAGGAATTGAAAAATTCTGCGTTGTGTAGTGATTTTCCTGTACAAGGCAGCATCAGTTGGTGTCTCCCATTCATTCTGCTCATAAAGGTCTATCTGACATTCCTTCTTGTTTGAGACCCGATGCCTGACCTTCAGTCCCATACAACTCAGAGATGTTGTCTGTAATGGAATCGGTTTCTTGGACAACACTCCAGATTTCAGCCGCCGTTTGATAAAGGAGAAAATTTTTGCCTACACTAGGAGCCATAGAATTGAGCAACCAAGACATCACATGGCTATTTTCCTGCATCCATTCGTCATATCCAGCAGCAGTAGCCGCAGGCTTTTCAACATCCCCCTTGCCCAATTTGCCTCGTCCTGAAATAAAAATCTTGACAGATTGAAACTGTTCCAAATAATTATTTCCATTCAATCTGTGACAGGTAATAACAAGACTGGAAGAGTCATTGAGATCGTCAGAACCAGAAAAATCTCTGGTGAAGAGGTGATTTCAGTAGAAGTATGAGAAGAAGAAGAGACTGCCATTGACTAGGGTTTTTATTTTAAAATACCGTGTAGAAATTAGTGAAAACAGAAGAAAGAGGATTCTGTTATTCCACTTAAAACAGGTTACAACATAGAACTCTTTTATAGTCCTTAAGAATTTATCTCTAACTAGGAATCCTAATAATAGAAGACTTCTAACTCTACTAACAGATAACTCCCCAAGTCGTATTATCCTACAATCTCTTATTATTTTATGCAAGTCTTATGCATTTCAAGTTAAATGAATTAGTGATACAAATGTATCGATGAATTCTTCTGTTGCAATATATGCCCACCGAAGAAAATGAATTCTTGGGTGGGGTTTTTGACCGATAATTATACCCTATCTATGACATACTGCTTACATATTTACATGGACGTTAAATTCTGTACAAGGCTACAGACTAATGTATATGTCATGCAATTGCAGGAGAGAGCATCGGCGGAGGCTGAGAATAGACCTGCACCGACATTGTATAGCAGCGCTGACGTTCGTCCTTTGAAGATGGATGATTTTAAATACGCACATGAGCAGGTACCACGCTTTGCTCTTGATCATTATGGTTCTAGAGCTACTTAAAATTACTGGTTGCTATCCGTTGAAGTCTCACAAGGATGGATTTATTTCAGATTTTGAAATATATGGTTTTTATTGAATGTGGGTGTAATGAATGCAGGTTTGTGCAAGTGTGTCATCAGAGTCTACAAATATGAATGAGCTGCTTCAATGGAATGATTTATATGGAGAAGGCGGATCAAGAAAGAAAAAGCCTCTAAGCTACTTCATGTAGAGAGAGAGAGAGGACGTATGTTTGTGAATAGGCACATAGGCATCATCATTATCATTTCTTTTTCATTTCATTCTTCATTGCCGCCTATAAAAAGGTGGACAAGTTGAGAGAGAGAGAGAGAGAGAGAGAGAGACCCTGTTCATGGAACTTCATTGCAGGTTCCTCTTACCCCCCCCCCCCTTGTATTATAGTTATAATATATATATATATATAATTCTATACATAGGTTATGTTTTCTTCTGTTGGCAATTTTACAAATTGATAAAAAGCCATTTCCCCATCATTTCTTGCCCATTTTTATGCTTTAGTGTCAACAGGCCCTCTGCCTGTAAATTTGCTTCTCTTCACATATTCTTGAGCAGTAGCATCAGTAACAATGCATGTTTTCTAATTCTAAGTGCTGTGTGGAAATATATTTAATTTCTTGAAACAATTTGCATTCCCCTGCCATATATGTAAGGATGGTCATTTGACCCAGACCGTCGATCCAACCCTATAGGATTGAGTTTTTATAAATAAAAAATCGGGCCGGGTTTGGGTTTATAGTGAGAAATATTCGATCTGAAATAATAATTTAATTTTATTTTAAATATTTAGATAATTGTTATAATTCCCATCTTTTATATTTCGTTCCAATAAAATTGTTGTTTTATATTCCGTCCCAATAAAATTGTTGTTTTTGTGTTTTAAAAATGTCATACTTGGATTGGCACTTTAAAAAATTTAACTCAATTTTTAACATTTATTTTTCTATTTTTTTAGTTTTCAACAAAAACAAAGATAATTTTTAAGGGCAAACTTGTTATTTAAATTATTTTACATCATATAATTTTTTTTCGTAAAATTTTGTGAAAAGTTAATATGTAATACAATAATTGGGACGAAAGATTTTTTTAATTATCTTTATTTTATGTAATAAAATAAAATAATTATTATAATATCCCTTCTCTATTTGTATTATTTAGTTAACCTTTTATTTTATCAAATAAAAGATGAAAAAATAATTTATTTGTCATGTCTTGGTAGGGTTTGGGTCGGGTGGAGCGTAAAAATTGTTGGACTGGATTTGAGTGAATGTGTTAAATTTTTTGATCAAGTTTAATTTGGCCATGATAGTGTCGTATGCACCACTAATGATACACACTTTTTACACCACTTTTTTTTATATTTTTAAAATATTTTTTAAAAATTTGAGGACTCAGTGCGCAGTTATCCGTATATTTTAAATTGAATTAGAAATTCAACCGTCCAACGTACATATTTATTTTCCCAGTTTCATCTGCACTTATTTTTGCTTCAATTACTAAACTATCTTTCTGTGATGCTATACTCGATTCGTGTTCGATTTATCTGTTCTTCCACGACTGGCTTGCTCGGCTTTGTTCGTTAATTGTGGAGTTTTGTATTCGCTGCTCTTCGATAAGAAACTGGTGATATAAACTTTGTTATTAGAAACCGGTTCGCATCGAAATTATACGCAGAGCATTGAAACTCCTTCGAATTTGATTCATTAGAAACTATACTCATTTCT